>KV441637.1:2643881-2695060 GCA_001644535.1 Pyrenochaeta sp. DS3sAY3a
CAAGACGAAGCTGGGAGCAGACCATCCCTCCACGCTGACCAGCATGGCCAACCTGGCGTCGACATACAGGGACCAAGGCCGATGGGACGAGGCTGAGAAGCTGTTTGTGCAAGTGATAGAGACTCGCAAGACGAAGCTGGGAGCAGACCATCCCGACACGCTAACCAGCATGAACAATCTAGCCTTTACGTGGAAAGCACAAGGCCAGAGTGCAGAGGCTATAGACTTACTGAGGCAGTGTGTACAGCTGTGTCGACATGTGCTTGGAGATAATCATCCTGACTTTCTGTCTTCACTAGGAGCCCTGAAACAATGGGAAGCAGAGGGATCAGAGCAACTAGAGATATAGCGAGCAGATATTTTATACGGGCACGATCTTACATAAGAATATTGTGGATTGCTCCTATAAGTCTAACTTAGAGACATAGTGTTAATTTCTATCACGTATTTAATACTCGAACACACTGGTTGCGCATTTGCAGGTAGCAGCGCCTGTAACCTAGCTTACTTAGGCTCTATAATTTGCTGAGCGTAGCAAGGGCTAACCTAGGCTTATAAGGATAGTATGCTACTACTGCATTCGCAAAAGGTAAGGGCGGCTTTGCAAAGTACTGGCAGGAGACCGCTAGGCGACGGCAGGCAGCACGGATGGAACTAACAAATTTAGACACGTGGCTGTAGCCGACGGTTCTAGAAACCCGCCGTCATGCGCCACAGCCATGGAGACATCTGAGCACGCTATTGCCGGCTACTGCGTGCTAAGAGCAACTGAACCGTTAAACCCGGTCAGACGAGTTTTGACGATCTTGCTGTCCGCCCGGAGAAACTGGCGGAATGCACACTCTGGACCTTAACTAATAATTGGAGCCAGCGATCTTGATCTTTGACATTTTGGCTTCCCTTCTAGCCTTCCGAATGCGCGACTAACTTTATATGTCGGGGATGAACAGGGGGCTGTCGACAGAGAGTCCATGGGCAGCATGGACACAACGATCGATGCAACAAGCAACGCTGAGCCTATTTCCATCGGAGGCTGACAGAGCAAGAGAACAATAGTTATAGATTTGATGTGCATTCAGCTTGTGTATATACAGACGCGGGGTGAGGGTTGCGGAGGTCCGAAAGCAAATGCGTCTCGGCACGCAGTGTGTCTCGCTACGCAGTGACCGACATTACAAGACTGAAAACGATTGCTATTCAATGTAGTAGCTCCCAGTAGCTTCTTAAAGATATTCATTCTCATTATTACACATCGCACCATCGTCAGCCAGGAGCTAGTGTTCGAGAACAACGGTGAATTTTACTCGTGACTTGGTTGGGCATCAAGCTATGCTAACTGTAAATTGAAGAAATATGTCTACTTAGATGAGAGCGTTGTTAGGGCAAACAGCATTGAATCTACGTGGAATTTTGATGCCCCAAGCCACATTGAAATTTCAAGACCCCAAAATCAACAAGCTACATATTCATCAGTACATTCTGGCCACGGGAGCCCTCCATGATGGTCCTGGTTCGAGCTGAAGTAACCAAGGCATACGCTCCAGGGAGTTCTCTCTCAGTACCCTCGCTAGCTGGGTTCGATTAATCCACTGACAATCTTTGGCTTCCTGCCCAGTCAAGTCCTGATCCCGTTGCAGATGCTCATCATCGATGATGTAGGCCTCATGTTTGATCTTATCATGCAACGACTTAGTTGTGGGGCCCTTGGGCGCATCTTCCCGAGCACAGGACTGCACACTGTTCGGAGTGGTAATCTCGGCTGAAATGGTTGATATATTTCCGAGGGCTCTATCCGCATCGAATAGGGCAGTTCCGGTCGTACTTTTAAACGTTGTCCTTTCCCATAATTAGCAGGCTGCTGAAGATAACTTATATCCATTGTTCCTTACTGGTCTTCTCTCAACATAATTGACCGAAGTCAACCTTCACCTTGTCACGACGGCTGTTTTTGGGAACCGAAGCTGATATCACAAGATTATAGTCAGTTGGAGCAGCGTGAGGAGATTTAGTACAATGTTATTTGTAAAGTAAGTTAGAAAAAAAAAGTGGTTGGAGGTTTCTTATATGTAGAAGATGAGTTAAGTTTAGTAATCCATCCCTTAGTTACAAGACGCCACCTGAGGCGAGCCAGTTCCGAACTTCGGAATAACTCTACCAAGCTGCCACTTATGGATACGCATCTATAGCTGCTGAATAGAGTCACTCTAACATTGGTCATGTTGTCAATTATGCTCGTAAGGCCGTTGATTACCTATTTATTGGTCGAATTATCTGGCAGTCCGTAGAAAAAGTAGAATATCGAGTAAATTAAGCTGAAATCGCAGCCAGAATAACGAGTCAATCTGTGCTTCAAAATTGCGTCTTGCGTTCAAGCTTTGCCTGCACCTTGTCGTTCAAGTGCATCCTGCTAGAATCTTACGATGGAACAGTGCAGCTTGAGCTGTCCGGCGATGCCTATTGTTACATGTAAGCCTCAGAGTGGTGCAGTGTTTGGAATTCGTCATAATGGTTAAGCAAACATGGATGACCATTTCATTGTTTATTACTTCGTCTAGTTGAGAGATGACGCCGAGAACTATTCAATCCCGCAAGCTCCTTCACGGCCGTAAAAGATAGCAGGTTATTACCCAGAATGGTGGCTCTTTGCATTCTCCGAGTCCAGCCATCGATCAATGTGCGTATGTCGTCTGTGACAAACTAAGAGAAACGTATCCTGCAAGCCTCGTTACATACAAGGATAGTTTCAATTGCCTGTTCTGAGCTACGACCAAGTGAGTGGCCTGAGTGTCCTCCGATGGTCAGTCTGTGCTGGATTGTCGCCCCAGCGATCGCCGCCGTTGCCTTGACACACCTTTACGATATGTAGTTGCGACAACTTCCGCACTCAAACATCTAAATCGACTTGGCTGAATAAGATTAAACCCACGGCGCGTCTGGAGCTGTTCATGTGGCTATGTGCTATACCAAAGCTCTGTATCTGATCACAAACCAGGCCAGTAGCGGAGACTCATGGCTTGAACCCCGATCTGGACGACGCATAGTGAAAGTAAGACCTTACCTAAAATTGCTATGTCTTGGTGTCTTCTTTGACCTTCTTGATATGACTAAGTTACCCTTTGTTTCCTTCTCCAACATCCTTTGCTCCTGAGGCTATGAGTCGTTGACTTTACGATAAGGGCAAGGTGGATTGTCTCACTCGCCATTTGGGGGGACATTGTGGGGCAACAGAAGACTGCGATTTCTTTAGTCGGGAACTCCTGGGCCCGAGCCTCAAGACCAAAGTGCCACATGACGTTTGCTACTATGCGCAAATTATATAAATTAGGCTTCATTAAGCCAGTTAAGTACAATACGTATGGCCAGGACAATGATTTGAGACTAGCTTCTCCCGCTTCACTCGAGACCACCGACCAAGGTGACGATGTTTCAGAAATCTGCGCGCAGTTGCAGCCACAAGGCTCCCGACGACTTCTAATGATGCCAGCGCTTAGCCGCTCTCCTTCATACCTCTACTTAAGTGTAGATCCAAGACATTTATTAATCCGAATAAATAGCTAAACAGTATTAGAGTTACAAAAGGCATGTAGGAGTACCAACGCCATCTTCGTATACAACCTTAGTATACTGCTCTACGAGGGCTTGCCTATATATCCATGCTGCAAGAACTACCAAGACATGCATCACGCTGTGACTGATTTCTGGTAGATTCAAGGCCTTTCCTAGTGTACCATCTAGAATATTCGTTGCGTAAATGAGCCCTCCGAAAATATTGATAAGCACCATTTTGCAAAACGATTTCAGTAATTCGAGATCATCTATCTCTCCGGAATACATCCACCAGTGTTGGACAGCAGGAAGAGTTGCTATTGCACCAAAGAATGCATGAACTGTGATCCTATGTTCCCTTTCCACCTGACTGGTCGTGACCATGGTGATATGCAATAGAGTTAGGATCAAGAGCGTAGATAGAGTCATGATTTGCTGAAATTGAGTCTTTCCTGTACCTCTGCGTGAGAGGTAGATGAACGACATAGCTGATGCCCAGATGAGAACGGCAATGCCGGCGTGATCAGCACATTGCCAACTAGATGCTGATACACTGCGGGCAAAGAGATGAAAGAGTGCGGAGAATAAAAAGCAGAGAAAGGCAGCAAGGTGATAGATATAAACCACGACGGCTTGCTGTGTTAAAGGCGCTGGACTCGTTGCAGTAAATGCAGCAGCACTAAGTAAAAACACAAAGGTACCGAGGAGATGCGAGTAAATGTTTAGAGCATCCATAATTGCTAATATTTGATTTGGTTACGTGCTTGCCCCTTTATAAAATGTACCACCAAGACAATCGCGTCGGTGCTCTAGACGAGGATCTTACTTTATTACGTTAGGCACTTTAGCAATGCACTTATGCATATAGAAAGCTGCTTACTTCTGACCTCATCTTACAGTAGCTTTTACCACTGAAGACCTTTAAGTAGCTATCTTTAATAATTCGAGATAATTTAAACTTAGGTCTCGGATTCGAATCAGGGCATTCCAACGGCCTGTAACGCCAGACAGTCCTAGATTTTTGAATTGAGAACATCTTCATTAAAACAAGTAAGGTTGTTGTTCGATTGTGTTCTACAGACTAGAGAGGCATTGCTCTCTTATACATGTGTAGCCTCTTAGGGACCTGGAACTGGACCTTAAAACCCCCTTAGCATTTAATTATTTCTATTGGGTATGCCCCATCTCCGTTTACGATCCCGCAGGCCATTTCCCAACCAAATTCAAAGGTATTGCTGGTAGGATTACTCAGCTTAGCACCAGGGCGACATCTCGCATCTACAGTGAAGTAGCTTGTCACCATTTCTGGTGCAGAATCCCAACTACACGCCTCTGGAGCGCGCTTTTCCAGTTGAGACCGGTTGAGGTGAGATGGAGGGTCGCATGTGCAATGCCGAGAAGATTTGCACTCACAAGAGACGCTTCCAATCAAAGAATATGACGACGAAAAATTGCCATGGTGGTGTCTCACTGTTGGCAAAAGCGAGTTGTCGTGCGCTGGCCTTGTTGGTAATGTACTTGATGATGGCGTTTTAACAGATTGTGCCAGCCTTATACTAGACTCTGGTAAAAGTTTTGAGCCAGAAAATAGTTGCCTTTCAGATTCTAAGGCCGGTTTATGAGTGGGGGATTCAAAAGGAACTTGTGCATTCGACGTTGTGACATTCCTCGACCCCTCGCCGATTTCGACGGAGGCACAATTCATGAAAGATTCGTTTTCTCGGTTCAACCATATCCAAGCAAATATAGCTGATCCTTGTGGCATACCAATGGGGACCTTGAAATAGAACTTCTGAGACTCTGGTGACCCATCTCCGGCACGGTGTGGGCAATCTCCATGGTAAGAAGCAGCTACCTTCCATGTTCGGCCCCTATCTGTAGAAAAGCCAACCTGGCAGCTACCACCAAAGTGAGTCGATCCAGGCGCATCTGAGGAGTAGGTGTGATCTGAAAGCTGAAAATAAGCCTCATTTCCAGGTTTCCAAGTGACCTGCGGTTGACCTTCTGCTGCATCTAGAAGGTCAAGATGACCACGGCAATCACCCGGCGATAGTAATGTTGGGGCTCCTTCTGAATCGCAACAACCATATGGAAAATTCAGTTGCTCATCAACCTGAGTTGTCAATTTGTTCGCAGCGTGAGCACCTCCCAACGGCGGAGGATACCAAAGTGACATGTGGGCTTGTATAATAGTGGTCCAGGATAGAATATAAAGGGTGCGCATCTTGTGAGATGTTTTTAGAATTGTTCAAAATAACACATTAATTAACACAAGAGAGTAAATGAATGAGACTATATAAATCACGCAACCCTCAAGAAAAGACTGCCACTAATGTAGTGTACTGAGCATTTATGAACATATCGGGCGTTTCCATTCTTGTGACTTCAGGAGCTCTAGGCTTGATCTGCTTTCCTGTCTACAGCAAAAGCTTCGTGACTCCCCAATTCCAAGGTCTAGAGAGCTGTTCAAGGTTCCACCCATGAATTCCCAATCAGCAGTACCTGTAGATGGATCACCTCGATGCGTTGTTGGCAGGCAATTAAGAGAACTTGGTATCTTTAATACCCATATACGAAGCAATAATGGCAGACGCACCTGAAAACTTGACAGAATACGTCTTCGCCAGTTTTTATAGATTTAAAGTCCCAGAGTGTACGAAGAAGGTCGAGGTCAAAACTATTGCATTCACGCTGTGCTGTTTTGCCTGGAACACAAGTTCCTTGTCCATTTGACTCCGTGCAAAGGGTATACTATGTTGCCGTGAGCAAAAATTCTATAACACTTACAGGAACTAAACATGCCTGGACGTCAGGAACTGTGTCTGCAAGAGCCACACGAGCCAGTAGAGTGCTGAGAATAAGTAGGCGCATAGCTTATAACACGCAAAAGTTCTAGGGGGCGCTTTGGTTGTTATATTTATACTCCGCTCAAATTAATGATGGCTACCTTCTTAACCTCAATAATCAACCAAGATTGACTTCAGAGGCCTTTTTCAGCAGCGTTAACAAATATGATGTGATTTTTGAATTTGTATAGCGGTAAGAAAATTCAATCTACGTCTCGAAGTTCAATCAATCTCCTCATGAACTGCTTGTCTCCTATCGCAAGTCCGTCGTTAAAAAGGCTCTCAAAAGTTGATTGGTCTCTTAGACAAGGCGAATATAGATTTATAAACTTAATCGCCATCAAGCAATTTGTCTGGAGCAGCGCTCGAAATAGTAAATGTAGGACAGGATCGGGTTTCCACTTAAGTAGCACAGATTCTCCGATGGATTGCACCGCTTCCACCATCTCAATGCTGACAGCGCTCTCAAACAGTGAGAGATATTTGGTAGACACAGACGTAGTAGTAAGCTTGAAATGCCATTGGAATAACATTTTCGTAGTTTGCACTTGTCTTAGTCGCGCTGCCAGAAGTATGGCATTCAAAAGTATTAGACGTCGATTGGGTCTATTCAGGCGTGGACAATCAACCCTGGCTGCATCCAGTACTATAGAGAGCATCTCCATGTTCGATGCTAGTACTGCCATGCTGAGAGGACTCGGGAGCAAGGGGGTTGACATCCATGGTGAAGCGCCCTGTTGAAGAAGGGCTAACACAAGATTAGAGCGTCCAATCCCGATACCCAGTAGTAGTGCATTACTGCGAGCGAGACCCTCAGTAAAGAGATTTTCCAGAGATCTGTCTTGAATTATCATGTTTTCTTCGGGTGGCTCAACAAGAAGGTCGACGGCCTTGTTGCAGTACTCGGCGATGGCGTGCGAGACGAGATCAATCAAGTGCGATCTCTTTTCATTTGGCTCAATTTGTAGATATATATCGACCGTGGTATTCAAAGTATTCGGCAGCAATGGATGTATTCCGAAAGTGGCCATTGCCCGAGCTGCAATTAATTCAGATAGATGTGCCGTAATGAAAGCTCTAGCCTCGATAGTTTGGAAGCTTTTTGACGGTTGGTATTGCAGTATTTCGCGGTGTATTGCTGCAGCAAAATATCCTTTCGAATAAGCATCATATCGCAACGGGGCTTTTCCACTTACTACATATTAATCGAGACTGTACAGCTACCACTACGCCGACGTCTGTGACCAACAACATAATGATACGGTTGCATATTTCGGCCGGCAAATCAAATGGAATTTGATATTGCAGCCCCATATTGTAGAGGGCTTGTATAAGCAGAGGGTTTGTACAAGCAGAGGGCTTGTATAAGCAGAGGGTTTGTATAAGCAGAGGGTTTGTATAAGCAGAGGGTTTGTATAAGCAGAGGGTTTTTATAAGCAGAGGGGTTGTACAAGCAGAGAGTTTGTATAAGCAAAGGGTTTGTACAAGCAGAGAGTTTGTATAAGCAGAGGGTTTATATAAGAAAGAGTTTGCATGAGCTTATATAATCTTAGCATACAGTTTGACATAATTTAGCTACAAGACTGTTTTGTGTAGCCTCATCCTCAAGAATAGCTATTTCTATATTTGGTTTCCGCCAAGGTAGAGATAAAGACTCGATGAGTTTGACGTCACCAGTTTTTCTATCCTGTTTCAATTGCACTCTTGCAGTTTTCCATTGTAAAAGATGTGGCCCTAGTGCTGCGACTGCAGTTATGAGATTGATTGCACCGTGACATAGCTTCCCAGCTCGTTGCATCTCAGCCGTATATTCCTGGAGACTTCTGTACAAAGATGTGTGCTTTCCGAGAGCATGTCGCTCTAGATTGAACTGGAATGGACATGAAGAAGTTCTAGCAAGACCAAACTCTGGAGCGATGAGCTTGAAATTTTGCGGACCACGTTGAGCCAATTTCAAAAATGCTTCGGCAGAATCAGCGTCAGCACTAAGGCCTAGCCGCTCACCAGTTGCTACAATGCTTTTAGGGGTGGCGGTGTAGCGTAGATACTTTAATGCTTCAGTAAATGGACCTCCAACCACAAGATCAACATTCTCAATGTCTTTGTTTGCTCTAAGCAGATCGGAAAAACTGTGTAGCAGGTCATTCGGGCTTAGTTGTAGTTCGGCGATTTGTCGTTGTATATATCTTAAACAGACAGCTCGTAGTTTCGCGCGAAGTACTTGACCAGACGAAGTAAGACTTTCCTCGTACTGCAACATCTCATCGCTACTGAACCCATATTTGAAATCGTGAGGGTGGGCAGCGTGGCGCATATGTGGATGCATTGGTCTTAAGAGCGATTCTTCGTCCCAAAACAAAGTGTAACAACTATGCTTACATCCACAGTCTTCGAGTAGCCGAACGATGCGAAGGACAGAAAGCTTCATGTATAAGAAGGAATCTCTTTGGACTTCGGGATCCGATGTATCAGAATCCTGAATGAGAAACTCATGTCGTGATTCTTTTGGCACCTGTCTGATCCAGCGTGACTGGTCTGTCGAATCAGGAAAGGCAAGTTCTTGGAGGCTGAGGATGTCGTAAAGTGGTGCGAAGCTGTCGCGGTCTCGAGAGACACTTAAATCTACAGCTCGACATCTGAGAACAATCGCAAGTTTGGTGTGTGGGGAGGCTTTAAGGATGTACAAGATCATGAGGATATTATAAGGGCTGGGTATCTCCGTAAATACAACGGTTCGGTATGAGCATGGTAGAGGCATTTTACAGTACTCTTATCAAGATAGACATTAAGCTGATCAAAAAATTTGATTGAGCCTACGGAGAGTGCCTTGATATAGTCCTAGCAGAGGTAGCCGATAAAGAAAATCCCGATACGCGCTAGCAACTGCCTTTCTCCTGCGCCTAATTTTGCTAGAAGTCCAGAACTAGTTAAAGCAGCCTTCTCCAGCCCCATCCCGCTTATCATGCTCTTAGTGTTTTTTAGTGTAGTAATAAAATCGTTTGAGGAGCAACCGTATATGCGGAAGAACTGAACAGGAGAAATCCTCACTTCCCCCCACATTCGGTCTTCATAGCATGGAACGTAGACTCTCAAATCGATAGTGCAGTCAGGAATATGTTGTATTAAATGCCAAGATCCCTTAGCTTCGCCAACTGACATTCGTGTTGGAAGTCCAAATGATAGAACAAATATCCTCCGCAAATCTTGACCCGGGTTGATCGCTTGCCTCATTCTTTTAAGCTGATATCGATCTTTCAAGATCCGCGTACGATTAGGATTACCGTTTATGTTAAATCGAATCATCTCTTCTGAGTATGAAATGGGAGTCTTGAGAATTGGAAAAGTCCCTATAAGATAGATTTTCAACCGGCGAGAAGCCTTATTGCTTCGAAGATACTTTCGTAGATCTTGCACTCGTAGCTGTAAGGCCTTCAGATCTGTACCAAGAGCTGTAATATTCATTCCTTTGACGAGAAGGCTGCGCATATGTGGTACGTTCCAAATGAGATCACGAGTCGGATCCAAATAGAGTAATTTCTCTTTAGGCGTTAAAAATCCCTTCAGCACGAGATCAAGTTTTGCAATGTCATAGGCTGAGAGATGAGTAAGAAGAGCGCGACGACATTCATATGCTACTAAAAAGTTAAAAAGAATTGGTCGAGCTAACGTCCATCCCCGCAGCTCGAGAATCCCGCCAGTCCGAGAAATCCAGCCGGTACCTCTGCCACAAACTGCTCCACGTCTGCCCATGCAACGTTCTTCGCCATCATTCTTCTTGGACTATCTACTATAGCCCTGCAAAATTGTTCCAAAATCTGTAGATACATAAATTACACGTGCATCGACTCCTAATCGATAGGCGCGCATCGAGCCTCGACCTCTTCCGCATTGGACTCTTGTCCCTAAAGCACCACCGTTAAGCTCCAACTACTCTCAAATCTAGCTGTAGACATCTGTTAGACCCTGCAGGCATTACTCAGGCGTTTCTAACCTACCACTGGGCTTGTGGCTGCTGTCGCGCGGCTTTTCATGTAGGGTCGCCACTCCCGCAGGTACTTCCAGCGGGAGTCGAAGGTAGAAGTGGTCTAATGCAGCACGACCCCGCATCTGACACAGTGTTAGCAACGTAAAGTTACATTGCCTCTAATTAGTTTTATTTAGTAGGAAAGAGATATAAGTTACGTTATAAGCCGCGGCGCGGGTTGTTACATAACACAGCCTGTACAGTACACTTACCAACCGAGAAAGTGTAGCAAGTGCATAAGAGTATAACCTAAAGTCTTGCGCTCTTTATTATATTAGTGTTTCCTACCAAACTGCTTTGCAACATAGAATACACGGGCTGCAGTAAATCTAGACTAGAGCTAGCCTGCTTGACAAATAAAACGAATTACGTTTCCTATACTTCTGCCTGCTCTCTCGCAGATTTGTAGTAATTCCAGCATGCCTTTGTTGTCGGGTGCTGGGGACCAAGTACCTTCGCGTATCCATCGTATGCTCGCTGGTATAATCCAACTGCAGCGAGGAAGTTCTCTTGTTGCTGAGAGAGAAAAGCTAGGTGGTATACGCTGGTGAGCGTGTGAGGATGCTCTCGTCCAAGCACCTTCTCTCTCCCTTTCAGCGCTCGACGATGCATCGCCTCTGCCTCTTCGTACTTTCCTTGCCTCGACAGCACCGACCCAAGGTGGCTGACGCTAGTGAGCGTGTCGGGATGCTCTCGCCCAAGCACCTTCTCATACCCTTCTAGCGCTCGACGATGCATCGCCTCGGCCTCTTCGTACTTTCCCTGGCTCTCTAGCACCGATCCAAGGTGGCTGACGCTAGTGAGCGTGTGAGGATGCTCTCGCCCAAGCACCTTCTCTCTCCCTTCCAGCGCTCGACGATGCATCTCCTCTGCCTCTTCGTACTTCCCCTGGCTCTCCAGCACCGACCCAAGCTTGCTGACGCTGGTGAGCGTGTCAGGATGCTCTCGCCCAAGCACATTCTCACACCCTTCCAGCGCTCGACGATGCATCGCCTCTGCCTCTTCGTATTTTCCCTGGCTCTCTAGTACCGACCCAAGGTGGCTGACGCTGGTGATTGTGTCGGGATGCTCTCGCCCAAGAGCCTTCTCCCTTATCGCTAGCGCTCGAAGATGCATCGCCTCTGCCTCTTCGTACTTTCCCTGGCTCTCTAGCACCAACCCAAGGTTGTTAACGCTGGTGAGTGTGTTGGGATGCTCTTGCCCAAGCACCTTCTCCCTTATCGCTAACGATGCACAAGTCATCCTCTCTGCTGCCGTGTACTCCCCCATCCGAAGGAGATACCACCCAGCCTTCACACTGCAGCGAGCCTGGCCTAGAACATCATCCTCGTCTTCTACTGCATAACTGACCACCACGCTCAAGTGCGGCAGTAGCGACTTGCACGCCTCCCACGTCCCGTAGTCTCCGTCCGGAAATGCTTCGCCGAGAGCCGCGATCGATTGCTTCACCCACTTGCCCAGCTCCTTCTTTCCCTCCAGCCACTTCCTCATAGACAGCTGCACCAGCCGATGCATCTCCAGCGCCTGCTTGCCTATCTCCGTCCTGACCAGCGAGAAGTTGACCAGCGGCGCTAGAGCGTCCTCAAACTCCAGCTCGCTGGATGTGCCCTGCACTAGCCATCGCGGTATGCCCTGCTTGTCGAACATGCTCATCAGCGCAAGCAGATCTGCCGCCCGCGGCTCAGCCGTCTGGATGTGCTTGAACGAGATGTGCCATGTTGCGATCACCGCGTCGCGGATGCTGTGGTCGCGCCGAATGTCTTTCCACTCTTTCCTGCTGAGTAAATGCACCTCGTTCGCCTCGCTCTCAAGAAAGAGCTTTAGGTAGCTGGATATGCTCGTTGTGGATGCTCGTGTCTTAATGTACGCTGCAGCGTGCGAGATGGCGAGTGGTATCCGCTCGAGTGCATCCACTAGCGCTTTGGCATCCGCTCGACTAGACTCGCTGAACGGCACCCTGGTACGTAGCAGGGCTAGCGCCTCGTCTTCGCCCATCGGCTTAACCTGAACGACGTTGCCGTGACCACCAACGAGGTTGGTCGCTGCAACCTCATTTCTTGACGTGATCAGGATCGTTCCATGCGACATCTGAGGGAGAAAGCTCTCGAGCGGCTTGCTAATGCCGGCTTCGTCTTGGGCGTCGCCAAAGAAGACGCTGTCGTCGTCGACGTTGTCCAGCACCATCAGCCATCGCCCGTTCCGCGCATCAGATAACCAGCCGTACACCAGTTGCAGGACGTCTACCTTTGCATTGTCCCGCCCAGGCAGCGCGAGCTTGTCGGCGATGTCTCTGCACCCCTGCTGAAACCTGCTGCGGCTGCTTGCGTGTACCCAGAGGATCAATGTTTGTGGCTCTGCCGCTCGACATCCGTACGCGTACTCGATCGCAATCTGCGACTTTCTGGCCTCCTGTTAGCTCCAGAACCTGAATCTAGCACAAAGCATCGTCTACTGACCCTACTCCCCCAAGTCCGACTAGAGCTGCGCGGATATGTGCAGGCGAAGCTGCCGTACATCGGCTAATCTTGGCGAGGACGTCCTTTCGACCAACGAACAACGGGTCTCTTGAGAAGGGGACCATGAACAGGACTGCGCTTGCTAGAAGCAAATTTGAATAAGCTCTTCGTATTGCCATGCTCTAAGAAGCGTCTTACGTACAGGCACCATCTCTCACACCTCCGACTGTCCCTGGCGACGTTTGCTGTCCTGCCACGTCCTGTCGCACAAACGCTTTCAGGACCCCAGAGATAGCACGATAGCCCTGATCGCCTCGGCTACTGCACCTGGCCATCTGCATGTGGTCTGCGTCGATGCTCTCTACCGTCTCCAGCTCTCGCGGGAGGTCGAGCTTCGACGAGAAGTCGTCCACCACCTGTAGTTATTAGTCTATCTTCTAGCAGATCTGCGGTGCGCATCTGGCGTGCTGTAGTGAACCCACCTTCTCCTCAAGCCCTTTCATGCCACTGACGCCTCGTGACTCCTGGAAAGAATGGATCTTGATCGTCCCCTTGAACGCGATCGTCTTGAACTCCTCGTGGATGTTGTCCAACACTTCGCTGTTCACCTCCAGCGTCTCTAGCAACTTCTTGTTCGAGTCTTGCAGCGCCAGGCGAGCGAGGTTCGACGCGATCTGGCCCCAGCCTGCATACGCGCTGCCGCGGTGCGGTGTCCCGAGGAAGATGATGAGCTTCGTCCGCTGGCGGATGCCCTCCGACCTGCGGATCGCCTGTAGGAGTTAGCAACATGCATAGCGAGTTAAGGAAAATGTAGGCTCATCACATCTTTGACAATAATGCCACCAAGGCTGTGCGCAACGAACGCAAGCGGCTTCTGCGCTGTGGTTAGACACTTTTGCTCAGTAACTTGGTGAACAGGCTGCGCGAACCTCGTTGTCGAGATCTCTCTCAAGCCTGACCGAGAGGTCCCGCCCATGCTGCGACACACTGTTCTTGTCGTTCGCCTGGAAGAGACCTCCGATCACGTCTGCATTGTATCCGTACGTCCACACCCGGGCCTGAGGTACATCTCGTGCGAGGTAGTCTTCTGGCCAGAAGACGGTGGACGACGGCGACAACGACGACGGCGACGACGAGCTTGGGTGGTGTTGGGCTTGTGTTTGTTCTGTATCTGTCGCTGGGGTCCGGCCTGGCCGCCTAAACAAGGCTCTGAGTCCACTGTGTTTCTTGACTGCGCTGGTGCTGCCACCACCGGTAGCACCCGCCGCCGTCGCCGCCTCCCAGGTTGTTCGAGGATGACCCCGGAGGCCGTGCACGAACACGATGCTGCCGCTGATCAGTAGGCCTCACACAAGACTGGAGTAGTGATCATACTTGAAAGAGAACTGCTCGTCGCTCTGCTCGCTGGCCGTCAGCCTCGTCAAGCTGTGTCGGTGCACGGCTGCCATGCGCGCTGCGGGTGCGAATGCGCGACACGTTGTGGAGAGCACCGCGGCGCTGCAACGCTGCTAGATGTCAGGATTTGGGCACGCGTTGAGTTTGCAGCGCCGTGTGTATTAGAGATCGTGGTGGTCATGATTGCTGCTGCCGCCGCGTGGAGGTTGCAGGCTGCATCGATCTCAGCCTCACGCACAGCGACTGGAGGTAACTTGGAGCTCACGCGGGGCACGCACGCTCTGCCAATCGTTGGGCGGTATCTACCACCACGACGCGCAGGCTGCATGGTGGCATTTGAAGTGGTGCGCAGGGCGATGTGGCGGTGCAGCTTTACTGTCGCTCTTCGTTATTCAGTGCACGGCTGCCATGGCCCTGCTGATCAAGATCGCTGTGAGGACCACGGCGCTATCTCATAGTCGAAGGACGTCCCTGTAGAAGAAGTCCCTCGGCCTACAGCGCATGCGCATTGTGGAAGACGATCGCAAAGGCTATGGCGCAGCTACGCGGGACGGGCCTGCAGGCTGGCATCCCCAGCTGAGCTCCATCTGCAGCCGCTTGCGAGCGATCCTGCTAAGCGACGTCGTCCGCGCCTGTCCCCCACTTCGAGACACAGTAACTAGAGCATCAGGAACAGATCTCGACTTCCGACGCGAGAATGATGCGTAACTAGTTTTTGCTCCACCTTCGTTCTACCATTCTTTAAAGCGGATAGCAAATTATACCCAAACAATACAAACCAAGTTTTCCGAGACGCTTTCTATGCACCATTCTCTGTCCATCCAGACATGGCACACACTTCTAGAACCATCCACATCCATCACGTGAGAGCTATTTTTGGCTCGAAGGTGGAAGCCAGGCCATACTGCCAGATGTCCTGCATACGTCTGCACTAATCTTCATAACCGTAAACATGGACAAAGCCAGCCAAGCACTGGCATTAGAACTTCCGGTAGGTATGCGCAGAACTTATGCAGCCCTAGCAGGACGTGGCAACGCTCCCCTCTCCAGCGTCTACCATCGCCACAAAGGACGACGACCAAGGGCAGAGTACGCGGAAAGCAAGCAGTATCTTACTTTGGCAGAAGAGAAAGCCCTCGCCAAACATATTCTTCTGATGTCTCGCCTCGGACACCCTATACGTATCAAGCATATACCCTCTTTAGCTTTTAGCATCGCCCGCCAACGAACGACGAATCAAGCGACGAAACCTCCAGGCAAGAACTGGCCTCAGGCGTTCCGGAAACGACACCCAGAACTCCTAGCTAAGACGGTGAGGTCGATAGACTGGAAGCGTCATCCTAAGAACATATACAATAAAGTCGAGAACTGGTTTGATATTATTGGCAATGTTTTCCAGGACCCTGATATCCAGCCAAAGAATGTCTATAACATGGACGAGACAGGTGTCATGCTGAGCATGCAAGGCTCTGTAAAGGTTTTCGTTGGCAAGGACGAACCCGGGGCTTGCAGGGGCACCAGCGTGAAACGGACAACCATAACTGCTATTGAGTGCATCAGTGCTGATGGCAGATCGCTCTCACCACTGATTATATGGCCGGCTTCAACTCATAGAGAAAACTGGACTAACCACAGCACCCCTGGCTGGCATTACGCGCACTCTGAGAACGGATATAACGACTCCAAAATCAGCCTAGAGTGGCTTAGACGTGTTTTTGATCCTCAAACGAGAGAAATAGCTAATGGTAAACCACGTGTACTAATCTGCGATGGGTTTGGTACCCATCACACGCCAGAGATCCTGGAATTCTGCTTTGAGAACAGTATCATCCCTTGCTGTCTGCCTTCTCACTCCTCTCATATATTGCAGCCTTGTGACGTCTCCTTGTTTGGCCCTTTAAAGGCTGCATACCGCGAGCAAATTGAGCTCTTGAACTACGCTGGCTTTGATACGGTTAGAAAGGAGGATTTCACCGCTCTATACTCGACAGCCAGGGAGAAAGCATTTAGTGAAAGGAACATCAGATCTGGCTGGAAAGCGACTGGTTTGGTTCCATTCAACCCAGAGAAAGTACTCAGCACCATATCAAAGCCGTCTAGAGAACTTATAATCCCTGAAGATAGCAAGGTAGCTACGCAACCGGAAGATGCTCAGCTGACACCAGCCACTCCTACAACACCAGTGACTACCGAAGGCCTATCTTTGTTGCGGATGATGATTGCAAAGGACGCCGAAGCATTAGATCCAGCCAGTAAACACCGCCTGCACAGACACCTACGTAAATATGACAGCGCTGCTCACATGTCGTTTGCTGAACGGGCCCTTCTTGTAGATCAGAATCGATCCTTGATCGAAGTGGGTGCAAAAGTGAAAGCTCGTCGAATGACTAGATCAAGGAAGCTGGCGGATGGCAAGGTGGTGAGTTTTGAGTATCTTGAGGAAGTGCGAGCGGAGCTTGCTGCGAAAGAGAAGGCCAAAGCGGAGAAGAAAACAAGGGGGCGTAAGCGCAAGAAGTCTGAGGTGGAAGCTACGACAGGCACGAGCGCATCTGCGCCCAAGCAGAAGGTAGTGAAAGCCAGCGAAGCGAAGGAAGACGTTCCATGGAGGGCACCAGTGGCAAAAATGTACTGATTTGAGCGGACTAGAACGCAGCCTTATTTCTCGCCCCAAAATCGTAGGTACTCAAACCAAATGGGTGCACAGAAATCGTACCCGAAGCTTCGGCATGGCGCTGTCATTCTAATCCAATTTCATGATAGTTGACGCAGAGATGTTGCCCTGTAATACTGAAATATGGTGATGCAATTTGTTTTTGTGATCTCCTTGACGTTCGTAGGTCTTTGGCATCACATTCGCAGCTCTGGCTCTGCCGGGTTGCTGACTAACTACCGTTGCCAAGTCGACCGGTCTATGCGACTACCCGTTCTCGCGACAGCATCGTGCAACTTCATCATGTCGCGCATGTTTTGGCTATGTCCAAGCCACTCAGTTATCCAGTAGAGCATACCACACCGCCGTCCAGTTTCGTAGTTCCGCCTTCGACGCCCCCACCTACGGAAAAGAAGCCCTTCTTTCAAGCGCAGAGAGTCGTCGCACGGTTCGAAGCCATCCAGGCTGGACGTTCCATCCAGCAGGATCCGTGGACAGAATATCAGCTCGAGCCAGGCGAATATGATAGGATAGAGCATATTCTGAGCCATAACAAGGCTCTACTAAGCTTCACTAAAGACAAGATACGGTATGTACGAATACGAGTAGCTGGGACGATTGCTAATGGTTTCTGGCAGGTATGACTACGACCTAGAAAGCCACAGGCTTGTAGTGCGGATGCCGACCGGCGTACACGAGCGCTTCATTGACAGGGTTGAAGACGCAATTCGAAGTCAGCTGAAGGCCATACGTGGCGGATCAGACAAAGCAGCTAGTTTCGCACAGAAAGTGCAACCTGCTCGGTCCACTGAGATATTTTTCCCAGCGGAGACCGACTCGTTCAAGGGAAAGTCGAAGTACGAGCCGGACACCTCGTTCTGGCATGATGATGCAGAATATCCAGGGGTTATCATTGAGGTTGCATATTCACAGAAGCGGAAACGGCTCGATCGCCTAGCGGAGAACTATCTTCTAGACTCAGATGCAAGCGTACAAGTTGTTGTTGGGCTAGACGTTGAGTACGGTAAGAAGGGGACTAAAAAAGCTACCTTATCAGTCTGGCGAACCCGGATTATCCATACGCCTGATGGGGATGAGTTAGAAGCATACAGAGACGTTGAGAATGAGGTATTTGCTAGTTCTTACCGGCTCCTTCTGTTCCCATCCTGACGCATTTCACAGGTATTTCGCGACGAGCAGGGCAAACCTACAGATCTACCTGGTCTACGGCTCTTCTTATCTGACTTTGCTTGCGAAGAGCTTACGAAGGACGAAATCAGCAGCAAAGAACCAGATATCTTTGTATCCTCCAAAGAGCTCTGCCAATACCTGGATGCTGCAGAACACAAGATGAGTCGGCATGACGGCCTAGTTAAGCATACCGTTGTCCCTGGGGTAAAGAAGAGGAAAAGATCAGCGACACCTCCGGACGAAATCAATACGAGCGACGAAGAGAGATATATCAAGGAAGAGGAAAGAGCAACGAAGCGTGTAGCAGATAGAGATGCAGATTATGAGATTGCATGTTGATGTCAAATGGTGTAACCATAGTGCATGTCGAACTAGTACTACTGACTGTAGCTTATAATATAAGGTCATTATAAGTAGTTACCTGCATATTTATGTGCTGCTACTGTAGGCCGTCTGCCACAGTAGACAGAAATGAGCAATATAGTTGCCTCTGCATGGCGGACGACGAGGTACACTCTAACGGTCGTCTGTGGATCTACCCGGTTAACTCAGATCCTGGCTGACACTAGGCGGCACAGCCTTCGCCTGGGGCTGCAGATGGAGCTCAGGGAGCTCAGCTAGAGATGCCCGCCTGCATGCCCGCCTACAGGCCCGTCCCGCGCGGCTGCACCATGGCGCTGGCGATCTTCTACCAGAATGCGCATGCGGCGCAGACCGAAAGACGACACCATCTATAAGCTTGCCCTTGAACCGCGAGACAGCGCTGCGATTCTCGCGGCGATCTTCATCAGCAGGGCCCATGGCAGCCGTGCACCGACACAGCTTGACGAGGCTGACGGCCAGCGAGCAGAGCGACGAGCAGTTCTCTTTCAAGTATGATCACTACTCCAGTCTTGTGTGAGGCCTACTGATCAGCGGCAGCATCGTGTTCGTGCACGGCCTCCGGGGTCATCCTCGAACAACCTGGGAGGCGGCGACGGCGGCGGGTGCTACCGGTGGTGGCAGCACCAGCGCAGTCAAGAAACACAGTGGACTCAGAGCCTTGTTTAGGCGGCCAGGCCGGACCCCAGCGACAGATACAGAACAAACACAAGCCCAACACCACCCAAGCTCGTCGTCGCCGTCGTCGTTGTCGCCGTCGTCCACCGTCTTCTGGCCAGAAGACTACCTCGCACGAGATGTACCTCAGGCCCGGGTGTGGACGTACGGATACAATGCAGACGTGATCGGAGGTCTCTTCCAGGCGAACGACAAGAACAGTGTGTCGCAGCATGGGCGGGACCTCTCGGTCAGGCTTGAGAGAGATCTCGACAACGAGGTTCGCGCAGCCTGTTCACCAAGTTACTGAGCAAAAGTGTCTAACCACAGCGCAGAAGCCGCTTGCGTTCGTTGCGCACAGCCTTGGTGGCATTATTGTCAAAGATGTGATGAGCCTACATTTTCCTTAACTCGCTATGCATGTTGCTAACTCCTACAGGCGATCCGCAGGTCGGAGGGCATCCGCCAGCGGACGAAGCTCATCATCTTCCTCGGGACACCGCACCGCGGCAGCGCGTATGCAGGCTGGGGCCAGATCGCGTCGAACCTCGCTCGCCTGGCGCTGCAAGACTCGAACAAGAAGTTGCTAGAGACGCTGGAGGTGAACAGCGAAGTGTTGGACAACATCCACGAGGAGTTCAAGACGATCGCGTTCAAGGGGACGATCAAGATCCATTCTTTCCAGGAGTCACGAGGCGTCAGTGGCATGAAAGGGCTTGAGGAGAAGGTGGGTTCACTACAGCACGCCAGATGCGCACCGCAGATCTGCTAGAAGATAGACTAATAACTACAGGTGGTGGACGACTTCTCGTCGAAGCTCGACCTCCCGCGAGAGCTGGAGACGGTAGAGAGCATCGACGCAGACCACATGCAGATGGCCAGGTGCAGTAGCCGAGGCGATCAGGGCTATCGTGCTATCTCTGGGGTCCTGAAAGCGTTTGTGCGACAGGACGTGGCAGGACAGCAAACGTCGCCAGGGACAGTCGGAGGTGTGAGAGATGGTGCCTGTACGTAAGACGCTTCTTAGAGCATGGCAATACGAAGAGCTTATTCAAATTTGCTTCTAGCAAGCGCAGTCCTGTTCATGGTCCCCTTCTCAAGAGACCCGTTGTTCGTTGGTCGAAAGGACGTCCTCGCCAAGATTAGCCGATGTACGGCAGCTTCGCCTGCACATATCCGCGCAGCTCTAGTCGGACTTGGGGGAGTAGGGTCAGTAGACGATGCTTTGTGCTAGATTCAGGTTCTGGAGCTAACAGGAGGCCAGAAAGTCGCAGATTGCGATCGAGTACGCGTACGGATGTCGAGCGGCAGAGCCACAAACATTGATCCTCTGGGTACACGCAAGCAGCCGCAGCAGGTTTCAGCAGGGGTGCAGAGACATCGCCGACAAGCTCGCGCTGCCTGGGCGGGACAATGCAAAGGTAGACGTCCTGCAACTGGTGTACGGCTGGTTATCTGATGCGCGGAACGGGCGATGGCTGATGGTGCTGGACAACGTCGACGACGACAGCGTCTTCTTTGGCGACGCCCAAGACGAAGCCGGCATTAGCAAGCCGCTCGAGAGCTTTCTCCCTCAGATGTCGCATGGAACGATCCTGATCACGTCAAGAAATGAGGTTGCAGCGACCAACCTCGTTGGTGGTCACGGCAACGTCGTTCAGGTTAAGCCGATGGGCGAAGACGAGGCGCTAGCCCTGCTACGTACCAGGGTGCCGTTCAGCGAGTCTAGTCGAGCGGATGCCAAAGCGCTAGTGGATGCACTCGAGCGGATACCACTCGCCATCTCGCACGCTGCAGCGTACATTAAGACACGAGCATCCACAACGAGCATATCCAGCTACCTAAAGCTCTTTCTTGAGAGCGAGGCGAACGAGGTGCATTTACTCAGCAGGAAAGAGTGGAAAGACATTCGGCGCGACCACAGCATCCGCGACGCGGTGATCGCAACATGGCACATCTCGTTCAAGCACATCCAGACGGCTGAGCCGCGGGCGGCAGATCTGCTTGCGCTGATGAGCATGTTCGACAAGCAGGGCATACCGCGATGGCTAGTGCAGGGCACATCCAGCGAGCTGGAGTTTGAGGACGCTCTAGCGCCGCTGGTCAACTTCTCGCTGGTCAGGACGGAGATAGGCAAGCAGGCGCTGGAGATGCATCGGCTGGTGCAGCTGTCTATGAGGAAGTGGCTGGAGGGAAAGAAGGAGCTGGGCAAGTGGGTGAAGCAATCGATCGCGGCTCTCGGCGAAGCATTTCCGGACGGAGACTACGGGACGTGGGAGGCGTGCAAGTCGCTACTGCCGCACTTGAGCGTGGTGGTCAGTTATGCAGTAGAAGACGAGGATGATGTTCTAGGCCAGGCTCGCTGCAGTGTGAAGGCTGGGTGGTATCTCCTTCGGATGGGGGAGTACACGGCAGCAGAGAGGATGACTTGTGCATCGTTAGCGATAAGGGAGAAGGTGCTTGGGCAAGAGCATCCCAACACACTCACCAGCGTTAACAACCTTGGGTTGGTGCTAGAGAGCCAGGGAAAGTACGAAGAGGCAGAGGCGATGCATCTTCGAGCGCTAGCGATAAGGGAGAAGGCTCTTGGGCGAGAGCATCCCGACACAATCACCAGCGTCAGCCACCTTGGGTCGGTACTAGAGAGCCAGGGAAAATACGAAGAGGCAGAGGCGATGCATCGTCGAGCGCTGGAAGGGTGTGAGAATGTGCTTGGGCGAGAGCATCCTGACACGCTCACCAGCGTCAGCAAGCTTGGGTCGGTACTAGAGAGGCAGGGAAAGTACGAACAGGCAGAGGCGATGCATCGTCGAGCGCTGGAAGGGAGAGAGAAGGCGCTTGGGCGAGAGCATCCCAACACGCTCACCAGCGTCAGCAAACTTGGGTCGGTGCTAGAGAGGCAAGGAAAGTACGAAGAGGCTGAGGCGATGCATCGTCAAGCGCTAGAAGGGAGAGAGAAAGTGCTTGGGCGAGAGCATCCCGACACGCTTACTAGCGTTAGCCAGCTTGGGTCGGTGCTGTCGAGGCAGGGAAAGTACGAAGAGGCAGAGGCGATGCATCGTCGAGCGCTGGAAGGGAACGAGAAGGTGCTTGGACAAGAGCATCCCGACACGCTCACTAGCGTCAGCTACCTTGGATCGGTGCTATCGAGCCAAGGAAAGTACGAACAGGCAGAGGCGATGTATTGTCGAGCGCTAGAAGGGTCTGAGAAGGTGATGGGGCGAGAGCATCCTGACACACTCACTAGCGTTAGTAACCTTGGGTCGGTGCTGTCGAGGCAGGGAAAGTACGAAGAGGCAGAGGCGATGCATCGTCGAGCGCTGGAAGGGAGAGAGAAAGTGCTTGGGCGAGAGCATCCCGACACGCTCACCAGCGTATACCACCTAGCTTTTCTCGCTCACCAACAGGAGAACTTCCCCACTGCAGTAGGATTATACCAGCGAGCATACAATGGATACGTGAAGGTACTTGGTACACAGCACCCGACAACAAAAGCATGCTGGAATCTCTACAAATCTGCTAGAGAGCTGAGAGAAATATAAAATAGGAAATGTGACGTTAATTCGCATTTATTAAGCAGGCTAGTTCTAGTCTAGATATACTGCATCCTGTGTATTCTATATTACAAGAGCAGTTCTGTAGGAAACACTAATATAGTTAAGATCGCAAGACTTCATGATCCTCTCACGCGCCAGCCACGCTTTCGACTAGTACCTTGGCTGGTAAGTGTACCGTACAGGGTTATATTTTTTCCTGCTAGATGTAATTAAGTTAGAGGCAATGTAACTTTACGTCCCTGACACGGTGTCAGATGCGGGGTCGTGCTGCATTAGACCACTTCTACCTTCTGCTTCCGCTAGAAGTACCTGCGGGAGCGGCGACCCTGCATGAAAAGCCGTGCGACAACAGCCACAGGCTCAGCAGTAGGTCAGAAACGCCTAAGTAATGCCTATAGGGTCTGACTAATATCTATAGCTAGATTTTGCAGTAGTAGGAGCTTGAAGGTAGTGTTCTAGGGACAGTAGTCTGATGCGGAAGAGATCGAGGCACGATGCGCGCCTATCGATTAGGAGTCGATGCACGCGTATTTTATGTATCTATAGATATTGCAACAAGCTCGCAGAGTTACAGCAGATAGTCCCAGAAGAATGATAGCGAAGAACGTTGCATAGGCAGACGTGGAGCGGTTTGTGGCAGAAGTACCGGTTGGAGTTCTCGGACTGGCGGGATTCTCGAGCTGCGGGGATGGACGTTATTCTGTTGTCATGCATGTTTCTTGCATAGTCTGGTGAACAAAAGTCGATCTTATTTCTGAAGTTGGGTTACAACTAATTAGTTTACACCGACCTTAACAAAATGCCGCCAGAATATAACTGCAGCTGCTTTAGATACAAGTAACCGATTCAGGTACCCGAATAGGCGACGGTACTACTACAGAAATAGAGGTCACCTCTAGTCGCTGTGTTGCAAGAGTACTATCTAAGTCGCTTGAGCGGGCAAGAGCTTCAACGGCCATGACATTATCAGAACTGCAAATACCTTCTGTGTCTGTTAAAGTTAGAAAGGTGATAGAGCTCCCAGGTGGTGGTTGTTTAGCAACTATTGGGGCGTTCATCCCTCGATATTGGGCTGGGTAATGGATCCACACTCCATGCGGAATGTGACATTGCGACCAGAACCAATCATCGGATTCTAGGACAGCCACATCCGCTTGTAGATTAGCTACAAACATAGGAAATCCTGTCGGCATCTTGGCTAGTGCATTTGCATTGTGTATTCTGACGGACGAACACGACATATAGAATTCCCGCTTTCCTGTTGCATTAAGCCAAGTCCTAAAGCCATTGATCAGTTCGATTCTTTCAAGGGAGCCAAATTGTAATTCTTACCATGCAACAATGACTTTATCACCGGATGGAAGGCTGGCAGGAATATAGAACGTATAGTTTTGGTTGGTGTCGTAGGAGTTGGTAACCTGCCCTTCTTGGCCCTGCCGAACACGAACGCAGTTACCCTCCCAGCTCTGAATAACAACCCAGGTGTTTCCATCATCATACGAAAATGATACTTGGCAAGACCCACCAGAATGAGCCGCTCCAGGGTCATGCATCGTAAGTCCACTGGAGTTAGTCGAATCGAAGATCCTGTCAAAAAGGGTATTATTCTCTGGCAAAGGGAAATAATGTACGGCGTATCTGCTTACTGCAAGGTAGCATTCATACCCGCGTACCAAGTGGTTGTATAATTCTCTTCGAGTACATGCTTGTGGTGATTCTTGCATGGGAAAGGCTGTTGCCTCCATTCAGGGCCTAGGTGATTTGGATCACCATTCATCGGCATGATTAATTTATCAATATCGAGATTCCACTGGACTGGTGCTGGGTTTCCAACAAACACATGAGATTCGACTCGAGCAGCTAGATACAAGAAAATAAGAGTTTTCATATGCATGTTTGTCTGAAAGCTTCTCATCTTGCTTTAGCTCGGGCTGGTTTAAGTAGTAGAACTGTTGTGACCAGCAAAATTACGCGTTTATTATAGCCCTAGGAATAACACCCTAAATGCAGACTAAACAGGCACGTCAGTGGAATCTACATATTAACACTACCGAGCACCAAGCCATGACGTGGTGTTGTTATCGGAGCTAAGCTTCAAAACTTTAGGGTTATTTGCATTCCTTGTCATTCGCCAGTCATTGCCATAAAGGAGGGACCGAGCTGGGCATAAAAACGTTTGAGTGAAGTTAGAAACTTTTACACATTTAGTTTCCTTTTTGTCGCATCCTTATATACCAATAACACCAGCGTCTTGGAAGTAACGTCAGGCCTTCTCCAGCCTCAACACATGAGAATCGCAGAGTTTAATTCTGATTTCCGAGATAATGAGAGGCAAGAAGTTCAAGTGGTCTTGCACGACAGCGCGCCCGAGTATTTTGCAATTCAATTTGAGCTTCTTGTTGCTTTAAAATCTGTCCTCGATGCTGTCAATCTAAGAAAGGCTTCGGTAGTCTTTCCAAACCGAACATTTCGTTATCCGTCCTTTGAAACGAAGGTGCTTTTACAACTTACCGACATTCGAAGTTTATATGATGGGCTCAAAATCTGGGTCAATTATCTAAAACAAGATGGAAGATTAACTCCTATAAGCGGAGATTGGAGATCCAGCTTCAGGTGGACGCAAAACGGCTTCCGTCTGAAAGGCCTCGTTCAAGACTTTGGCACGTACGCAAATGGACCAAATGCAATAGATCAGATGACACAGTCTTTGGAGGAAGCCTACAGCAACTTCTGGTTAAGAACTGATCTCACTGATGGTTTTCTCAAAGATAATATCATTCAAAAGGCCAGAGATCTACTCTCTCAACGAACGGAGCCAGTTCCTTTGGCTTTCGCAATCAAAAATTACGAAAATCTCATGAAGACGTGCTTTGATGCTGGTCCAACTCTAGGTATTGGAGATGTCGCATTGCAATCTATCAACGGCGCTAAGCAGGCATTCACCAGCGGATCTAAGTCAAGCATCCAAATTGTGATTGTTCATGGCAGTATACTACAATCTCAGAAAAAAAGGATTCTAGATGCAAGTTTGGAACTATATAGCCATAGTCAGACTGTAGCCTTTAGTAGGCATGTTCATCATGGCGTTAGCTTCGTAACGCTTCCACGTACCGAATGTGTAAACTTCTGGGAGGAGATGGCCAATTCCGATAGCGGCAGCAACAAAGTTATCGGTCATGTAGGAATTCTAGATTGTGGAATTCAAACCCCTAGAGATTCTAAGTTTATACGCAGGCTGTTCCTTAGATAGTAGTCTGATTAGGAAATCTAAGAAAAAGATATAAAAAACTCAGTATAGCTACGAACGAGTGAAACACACTAACTTAGTGCAAGTGGAACTCTTGTTGTGCTGTAATCCTGAGGCCATCTCTTTTTAGCATGTCACTTTAACGTTATATATATAGAGGAGCTGTTGCCAAACTATTGTTTTTACAACAACTAACTCAAGGCAACACTTTATCTCTAACAATCATGCACTCCTTTAAACTTCTTCTTGCGAGCGTGATCACGACAGTTGCAAGCGCACTAGACCTTGAATCTCCAAATCTAGTTGCACCGGCTTGCCCCCAAAACGTAAGGCTTATATGAAATATATGACAGGATTTAACATAGCCAAGGTGCACTTTTGTAATGAGACAGACTACCGCTATTGTGGGCCTGTAAACACACCAAAGAACTGCTCTTTAGTAGACATGAAGGGTGTAGCCTCTCTTGCTATCGATTTAGGCTTCTGCTGCCGCTTTTATAGGTAAATTCCTTGATTATATCCACAAGGTCTTCGGTTTAAGGACTAATTGTAAAGTGATAACAATTGTAATGAAGCCTATCGCGGCTGGGGAGGTGAGGGGGTTTGGTATCCTGGTAGCCGCGCCATTGACGAGAAGTTTCAAGCTGGAGTAAGAAGTTTCCAGTGCCTAAACAGCACAAACTCATGCCCATCAAGCAGCACAAATAACACTACAATCGTGTCTGCTATGCCTACCTCTATGATTGGTTACCCGTAAGGGTCTAAACCTCTAATCGATACTACACATTTTATTTACTTTATCAACTGGTGTAAAATAGTCACTTCACATAAATTATAACTAAATGCAAGTTTAAGATGTAAGAAACATATTTGTACGAGAATAACTAACTTAAGGATTAAAGAATTGAAGGGGACGATGCTTATAATCCTCTACGCTGCGCTCCTGGACATCTATAGAGTCTTCAGTAGTGTTTGAGATAATCCCAAGAATAGTTCTTGGAACATGATCGAGAAGGTCGGGCCTTGTCTGTAGAATCTTTCCAAACCATTGTGCCTCACTCTGTGTAAGACTATCCACACTGTTCCAGGTTAATTTAAGAGAATGTAGGATTAGAAGAACAATGCCTTACTCTTTAACACCTATTGGTCTTCCAAGGCTTCTCTTTTCATTTTCTGAAAGCTCACATACAAGCTGGGTTAAATCAAGAGAAGGTGCTTCAGACTCTACGCCAGGAAATAGGATAAAAATTCCAGGATTCAAACATGCATTTCCCTGCAGGATATAATGCAATACTTTCCCTTCGCGAATGTATCTTGTAATACTTTTCTTGATATCATCTTTCTTTCTCTTAGATATATGGAGAATTTTGTAGGTGACTTCATCTTTAACCATGTCCTGAGCTCTACGTTTCTTTTCAATATCGCTAAGTTCCTTATAGTTGTTATGAATTGCATCTGTGTAGGGCGTTGGAGGAAACTCATTGTAGCATCCCTGTTTAAAACTTTCAGTAAGTTTGAATGCAGATACCATGTGCTGTTCTTGATTGCTACTCCGCTTGACCTCCTGTAGCGCTTTCACCGCAAGTGAGTAGGTCTCGAAATAACAGTACTTGATGTATCTGTTCTTTGCCACTTTGAGATGGCTCTGACCCTCTTGTTTCTCTAGCAGGAGGTGGATTTGGAATAGTTTTTCAACCATGGGTCGTTCCACCCCGTGATCAATGTCACCAGTAGGTTTTTGGGAGAGACCGGCTTGGATTGATTGCAAGATGTGAGGAGAACCTATCTCATTGACACATTGTAATATCCTCAGACTACGCTTTAGCTTTATGTCTGAGGGCATCTCTCGGTAAACCCTGCGCAGAGAATCCATGTCGAACTTTTCGAGATCTGGGAGTAAAATGTCCTCTCCTGAACCTGGAACTCCCGAACTTACGATCCTCGTATCTGATTTCTGAGAAGGCGCGATGTTATTTGTAATGCCGTGGTGACTAAGGACATAATCACGTTGGTAGGGTGACATCAGCTCATCGAGATATCGTATCCGTAGTTGTCGAGCAGACGGCGTTCTAGAGATAGGTAACTTATTCTGAAAGCAAACTTCTGCTAAATAGACTAAGAGCAAGGTCGCCTCCATGTCTGGATCAATAGTTCGAAGCTGTTTATGGTTAGGAAACACGCGCATTCCGGATCTTGTAACTCACATTAATGTGCACCTTTCTCCAATCCAAGAAAGTTGCGCCTAACCGCTCGATATCCGCCAAATTACTCGAGCCGAGGACGAAGAGACTCCTAATCTGAAAATGCCCAACAATAAGCACCGGGACAGCGCCAGCTTGTAGGTGAAGCATAATGATAAAGTTCCCGTCCAATGTCTCTAAAACGGAATTTTCATAATTCAGAGGCAATTCTATGATGCGAAGTGGTCCTGGTATCAGAGTATGTAATAGAGAATGAATCAAAGCTATAGAAAGCGGCGCACCGGTGGCAAGGGGTTCGAGCTCTTGTACACTAGAACTCCCTGTTTGGATCTGATTCGTATGGGGGAGCGAGAAATGCGACCGGCTGGCAAGATCAAGGTATGGCTGAAAGATAGGGTCGGGGAGGTTATCATCCACCCGTGAATTTTCGACGTTGGAGCTTGCTAGAGAATTTGAGCGACTTCCGTAGTGTTCGGCATGGAAGGCCTCGTCGAAATAGCAGGTGGTATCCATCTCGTCTAGCTGAGTGGCGCTTTGAGGCGAATCGGGTCGAAATTGGTGTATCGAAGTGTCGTTCAGACCAGTCAAAGTATCCCGTTCAGTTTGTTCTTGTACACTACCTTCAAACTGGGCCGAGGAATCAGATGCGGCTAGGTCCTGAGTACGCTGAGGTAAGATCGCAGCCTGCATTGTAGCGTCCTCCAAAGCGTCACTTAGTTCTGATATGAAAGGCAGCTCAGGTTGATTGCTTGAAGTGATATCTTGACCTTCTGCGGCGTCTAGTGATGGAGAAGCCTCTATGCCTGCCGTAGAAAGTTCATCGGAATGCGCTTCATTTGACACAGCGACTTGTCGCGATGGATATGTCTCTGTCTCACTATCTTGTAGGTGCCAATGTTCATTCCAAGCCTCATTGTCCACTTCATCTTCTGCAACGAATAATTCTGGAGAGTTGGCAGGTGTGGTGTGTACAGTGTGTGTTCGTAGAGTTGCATGATTGCTAACCCGACGTCTCGCAATGGTCCCTCCAGACGAAGGATTGGAACGCAAAGCTCCACTTCTGAGCACTCGCATATCGGATGCGAGACGTAGTTTCTGAAGTTTCTGTTGGGCGACATGTTTCAAGAGCTCTAGGGCTTGCAGAATGTTTGCAAGATCTCCATATTCGGGGTTTCCATCCTTGCCTAACCAACTACTAGCATTTTGCTAGCGTATATTAGCAGATTTGATGTTTTTCCAATGATGCGTTCTTACCATTATCAGCTCTAATGCAGAGGACAATACCTGATCCGTTTCAGACATGGCTGCGTATCTTGACGAATGAAATCGAGTGAGTAGATATGTAAATATTTTAGGACAAGCAATTGACAACTATTTTAAACATTGCTAAATTGCTATCCGGTTATGCGAAGGAAGCGCCCGGGAAGCGTCACGGAAGCGCGGAAGCTGTGTCGGAACATCATTCAATAAAGCTTGGCTATTATTTTTGTTTGCGACACTCACGCTCGTAGGACCTCAGCCTGGGAACAACCGATTTCATACTAGTCTAACCAGCAGCAGACATTCTGCACTTGCTGCTGGTCAAGCTAGATCCCTTCGGGCAGAAACAGCATCAAATATATATTTCGGCTCCGTTCTGATCATCGATCTGAAATCTGGCTGCTTCCTTTTCGTCCACAATGCTGCAGACAATCCCTCGAATCGTCGTAGATGAGAAGGGCGATGTTGAGCTTCGCGTTCAGGGCTTCAATTACCTTGTTTCCTCTTCGAAAATGGCCACGCTGTCGCCGAAGTTTCACGAGATATTCCATCTCCGCAGGGATTTCTCGATTAGATGCATTGACTTACCTCACGAGGATCCAACTGCTATACGCATCATATGTCAGTCTGCTCACGGAACCTTCATACCACAGACGCACATATCTTCCGAGGCACTCGTGGCAATGACGGACATTATAAGACGATACGCGATTCCACGGACGTCGAAAGTGCACACCGTTGTTGAATTTTGTTTCCATGTACAGGCTATGAAGCCAGAAGCTCTATCAACAACTACGCTGCTTAGGCTTCTACAGGTCGGAAGGGTGTTAGACATTAGAAAGTGCAGACAGCTACTTGAAGACGTCTTCTTCCGGCGGCCCCTACAATACGACGCGCTTCCTCTTGAGCTATGTTGCAATCTTCAAAGTACGAATTGTTCTGTACTCTTAGGTATGAGCTCTCTTTCCCAGGTATAGTTCCCACTAAGTAATGAAGCAAATATCCTACTAAAAGGAGCATCGTGTCGCGCAAATGTGGCTTCCTTACTTCTGAAGGCTCCAAAAGGTGTAAATTATGACCGTAATCGGGATATGGCCGACTGGATCTTGAGAGAAAGTGCTAGCCTGCAGGAGATTGGCTCCCGGCTTCGCAGCATACAGCACACTGAAGAGCGCCGGACAGGAGAGCTTCTGGAGGCCTGTGGTATCATTACACACGCAACAGTGGAGGTATGCTGCTATTTGCGCGACTCCGTCAACGAGATCACAACTGGACATTCGAACAGCGACGTGGCAGCTTTCGACGCATGTGCGAATAAGAAGCACTGCCATACGGCACCTGCCAATGGCTTCACTAGCTATGCATCTTCAGTCAGTACCGAGTTTGAGGATATTGAGAAATATTGTGAGTCAGTGAATGAAATGTACGACGAGGAAGTCCAATTTGATGATAGTTGCCCATTGAGATCTGCTAAGACTATCTAAATGAAATAGAATAATGAATACTTGCTTGGCTTGTGTAACTTGTAAGAAGGAACGCATCCAAGAAGATGTTACTGCTGCTGCAAATCAAATCCCCAGGTATCTTGGTCGGAAGGCACCGGCCCCACCAACAAAGAATCTATTAACCATGAGGCTAAATTAGACATCATGAACATGGAATGTATTCAGAACGCACTTACAGTTTCCCGACGAGGGTAGCATATCCAACGTGTTTGAAGTTACAGGAGGAGGGTTGTGCGAAGAGGCCGAGGCCGAAACCGATGGGAATCGATAAGCCGGATGGCCATTTTGGCGTTCCCGAATCGAGCTGGATATCGTGGTTTGAATTAAGTTGATTATCTCGTCCGTAGAAGGCCTCCTGTCAAGATGCGTTGCCAATTCTCCTTGACCCGCTTTGACAAGCTTGAAGAGAGCCTGTAGGCCAGTTTTGACGCGATTATTTTCCATCTCAAGCAGGTGTATGTATCTGAGACCAATAAGCTCAAGAAAAAAGGTTGTCCATTTTGACTTACTCGAACAGCATCTCATTCTGGTCCTCACCTAACGTGAGACCTTCGCATGCTGCATTGCACGCCACGCATGACTTGCAGGGCGGCATCGCATCACACTAATGTGATTGTCAGATCAGAGTTAGCAGTAATGGCCTTTTACAACTAGCCTTCAATTTCTTTATGCGGCACAGGTTGCACGCCTTCTTCACCCGCTTTCGTGTGTTGTCCTGGTTGTCCATTGCAGATACGCTCTGCTCACATTTTGTCTGGGTGGCTGCTCGCATTTAACTGTCTCCTAGCAGAACATAATTCACCTCAATGCTCCACGCCCGGAGCATAGTTGCGTGACCATTGTCTACGCCGCACACTTGCTTCTCAACGCCAACTATGGTAGCGAAGTGTCCACCTCTTTGCATTAGAAAAAAAATACTTGACTCGCCAGGCTGTTCTAGCTCGGGGCAGTCGGAACGCAGTAGCTAGACCGCCGAACGGAGGATAGCTCAAGGATTCGTCACATTGGCGCGCGGTTAGAACTTCGCATCACCAATTGAATACGCAGGCTAAATCTTAGCGCATTATACTACACTCGGATGGCGAAGTCGTCTAGTCTACAGGATCATTTTTCAATGACGCTAATACGCCAGCGTTTAATTAGACACGGGAAGTCAAAGATAGATCCACCATGACGTTCCTCAATTCCGCGCGCAAAACTTGATGCTAACGATTCATTGCAGTAAGTAGATGACTAGCCTATTTGAGTGTGGACGATCTCGTCACGGACAGGGTTTCCTGCCGATCAAACCGTCGCTGTAGCTCACATCATAGACGAAGTAAACGCTTCTTGGCTCCCCAGACTGTCCCCGACGATGGAAGATTTGTGACGGATCGCAAAACCTTAATCTGCCACTTTTGTCTTGTAACAAAAAGATTGGGCTGGCGCCTTCTGCAAAGATCTTATTTACCACACGCTTAACCCCTTCGTAGGACGTTTCGCATGTATAAGATAAATTCAAGGTTGATGCATCAGCACTCGTTATAACCCAGAATTTAATAGACTCCTCTTCGCCTAGTGGCTTCGAAAAACTGTGGGACTGTTCGATTAAAGAATAAATTGGCGAACGTGGTGTGGGCTGAACACCTCGATATAATTCAGCGAACGTTGCAGCATCACCTGATCTACCAGATATCACCGAGGCATTCTGATTCTCAGTGTAGACCGATGAAGCAGGTCTGGGATTGCACATGGAGTTTGGTACTTCTTGCATGGAACCGCCATGATCAAACGGCCCAAAGAAGGCTGTCAATATCATTACCAATTTTCCGTATTGAGACAGAGCGTGACCCCCTTGCTGTGATAAAGCGGCCCAGATGTCAGGGAGGTAGAGTCCTGTAGCTGGAAATGCCTGTAATTCAGCACCTTCATACTCTGTGGTCATCGATGGCGTTTGGCAAGACTGCCGAGGTTCAAATATAATGTGGCCGCTTTTCCGCAAGAGTGCTTCTTCTTCAAATTTCTCAGCATGAACGCTGAATAGGGCGCTTGGCCGCTCCAGAAGCATGTTGTCACGAACAGCTGATAGGTCTGCGTCTTGCTTGCTAAGTTCCCTTATTAATTCTGATTCAAACCCAAGCCTACTCGCAAAGTGACCCAATCGAATTAACAAAGATTGACGTCCTGTTTGCTTGTTTACATTGTCTTCTTTACGACTTCTCCAGTCTTGTCTATTATGACGTAGCACGAATAGGCAGAGCTGCCAATACGAGCAGAGGGCTGGATTTGACAACTCAACGTAGAGTTCTTTGTGTTCGGAGCTCTGGATCAAGGACATAGTAGGCTGGGAACCAGACACTTTGTTGTAATTTTGAAGCAGTATGTCCCTTATCGATGGATGACGTCTCATTAAAGGCTCAAAGTTCTTTCTAAGAGGGAATAAGTCTCCTCTAGGAAACAACTCTCTTAATCTGAGCATAATGGGTTCCAGGACTTTGATATGTTTAAAGAACGTTTTTAGTGTCAAAATCATGCCGTCTACAGCCAGGGCACTAGCAAGTAGTTTCTGACGTATAACAGGCTCACGTACCTGAGGAAAAACGTGGTGATTAGTAAAAAGACTTTCGATATGGGCACGATCTCGAGAACTCCAACGTGGTGCCAGTCCCTGGAGCATGTCGAGAGTAACTTCGTCGTATAACACACTCGTATCTCCTGTTATTTGACTCAAAATGCTGTGGATCTGGTGTAGGTAATTCTCCATTTCCTTGTCACAGTTATGCTAAAGTCGTCTTCGTGTTTCGGTTCACGAACCTGACTACACCTCCAACTTAAGATCGGAGGAAACGAACCTAGCTGGAATCCAGCCCAGAGAGCACGAAATGGCTCTAATTTGTCAAAGCAGTCGAGGAGCCATTTATTCCGTTTTATTTGGTTTAGATTCTTCGCTTTGCTTTTGCTCAGCAAACCACGCCATCTTTGGGCCTCAATCTCATTGTGTTCACGCTCGTAGAAGCGAATGTGAAGATACTTTTCGCCATCAGATAGAGGTGTATGACTCCTATAGTATTGACTGATAGTATGCAAGTTGCTAACAGGAGTGTCTAAAGACTGCTAGTAATACACAGGCTTTCTTAATTCTTTAAATAACTCACCTGAACGATAAAGGTCGACGGACCACCAGGCTTCCTCAGACTGAATATTACAGTTTCGTGCAACTTCGAGTCTGAAACGTCCGTGAAGACACGGTACTTCTAGACAATCTGGTAAAATTAGTCTCGGAGCAGGTCCAACTCGATGGAGGGCCTGGGTAGAGGTTTCGGATATTTCGAGGCTGCGATGAAGATCTAGACAACTAATTAAAGCCGGTATATTATGTTCAATATCTGAGATACTGCAGCCAACACATTCATCAAGCGTTGTATCGGAAGGGCTATAAATCAGATGACGTAGTTGTATCTGAGCTTTACCCAGGTAATACTGGTCTTTCCCCATAAGATTATGCATCTTAGCTCAGCTTGCGCACAACGGGGCGGTCGTGCTTTTCATAAGAATTCTCGTCATCTATAATATGATCCCATCAGATTCATGGCTAGATGATTTAACGTATTTATAGCTGTAAGGCACCTCGCTACATTCACCATGGCGGAGTGTCTTGGATCAGATTGGTTTCATACCTTTCAAGATGAAGGTGAATGGTTTTTAATGTCTGGAATGAGTTTTTTGGGTATACAAAAGGAACTCAGAGACCCGCAAAATCAGTATCCTTCTATTGTTCTCTTACTGGGAGGAAGCTATAAGAAGAAAGTGCAGGACACACTTTTCTCCCTTCCCGAATATCCCGATCTTCATGGAACGCCTCAACTGCGGCTGGTTAATACAACTGCGAACAGGAAGTTTCCCGTTCTTATTGCTAACCTGAATCTTCAAGATTCGGAGCTTAAACTCTCCCCACCTGAAACACAGGGGAGGCAAAGTCGGTACAGAGTGGATTGTGGGTCAACTGACGGGCCGAACGAGGAAAGACTCGTCGGACAGCTTCTTGCTACATTTGTCGACGTTGTGTGCCTCTTCCTCGACGATTTTCCTTCCATCGAAGCTGGGTTCGCATTTCTCCAGCAATGGGTTGGCGAAACTTGTGCTCAGCCCCACACACCTCGACTTATTCTCATCTCAAACAAAGACTTGCCAGAACAACAAATTTTTAATACAACCCGCTTTAAGAAATTTCAAAGAGTGGTACTGTATTCAGCAAAAAATCTTCGAGTCCATAAATATCGCAAAGTCCGACAAGCGATCTCGCAAGCTTTGAAAGAAGGGCATGACGAGAAGATACAACGTAAAACTCTGTTCTCTGCAACACATCTACACGTCTTATTTGAAGCCGCCCTAAAGCATGTTGCAGGATCTATTACTACAAGGTTTAATTTTGTCCATGCGTCTCGCAGGTTTAACCCAGTGGAAGACGATTTTGTGCATCACCTCGAGGATTTCTTATGCTTGAGCTCGAAGCTCAGTATCGACGAGAAATCGCTGTTGAAATATCTAGCCTCGGCTATAGTATTAGATAGTTTGCCGCCGGGGACGCATCGTGAGTTTCACACACCACAGCGCGGTCTAGAAAATCTCATGACGTTACAGACTTCTCCGCACGAGATATATTTACATCGATTTACAAGTCACATTGTCACTCTGCCTTTGTTTCCGAGGATAGACACTCGCCTACGGAGTGGTGCGCACTATTAGACACCAAGTATTGCGAACTGGTCGCCGATCTAGAGGTTCGAAACCTTGCCGCTGCGTCATTTCATGAACAGAATTTGGAGGCACTAAAGATAGATTGGCAAAGGTTTCGTAGTTCACGGACTTGCCTCTATTGCCTTCGCCGAAAACCTGAGCATGGGCTCCCATGTGGTCATGCAATTTGTGATACATGCGCTTCTATCTTCGGCACCAAGCGGGACCATATGGAATATTCCTATCAGATTTCTCATTGTCGCTTGTGCCAAAAGCCTGGAGATCTGACAATTCACTTCAAACCACCGACTGCCGGAAGCCGCCTGCTCGTCCTTGATGGAGGGGGAATCAGGGGCGCATTCACGCTTCAAGTTCTACAAGCTCTTGACCATTACCGCAGGTTGCCGTATCCAATCTATGACGACTTTGATCTAGCTTTAGGAAGCAGTTCAGGTATAATATGTGAGCCCAAAATGCTGTTTGTGCTAAGAGAACATAGGAGGCCTTATTGTCCTGATGTTTCTTTTGAGACGAAGCCTAAAAGAGTGCATATCAGCCTTCAATAAACTTGCACAAAGAGTATTCACTCGCAAAAAAAGACTTGGGGGTACCTTTTTTGCCAAATTATGCAGCCTTTTATCGTCAGTGCTTACTGATAGCATCTATGGAGCTGACGGAATAGAAAGTTGCGTAAGGGAAGCATTTGACAACGAAACCGTGATGTTTGGATGCTCAAAAAGGTCTTCCAGCACTTCAGGAATGAAGATAGCTGTAACCACGTTATCTGTCTCAAACGCTCGACTTTGCATCCTCTCAAACTACAACGGCGTGGGCTCCAGACGTGGTAATAATCTATACATTTGATTGCTATTAAACCTAGCTAATGATCAAGGTTATAAGAACTACAGGGCATTAGAGTTTCAGGATGAATTTCGCATAAGAGAAGCGTAAGGTGCAACTGTGAACCTCGAACCTGACTAACGAGATGAAGGGCCCGGGCGACATCTGCTGCACCAGCTTACTTCCCTGCAAAATTTATCAGAGGTTTAGGATTCGTCCAAGATGGGGGAGCCGGAAAGCATAATAATCCCATCGATCCGGCGGAGTGGGAATCAAAGGCAATTTGGAACACTACTCCAGATCTTGCTTTATCTATTGGCACGGGGTATGCGCGCGACCCAGTATCACCACGCTTCATCCCTCAGAGGATGAGATTTCGAGATCGCTTTCTTCTCCGCCTGTGTCGATTGTTCAACGCTTTTCTGAACGCTCAAGGTAATTGGGACGACCACTTGAACCGTGTCAAAGATGAAGAACGCCACAAATACTTCCGCATTAATGTCGCATTAGATGAGGAGCCTTCGCTAGATGATGTGGAGAAGATACCTGATATGGAAGCCATGGCCCATAAGTTCCTTAAATCCTTTGACTTTTCGAGCATGACTCGATCTCTTTTCGCGGCTTCCTTCTTCTTCGAGTTATGCGAGATGCCTGCGGTCGGTAAAGATGGCATTTATTGTCACGGTATTATTCGCTGCCGCAGTCCAAACAGCCGTGCGCTTATCCAAAGGATCTTAGAAGAGTATCCCGCAGCTTCATTCAATACAGACCATGATTCTGGACTAGGCGGTCTCAATATTGACAGCCTCTGTGCGATGTGCGGACTCTTTAGCAAGGTTGTAAATCTAAATGTTTGCCATTCAGATCACAAGGTTTCTATCTGCGTCAAATTCAACAGACTAGGAAAGCATCCAATTAGTGGTTTTCCTCAAACTATATCACAAGTCGTGGACAAACAGAAACTGAACGCACAATTCGGAAGACCGGACCACAAAGTGTCAGGGTTCGCTGATGTGAGCGGATGCAGATGTAAACTGAAATCGAAGCGCAAATGGGTAACAACTAGAAATGTTACGGTGTCGAAGAGACGACGGATTTCGCCAAATTCTGCTCACTCATTGCTTTATTGACTTAGGCGGACGTTGATTTTACACATGCGCACGTATATAGGGGTATAATTATAAGTTACAAGGAACAAGTTGATCACTTTGATCGCGGCGAGACCCAAGCACTACACTTCAAGCATTCATATGTCCTATGTACACCTACCAAGGTCTATCCTATGCTTCAAGGCAAAGGCAGATCGCAATCAATAACTACAGCGAAACCTGCTCGATCGTCGACCAAGGTTGACGCCGTGAAAACGGTACTTCCGCCGGTCTCAGCACATGCCACGGTCGCTTTATCGGAAGGATCACACCGTGCAGTGGTGTCTTCAGTAAAACCAATAAACCTTTTTCTAGTCTGTTACCACTCTGTCGGAGGACGAACCTACCGATTACGCAGTAGTCAATGTTTCAAATGACCCATGTTTCCTCGCCCCACTTTGGCTGGCCGAAATGAACGCAGTGCATGGTGTCGAAAGTGGTGATGGCTACAACTAATTGCACGAAGGATTTTGGATTGACTTGGCGCTTCGGCGTCTTGTGGCTGTTGATCAAATTAAGAAGTACCTAACTTAAACGCCGGATACATCCGGGGTAGCGTCCGAGGCTGATCATCGATGGCCGAGGATAGGAAAAGCACGTCTCACATCGTGAAGCCCACCGTGCGTATTTCACGGATATACCCAACTAAAGGATATGCTCAAAGTGTGACTTAATGGAGGCCCAAGGCTCACGTGGCTACAAATATTACGAAGCCGAAGATTATCCCTCGTGTGGTGGTCACATCGATGCTCCACTTAGTCTTCGGCTGATCCGTTGTGACGGGAGCTGCCTTGCCCGTCCGTCTCTTAGTCCAATGTGCACATGAATCGGGCCGCGAGGGCGCTTAATTCGCTAGATTTAGCTTGTTCTGGTAAGCTTCTGATTCGATTTAGGTATGCGTAACCGCAGCAATGAGTCGTGTAATCAAGCAAGTACGATTGATATGTAAACGTAACATGAAAAAAGATACTAGGCTTAGCCACCTGAGAACAGATTACTCAGAAGCATTCTGCTGTTCTGCCACCTCCAGTAACTTGGAATATTTCTCGTAAACCTCCATAGACCAAGGTATGAGATCATGGACATAACGCTGTGTTGTGACAACACTACGCTCCATACTGTCTAGCCTTTTCAAGAAAATGTCCTGTAACTCTAAGATATCGCTCCTTAATCTTTCGACTTGCTCCCGAAGCTTCTCTAGTTCCTCCAAAACTTGAGGCGGAATCGGCTTAGCCGGCGCAGTTGAGACTTGTTCGGATCCTAGGCGAGTCCCAGACTCGGGCTCAGCTTGGAATTTGGTTTGGGTTTCGGGCTGACCCCTGGACAGTGATTCGGGATATGATTCGGGATGATCGGATGCGAAGTTGTCCCAATTGAAGTCCCACTCTTGCTCTGCGATATGAGTGAGTTGGGACTGAATAGCAAGTGGAGGATCTGCAACCAAAGAGTCTATTGCCGCGTAAAGCTCTGGCTCGGTGAACCAATCATCCAAAGCAGCTGAATTCATGATTTGTATGACCCCCTATGCGACCGCCGGTGGCACTTATAGCGAGAAGATCAGAACCCAGCAGGATATGGCCGTGATTCGAGACGAGGTTTCTCCACTTATACTGCGCCTAGATTCGCAGTCCAACAAAAAGGCACTTAAAATCAGTTGGATAATTGGATGCCGTCACCTTGAGCACGTGCGATCCTTTTGAGTTATGGCCAGAGGCATAATTGTCACACTCCCGGCGGGATGCGTCGGAAGCATCCGAGTCCAGTAGAAAAACGAAGATCGTCGGATGAGCTCCAAAATTAGTTCAGGCAATTGCTCGCATAGACGGAAAGATTATAAATGGTCCGAACAAAGCATGAAGCTCTTGCTATCTCACTTCATTCCTTGTTCTCCTCCTTTATTCTTCTTGACCAAGAACAATGAGTAACAATTATAGTTACAGCATTATGGATCAAGGTCAACAATTGTCTATGGTAGGTTAGCATATTCACATTCATCAAGATGGTGCTAAAACAGATTCAGGGCGCATATGCCTCTCAGCACCCAGTGTGTTGCGTGCAATCTGCGCTTAGCGTCCATAACTTGCTCCTTCAAACCCAATCTCAATTGCAAAATACGTATAAGCTATTACAAACAACCCAATCTGAGCTTCGCAATAGCCAAGATCACGTCGAATCTACTCAAGAAGAACTGAGCCATGCGCGACAATTGTGCGAGGAGACCAAGCAGCAATTCTTTGAACTGGATGAATGCCACTGCAGACTCAAGAAAGATTACGAGTACTCCGAAGCTCTCCGCCATGAACTCGACCAATCGATTCAGAGATCCGAAGATCACGCCGAGGAAGTGGCCAGGCGCGCTGAAGGATTGGTGAAACACATGACGGCCAAACTATCGGGAGCTGATGTAACCGAGATGCCAAACGGTCAATCCATCAGTGGGCTGCTTCTAGAATCTGCCTCAAACGCATTGCTCGTGGCTGCTATGTCCGAAGGCTATCCACAGAAAGAGGAAATTACACAACTAAAATATGTTATGGACCAAAATGTTATATTTCAAGAGAAAAACCTGGATTTGACCCAAGAGCTTGAATCCTTGCGGTCCATCAATGAGAATCTGTCCAAGCAAGCCGAAGAAAGTAAGCATGAAGCTGCAAATTTGACCAAAGCATTGGAAATCACGAGAGAAGATAAATGGAAGAAGGCTCGGCGGTCTAAAAGATCGATCAGTGCACATAGCACTTGATATGTGGCTATTGTGGGCGCATTTGCCTTGCCCTGACATGTATATTGAATGAGTATATCTCATAGCCCTTCCATTGAATCAGAAACTTAGTCGAGAATCATTAATCAATGCTTCTTAATGAGACAATTTGAGCTCCAACTTTGTGTTCTACAGCCAAAACTGACATGTGTGCACTTAGGACGAACGGAACAAGCGACTTTGCTGGGTCAGCCATTGCCAAAAATGGCGACTAGAAAGGGTTAATTCATCGGTAGACCATAGGCGTCATTTTACTAGCTCACCATTTGCAGCTGGCCATACGTCATGTCGCTTGAGCTTTCTATGAATTCGCGAAGTGCACGATTCTGCAACAGCGTTGACCCCCGTGGAAGTTTAAGAATCACATTATCTAGCAGGACCTTGAATGAAGAGGCATTCGAAGTAGCCTCTGGCCCTTCGAATATGGCGTGTCTAAATTCTACCTCGCGCTCAGCTTCCAAGAAAACGGATTTCTGCTCGACTTACCAACTTGGACTCTTCCGTCATGTCCGGAGACTGTGATGTCCTCGAGATGTAACTTCTGTATCGAAAACCCTGCATCACACAGGGCGTTGATGCCTTGCAGAGCCTAAGTATTTCTTAAACATTGCTATACAAATTTACATCTGTAAATACCTCTTTGCTGATAGTTTGGATTTCGCTGACTCCTATCTGTGGGGTGACACATACGATCAATTCAGACAACGGGAGGCCCGGTCGATCGTAGATAGTGAAGGTGGATCCGTCGAATTGAAATACGTCGAGTATGTTGAGCACATTCACGTGGGGTCGGTCAATGCCAACGACCGCTCGATTTGGGGCAGTACGCCGAATCATTACGATCCGATAAGCTTGCAGGTTTTTGTCTGTGTTTCTTTCTTGTGCTAGGGCATATGGTCGTTTTCCTTGAGGATCTACTAAATAAATACACTTGTATATTTCGTCTGGATTCTGCTCTTTTGGATTGAGAACTTTGTGCCCGATTTTGATAGAACCAAAAACTCGTGGTAATTCAAGGCTTATAGGTCGATCTGAGGTCAGAATCTTCCTTTTTGAAGCCCTAGGAATGATATCTGCGTTGATTAGGGTATTTCCCGTCTTTGGGAACACGGTGATTCTTCTGGAATCCATCTCCGATTCGATATTAACAGATACGTTAGTTGATTCAATTATGATTTATATAATTAGCTAGCCAAGAGTTACCCCATCAAAAAGTCGAATGACCACAGCAACCTAGTTACCAAATTAGCTGCACTGTACTTAAGATCACTAGCAGCCGCTGAGCAGTGCTCATTCACTAAGCCACAGAAATGAACTCGAGCAATCTTAAAAGTCGGAGGCCTCTTGAGATTAACTCTATAGACCACATCATTCGGTGCTATGGTGGACGAACAGTTGCTTCAGAAATGGATCCAGGTTACATGCAACACTCCAAGCGACCCGAGGACTTAGCACAATACATCAGCTACTTGAATCGTAGAAACGGAGAACTTCGACTAGAGATCACTTTTTACAGACAGTGTTTCGAGCATTCACAAGCACTCAGAGAGAAATTATCCAGTCTATCTCAAGATCTCCTACATGAATGTATAATCGGTATGCTAGATGATGCCGCTTTCGAGGATATTAAAAATATCTCTAAATCTATCTCCCTTGCCTTGGATAATTTTGCCGAAGATCAACAAAAAGCTTTCGATGCTTTTATTGCGCCCTACGTTGCATGTCGCAGAACCCCGCGCCCTGGAATTTCCCTTGATGGCCCGATATAGTCAGATCACACTGTCCCACGACATTGGTGTGACCATGGTCGTTTTCCTCTAGAAGAGGGTGGTTGAAAATCTAGCTCAAGGTACCGAACTTCATCGCCCATATTCTGAGCAATTGTTGAGCGTGCAAGAGACCTCATATGTGCATCCGCACACACTGTAATCTAGTTAGTATATAATGATTAAACATAGAGTGCAACTTCATACTACAAACAGCAACCTTTCCATTGCAGGTTCTAAGAACATCCTGAATGATTTGTGGTATATCTGGCTCCCCTCGAATCTCTGCAGTCCGACAACCATCTCGCTTCTGCAACACAGAACGACCATCCTCATTCAGGAGTTCGTGATATCCGTAAATGTACACATCTATAATCTGCGAAGCAATTCATTCAGGTGACACCAACGCAAGGGGCGGGGAGGGCTTACATTTGCGCCTCCTAAAGAAGGGCGAACCCCGGGGCGATCAGGCTGATTTGTACCCTCTATTCTTCTTTTTAATTTTTCAGTCTTTTCCATATCCAAATCATCTCTACAGACTGGCTTGTCCTCCCCCAGAAGATGGTCCATTGCATCAGCAACGAGGTCCCGTTGTTCTTCCCGATCAATGAACCAGACAAGAAGTAGGTCTCGTACTTTAGTAGCAGAGCGCTTACTGTCAGCCACTAGCTTTTTCAGATACTGTAAATGTCCTACAATTCCAATACCACTAGCGAACATGACTACTGTACCAAAATCTTGTAGATCAAGGCTGCGTCCGTAAGGGCCTTCAATCAAGGCTGAAACGTGGGATCTATCTTTACTAATCTGAAGCAAGTGCCTAGTGAAACCACCTCTTGGCTGGATCCGGATTTCTATCGAGTTGGACCTTTTAGAGCTCGTCACGGTAAAGGGATGACGCTGGAATAAAGCAGATAACCCCGTGTTCGGGATTGTCAGATAAATGTACTGTCCAGGCAAGACTTCCCATGGGCGAGGCATAGTAATTTCAAGTTTTAAGACGTCATAGATGTTTTCTATCAATGCACTGGTCTTTGGTCGGCTGAGTGAGTAGTTTCGATACAGTAGCAGGACGTTCCTGTGGGTATAAGTCAATACCCAAACACACGCTGCAAGCAACGCTTGCAGCTTTGCCAGATTGTTGAGCTTGTATACATGCAGCCATAATGATATACAAATAATTGTAGAGCAGCAGATGTGTATAGCACGAAAGACCTCGTACAAATGATGGCGCACTACAGGCATGGATGTTACGGATAACAGCGCCAGGGAGGATATAGCCTAATGAGGTTAGTTATACCCTGTATACTTTCTAGAGGTAATTTGATCGTACTGTAAGTCCAGATATCGAAAAAATACTATCCTGCCACTGGCTTTCAACGAGCTCTAGGGTGGCATGAGCTGAGCCTTCGAGAAGCGCCGTGAAACCGATCACATAATGGATGTTCTTATAAACTCGCAGTGGTATCTGAAGATTGTCTGCAGCAAAGCTTGCGCTAGGCAACAATAGAACCAAATTTGTTGCAAGCAAGGATGCACATCGGCCACTGAGTTTCTTCCTGGAATCTATTCCCCAGCCAATGCAAACGCCATTAGAAGCAAAGTATAAAATGATCATGAATAGGTCTTTAAGTGACGCCTCGTGTCTACTAACGCAGAAAATCCTGAATGTTGCGTACACCACGTATTTTAGAAAGATGCGTTTGCCTCTATGGACCAGCCATTGTGAGATAAACAGAACAAGTCGAGTGAGGAGGAAGAGAACAGTGAGTCCAATCAGGATAAAGGCGTACCATCTGTTTGGAGCCGTTGGGACATTCATTGTGCGCATCACAGTATCTATAATGGGCCCACTTATATAGGGCTGTATAGTCTATGGTCAGTGCGTGTTAACACCATATAAATACATGCAGCACTGGAACATTTGACCAACTAAAAAGACATGGCCCTCAAAAGATCAGAGCAGGAATCTTTTCGAAAGAGAAGAAACAACTTTTTCCGTCGAGGAGACGAGATAAGCAAAAGATATAACGTTGAACTATGTGTGTACATTCTCAAAGAGAATGGCCAGTACTATATATATAACTCAAATGAATGCCGGGATTCATGGCCTCCAACCGCAGCTCAACTGGTAAGTGACCTGATATTATCTAGCTCGCGGTTCATCAGTCTTAATCTAGCAGGCATCTTGCACCCCTCCCCCAATAGTAAAATCATCAAAAAACTTCTCAGACAAACCCCAGCCTCTTAGGCGAATTCGTCCTAAGCAGGTGTCTATATTACCAAGATCTTTGTCAAAACCACCAGTTCCTGGATATGCGCAGGAAGATATTTTTTCGGGTAACTTACTAAGAGGGTGCAAAAGCTAGGCGTAAGAATAATGCTGCAGGCGTAAGAGAGAGGGCATTAGTTTTGTATACTTATAAGATACTTTTGCTATAAATACAGGACAGTATAGTTGGTCGATTGTTAAAATCATTACACTGCTTAAAAAAAGACTTATTACAATCTGCAGTATCACAATGGAAGAAATTATTCAAAGTGTGCAAGACGAACTTCGAGGCCTCGCTTCGAAATACTCTCAATCATCAAAACACGAAAATGTTACACTGGATCTGGTATCTGACTTTAAACGCGCTCTTTTCATTGTCCTTGATGACGAAACACGGATCAAGGATCTCCAGCAATCAACCGACTTGAAGAAAGAGATGACTACGTTGTTTGAGAAGGTCCCTCAGGACACCCAGTCGATATTTCTCAATCAAGATCAGGACAGGTGCTGTGCTAAACCTAAGTGTTACTTTACACCAGGGCAAACTATTTATATGTCTGCCTATTGCAAGGAACATTTTATGTGTGAAAAGCACGTTAAAAGCCCCTGTCTTGCCCATACAGACAGTGTTAAAGACAAAATCCTAAAAGATGATGTCAAAAGAGCAGCCAAGAATACGTCGACTAGTAGCTCTCCGGTAGGTCGAGAGGATTCAGGCAGGGTAAAAAAGGAAACTAGTGAGAAGCGGGAAAAGGTCCTATACCAGATCATGGATCCAGAAAGCTTTTCTGCACATGATCTTTCATATGAGAAATCGCCTAATGAAGAACTTACTGTCTGTAAAGTGAAAACAACACAGGGAAAGTGGGTTTGGATCCCAGTAAAAGCTTATGCGGACTTAAAACAAGAGGCTGTAGCCCTAGCGGCAAGCAATGATACTAAATCTGTGGATAACGAAGTAATTACCGAGGAGGGTAAAAATCATCAAAATTCACGTTTTGGAGGGAGAAGGGATTCATTAGATAGTCCGCTCTAAACTAAGTTAGCAACAAAAATAGTTTTATAAGACAACGCGTAACTTATGATTTCAAACCTACAATTTTAATCTGCTATCATACCTGGCGATGCCAGTACATACAATGCCTGCAGAGTTGGTCTGCCTCTTTGCAGAATTATTCTATTAACTTACAATGCTAATTAGATCTAGAGAATTGAAGGTTAACTTAGGCCTAAGTAATAGCAGTTAGTACCCGTTCCTTGTTGTACAAAAACACTCAACTCTTTAGGAAGAATACGACCTCTCGAAACTCTTGAAAAGTCTCAAACAAATCTACTTACTGTATTTCCGACTACAACAACAAGTCTTAGTAGTACGCCTAATTGATTGGGATGGTTACCCAGCGAATATACCAAGGAGGCTTGAAACTTCAAGTCAAGGAGCACCTCTTCAGAGCTGGTATCATTCTCCGCAATCTTAGCGACCTGATCAGAGAAAGCATAACGATCGATCTCATACCCTACGAACTGAACTTGGAACGAAACACAGTTGGGCAATCGGCAGAACACTCAGAAAAACCAGAGCCAGAGCACTTGGATAACTCCAACCAAGGGAAGGCCTCAGTCACTCGGCACATGATCGACAATTGTACCCACGGCTCCGATAACGACATAGAGTCCGGATGGGAAGTGATTCCTCACCTAGATCTAAAATATCTGCCAACGGAAGGCGATGAGCTGGCCTTGAAAAACGCATCAGGGCAAGAATACGATTCATTTTGGGAGGACGACGAGTTCTATACAAATTACCTAGCCGCACCATCATACACCAACGTCTTGACGCCTGGAATGCAAAAACCTTGGGAAGAAATGAGCGCTCAAGAGTTCTACGAAAGCCTGGGAAGCAAGGACGACATATTTCCACCAGAGCCGCACCCAGGAAGCAAAGTAACAGAATGGGGGCAAGAACACACCCCAAGACCTGAAGAGGAGCAGGAGTTTGATGATCAGATACGCCAAAAAACCATGAATGAAGTTTCTACGAGGAGCCATAAACAGCCAAAACAACACGAGCTAGACCAATGGGAGTATTGTAACTACCAGAAGAACCTTGATGGACACAAATACAGCCAAGAAAACGACCAAAACATTAAGGAAAAACTGAACCCAATATCAAAAACAACCACACCAACGGGACACACACTCTAGAAGTCGTACAACACGACACAATAGGCTGTCAAGGCGAATTTGGGTTGCATCTCTTCGACAACAAAAGGCAAAGTCATTGCGTATCCACAAATCCCTTCCAAGTGGTCTTAGATGCAGGCCAAGCATGGACATCTCGAGTCAGTATTAGAGATAACGCTATAGTAGATAACGCTATAGTAGAAAGCTCTCATGCAAGCAAAAAGTGATGTAGGTCCTTTCCTACGCTCACCTTATATGTCTACATCACCCCCGCTACACGCTGGAAGCAATTGTGCGACATGCCTTTTTCAACAATGCACCTCCATCATCCCAGGGGCGATAGTGCAAACAGTCAAGCCACCCTCGTAATTGTTGTTCTCGTCCTAATTTTCGTCCTCCTTGCAGTTATTCCATTGCTCTATCTATTGCACTGGTGTCATCAAAAACGAAAAGAAGCAATAGGGGGAGCCCGAGGAGTTAGCGAAGATGCCCAACACGGCGATCTGACAGCATGAGTAATTATATATGCTCTTGCTTGGATCTCGAATGGCAGGATGCAGAAGATACATTATATTATACAATTTCAGTAGGCTTGGCTATCATGGACATACTAAATTAACTTACATATCATTATAAAATAACAAAAGTAACTTAGTTAACTACAATATGTTGCTCAAGATAGAATGGTGAATATGCGTTTGGAGAAACAATATGCCTCCGTCTGCGCTAATTAGTAATTCTTGCTGTTTCACAAGTGGTGTCTCGCGTTATAGGGACGGACATGAATTATAATTCTAATTAAGTTACGTGACTTAACATATTGAACCCAAGTCAGCCATCTCTTTCTTATTCCCTACAGGAACATCCTCTATGTTCTGAGCGCCGGTCTGTCGACAGACTTTACGAAAAGTGACTGATCGACCACGCTGTCTTCGATAAAAGCAAACCGGCGTTCTTATTATTGGTCTAGGATAAAATTTTCTCTGCAACATTACTTCTTGCTACAATACAAATCAAAAGGTTCCCTACCAGAGCATCTGGACTAGGTGGTAGCCAAAGTCCACCGTCATCATTTAATGATGCGAAACCACGAAATTTACTGCCACGATATGCTATAAAGTATACTTTGGCATCGTATTCCAGCGATAGTTTTGTTAATTTCTGATCGAGAGTCTCGAGAAGCTTTCTGTAGTTATTACTCGCGACTCGATCTGATCTTACAGCCTCTGTTGTATGTTGAGAGGACATTCTGCGCTGCAATGGACCTTATCGGTTAAAGTAAGAAGAATCGTTTGTGCAAAGAGAAGCGTAGTATTTATAAAGAAGTTCTCACTTTAACTCTAACTCAATACGGTTAGGACTCGCTGTCATTTAAAGTGTACGAGCATGAGCTTGAATAAAAATTAAAGCAGTAATTACTCAATTCAGCGAGGCTGGAGCTGCAACTCTTTAAGCTTGTCTACTATTCTTTGCTCTAAATTCCTCATCATCGTATCAAGTTCATTGCGTGTGACCACATCCTTGTGTTTCATAGGCACCTGACGTCTGACTGATTTTGTAGATCGGGTGTCGAAGTCGGAGTCATCGTCTGAAGTCTCAAGTCTATCTCTTGGACGACTAATATAATGTGGCCTATTGCTGATTTCAAGTTGCCTACGAGAGCCCTCAATCTGTAATTGTCTTTCAGCGTGCTCAATGCGTTTCCGCAGTAGCATCGATCTGGGTTCCCCTGGCGGTTCTCCAATATCGATGAGAAATTGATCAATTAACTTGTCTGCGATACCTGGGAGAGCTTTTCGTAGCGCTGAGCGGTTGATAACCATGTCGTTTCCTTCAAAGTCGATCAGTACCACACCCCAAGGACGAATACCCGTCCAGGATGATGGGTATTTCTGTGCAAAGCCTTTAATTTTGTTTATTTTCTTTCCGTGAGTTCGATCGAATTGCTGAGCAATGTTGGTTACGCAGAACTTCTGTTCATTTGGCAATTCTGTATAGGCTCTGGAAGCTTGAAGCCCGACCCTAGCCACATCCGCAATAGCAATGGGATTACGCTCTCCTACGAGCTCAATGATGAAGTCGTTTACTGTTTCAGTAACTACTTCCCGCTCAGTGCCCCTCTCGGTCACGGTCTTGGTGATTGATCTGTATGCAAGAATCTTTTCGCCACGCTCAGTCAGGCCAGGCTTCCATTCAGCTGCTATTGGGCCCTTGAAGTCTGCGTCAACTATATTACCTTCTTCTAGGTCATCAAAGTCCCATTCGCGAGGTAGTTCAAGCTCTTCAATTTGGCTCTGTAAACGCCTTCGTAGATTTTCCAATTCTTCTTTTGCCTTTTGCATATGACTATCTCTTTTTGAAATGATTTCTAGCAACCTCATTCGTTTATCAGCCATCTTCCTGAAAGTTTTTATAGGGGGACAATGATTAGTTGCGAAGATGCCCTCCAATTGATTTTGTTTGATCAATCTGTCATTCAATCTCTGGAGATCGCTTTGAGCTTCAGGATCACCTGAGTTGAGAAGGCTTTGCACACATGGTGTCATTTCTTGTATGATTGCTTCTTTCTCCTTGCTCATAGCGGACTCGTCAATGTCGCTTCCATCGCTCTCTCCCATTTCAGTATCCGGATCATATGCTCCTTGTTCGAAGGTTTCATCGAACTCTTTAGGAATAAGCAATTTGTTCATTAAGAGAAAAACCCTCTCTGTATCGTATTTCTCGCGCTTTTCTGCATCATATAGGATTTCGTAAGCTTGATTAACCCCTTTTAAGATATCAGCAGCTGTAGTGATTAATAATTTCTCTATCATACTTTGAATTACTTCCTTAGCTTGGACATCGTTGTTACGATCTGTATGGGTCAGGTTTGATTTCCGCCGCCATGCACTTTTGATATCGGTTTCATGTGCATTTTCCGGAACGTCGAGAATTTCGTAATAGGCGTTTTCAGGCCATTGAAGTATTCTTAGAATCTCTTTCTTTCTAGAATCTGGCTGATAGTCCTTCAGCTCACGCTGTTCTTCATTTCTTTCATCTTCTTGTCCTTCCTCAATTTCCTCAGGCAATTTCGGTCTCTTAGTCTTCACTGACCCGGAAATTCGGTAATCCTTTGGTACTTTTGGCATCTTAACACAAATTAAAGCAGGTCTATAAGCAGTCGTTCGCTTTATATACATAAACTTTGCCTTTAAATTTAGTAGCCCGCATATATAATATAGCATCCAATACAAGCAATGCATATTTTAAGCGTCTACCTAATGCCTTAAGATATTGATGGTTACAATGTAATTATAAAGGTTCCTCATCTAGCTTCTAGACACATACTACATCATTAACGTGCATCCCCGCGCAACGGACATGCCGCCGCAGCGGAACACCAGAATCTCTGCCCATCACAACCAACCCAGCATGAGTCCAAATCTCTGATTAGTCTCGGAATAGAATCTTTATAACCTTCAGTTTACCACTGCTGTTGATTTATTGCACTGTCCGCCGTACTCTCCGTATAATACCACAATCTACGGCGAGTGCATGCGACACTACCATCTCGGACTATGTCGGGCGACGCTGAGCGGCGTCAAATTTATGGAGAAAAGTTTTCAGAGACTAACAAACCCTCCAGAGAACGTATACCGAGCGCAGTGTTAACGTTAAGCACCTTGCTACGCTGTAGCGACTGCCTGTTATCTCGTCCAGCTGGACCCCGAAGCGAGACCTAGCATTGTCAGGCTACAGAAGCGGCTTAGCCGTAATGTATCGACAGGACGTCATTATTGCGACTGACTCGTTCAAACCGTCTCTTTACAGCTCACGTGATAGATCCCGGAGTCCGATGCGCCGAGCAGCCGACTCGACACCACCTAGAAACTGGGCTAGACGCAGTGAAATATTGGTGCCAACAAGAAGCTGCCGACTGTGCATACACTCAAGACTTACAGGTTCACCTATACGAGAAACAAAAATCTAAAAGTGATTAACTACTATTACAAGTTCTTGTCTCTTAAAGATTTGATGCCGAGTTTGGCGAGTCCACGGGTTAGTTTAGACACTTTCTTGGTATGTATTCTTATGCTGCCGTCTGGTGTTGCAGGGGTAGTGGCATCCACACGCTGTTCTTCGTTCCTTTGTGCTATAGCTTCGACGTAGTGTTGGCGACAAGCACGAGTGGTTGGATGGTCTTCCCCGAGCTTTGTATCGTATCCAGCGCATGCTCTTTCATACAGAGTGGATGACTCTATGTAGAAACGCTGCTTTGCAAGCAGATATGCCAAGCTGTATACACTCATCAAAGTATCAGGGTGCTGAGGCCCGAGTACCTTCTCCCTTTGCGCGAGCGTCTTTCTGGTCATTGCCTCGGCCTCCTTCCACCGACCTTGAGTCATGTACGTCGACGCCAGGTTGGCGATGCTCGTCAGCGTGTCGGGATGCTCTTCCCCAAGCACCCTCATTCTCGTCTCCATCACTTGCACAAACAGCTCTTCCGCCTCCTTCCACCGACCTTGATTCCAGTACGTCGACGCCAGGTTGGCGATGCTCGTCAGCGTGTCGGGATGCTCTTCCCCAAGCACCCTCA
>KV441638.1:600000-1121329 GCA_001644535.1 Pyrenochaeta sp. DS3sAY3a
TCTGGGGCGGCCGGCTGTTTTATCGTGTTGCCCGCCGCTCTATCAAGCGAGGAGAAGATGACCCACGGTACGAGGAAGTTAAGAAGGAAGAAGGTTTCTGGAACACTGCACTTTTCAAAGTGTTCATTCCCGAAGCGTTCTTCCAGATGCTCATCAGTCTGCCCTTTACCGCGCCCTTCCGCCATGAAGGTGCTGTAATGATGGGATATCACCCACTGATCCAGATGCTGGCTGTCGGACTTTTCTCGACTGGACTAGCTCTAGAGACATTGGCAGACTACCAGCTTGACCAGTATAAGGCAGAGGGCGGCAAAGGAATCCTGCGTGAGGGCGTGTGGAGCCTTGTCCGAAATCCAAAGTACGCCTGACATACATCATAGTGGTTGCATTATACTTACGGAAAACAGCTACCTCGGAGACGCTCTCGTTCATATCAGCTTCATCGTTATGCTCTACGGTTCCGACATGCTTGCTCCAGTTGAGTTGCTAGGTCCCATCGCCAATTACGGCTATTTGCGCTTCTTTGGTGGAGACGCTCAGAAGGAGAAAGGCCAAGTGCGCCGTTATTCTGCCTCTCAACCCGAGAAATTCGCTGAACTCGAACGCTTCCGACGCGACAAGAATGCATTCTGGCCTAGCATGGACGAGTTGAGTAACAAGTGGCTCTGGACTGTCTTGGGGATTGGCGGTCTTGGTGTCGCTGTTGAAGAGGCTCTCCGAACATTGCACTAGGCATGTTACTATACAACTCGTACCAGAGGATTTTCAGCTATAGTACGGAACGCAAGCTCTCCCCTATATTTATCGATTTGTAATACTGATATATTTGTTTAACAATAGTTCAATAAGTTTTTAATTATATTTCTCTATGAGTATACTGTTTAGCTTTGTGCACCGTTGCCGTATTGGTCCTAACTCTAATCTTCATCAAATTCTGAATACCAGGAATGCAGGTAGTATGTCGTCATCCCGAACGGTTACTGCGCAACAGAGGAATGCAAGAAGCTAATCAACAAAGGCTTGCACATTTACATACAACCATGTATCAAGTACTGCCAGCTTAGTTAGGCTGTGAAAATGTCTCTTCCAACACCCCATATCCAGGCTCTCTCTACATACAGAGATCAAGGGCGGAAAGCCTCCCTTCGAAACATTTCAAGCCCATACAGCCTCGCAATACCTCCGAACCGAACCCGCCGCGCAAAGACAGCATCGACAATTTCAAGTATCCCTTACAGCATTGGCCCTACGAGCATCGCATCGACATCCTCCGACGACATCAAAGTCCCATCGTCGCCTAAAAAAGCTTTCATTGTATCTCAAAAGTCTTTACTACCATACTCACATTCAAGTGTGAGTTTAGGTGTCTACGAGCAGTATGGCCACACAAGCCCGTATAATCCTGCGCCGAAGAAGTCAAGGTTCCGAGAACTGTTCGATGATCGTATTCTCGCACTATCGGTGACTTTGGCACTCGGCGTCATCCTCGCAATTGCTATACCACTCGGTATTATCCTACCCCAAAAACTGGCCAAACCACTCCCAGTCAATGTGATCATTCCACTACATATTGACCCATCTCCTGGCGCCTGGGACCCTATGTTCGACGCGTATGTTCTCCTGCAAGATTGTCTGAAATATGGGCCTCGACTAACATCAACTCTGAAGGTTCATCAAATATCACGACACCAAATTCCTCGTCATCGTAAACCCAGACAACGGCCCTGGAAGCAACGCCTGGCCCAGCACAGAATACCTCAGCGCAATCAAAGCGCTGCACAGACACCAAAACGTGCAGGCACTCGGCTACATCGACACGGCTGGTGGGACGCAGAATCAGTCTCTTGTGCGTGCTGATATCGCTCGCTATGCAGGCTGGTTCAATCAAAGCGCCGAGTTTGGCCTGCATGGCATATACTTCGACCACACGCCGTGGAAATTCGATAACGAGACTCAATTATACTTACGGAATCTCAGCAGCGCCGTGAGGCATGCTGAGGGCTTTCACGATGGAGTGCTTGTGGCACACAATCCTGGACGCGTGCCTGATGACAAGGTGATCGCGTCTCTACAGCCTAATATTACTGTGGTATATGAGAGCGTGTATGCAAACATGCCTCGATCAGGGCAGTTACATGAGATGCTGAATGAGACGATGGATAACAGACAGAATCACGCGATGTTTGTCAATTCGGTGCCGTCGAATCTGGGGAGACCTGCGGTGAGAAGGATTGTAGAGGATGTGAGAAAGGAGGTTCAGTGGCTGTATTTGACGGATCTGGTTGATGATGTGTATAGTAGCTATGGCTCTTTGTGGACCCAGTGGCTGGACTTAGTCTTTTGAGATGAAGAGATGGTTTGTGTCGTTCTGGAGTCCAAAAGTGGTTAGGTGGGAATTCATAGGAGTTAGTTTTTAATCGCAATGCCAGCATGAAACTTGAACTGATACAGAGACTTTTCTTTTCTTTAAACTGCACGACTGTGGTACTTATGATATAATTGATATTATAACTAATGCAAACTCATAGCTTAGTCAGCCTTGGGTTCAACATCAAGGATATTTCTCCGACCTCAAAATGACCTTGCTCATTGAATACACGTGGCAAATATGAAATCTAAAATTCTTCTCCCGTTATACATCTACCCGGATCCTGGTGCTTGGGACCCATTGTACGATGCGTAAGAACCCCTCACAGCTTCAACCTGGACCTCAGTAACGCAACTTAGCATCTCAGCACACCCAGATCTCGAATTCTTCATCATTGTCAATCCGAACAGCGGACCCGGCGACGCCCCTTGGTGGCCGAATGAAGACTACGTCCGGGAGATTCCACGGCTAAATGCGTGTCCAAACGTGGTGAGTCTGGGGTACGTGCGAGCCACGTATTGTAAACGGCCGCTCGAAGATGTGTTTGAAGACATCGACACGTATGCAGTGCGAGCTGAAGATGTGGCGTTCCCAGGACTAGGGCTGCAGGGATTATTCATCGATGAGACCGTGAATCTGTACTCCGAGGATGCGAAAAAGTATCTTGATCAGATTGACCAGAAGGTCAAGAAAAGTGAAGGAATTGCTGGAAGGAAGATTGTGAGTGACTCTCTTGTGTTCAACTGAGCCTTCGGTTTGCTGAGCTCATTGCCAGGCTGTTCACAACCCGGGCACGGCGGTCAACGCAGAACTTGCGTGTCCCGGCCCAGACGTAACGGTCGTGGTCGAGACGTCTTATAAGCATTTCAAGACGGAAGATTATCAGGAGTGGCTTGCTACTTCACCGTACGATCGGTCACGGACGTGCTATATGGTGCATTCTGTTCCAGAAGAGGAAGTGGGGGGACTGACTACCGAATTGCGAGATAGAGCGGAGTATTTGTTTGTTACGAGTGCGACTGCGAACTTTTACGAGAGCTTTGGTCCAAGCTGGAAGAAATTTGTTGCTGCGCTGGTAAAAAGGTGAATAGCGTAAGGGGAGATCCGTGAATTTGGTAGAAACGAACTTTTTTAAGAATCCTGCACACTTCTGTTTATCTGCCAGTGAAATTACATGGGCTTGAAATTCAATTTTGATTTACTGATCGAACATCCACGGTGCGCCCACTACGAATGTGACTTCAGGAAGTCCTTTGGCCGATCACTATCATTAGGATATTTGAGTAATGAGTCCAAGAAATTCCGCATCGCGCGGTATTGGGAACTTAAAGTGAGACTTGTCCATGTCAATTTTTCGTTGTACCGTTGATCGCACCGAATCATACTTCTCGCGCAAAGTACTCCATTGCAGCTTTCTCAACAATGCTCCAAACTCTGCATCTATTCCAAAGCCCATCTGGAATATCCTTCAGGCGCCAATCAATCTGGTCCATTGGCAGTCTCCGTTGCGATAAGATTTTGGCGACCCGTCCCCAGTTCCGGTTCGTCCGCATGGCAGATTCGTTGAAGACCGCATTGTCAAGATCCCACATATGGGGCACTAAGCTACCATCTATGAGCCTCGTTCTCCAAAAGGTACCGTTTAGTGCCCTCAGTGCGAGAAGCTTGCAAGTCCTGGCAAGCGAGATGACGGATGAAACTGGAAGGTAACTGCAGATCTGGTCAAGCAGCTCATTTGGTAATTCCTCGAATCCGCGATGTCGGCTTGTGACTCGCGACATGCTCCAATGGCTATCGGCAGGCGTTTCTTCGAGAATGCTGAGGGTAAAGGGTATAAGGTTGGGGATGTCCAGGGGGTTTGTGTAGAATTTCTTGGTCGCTATTAACTCCCTTAGAAGCATAAATTCGATGTCTGTACATACCTCGTAAGTGCCCTTCCACATTTCTAGCTTTGTTAGAGCAAGCACACTACGCGGTCCTAGGCCCCCAGGAGCCTCGCAAAGGTTGAGTATGTCCATTTTCGAATCCGAACGCCCAACTTTCGTTTCTAGGCGGCATAGTTGAAGGACGTCGTTTAATATTACAAGTGATGACATTCTATCGAATGGAAGCTTGTGAACTCTTGTACGATCGATGACACGACAACCTATAGATATGCAAGATTCGTGCAATGGAAACAATGCCGCTCTTGCTTGAGAGCTTTCCCTTAGAACATTGAACCACGCATCGCTTTCAGAAGTAATGCCTGGCACATTGAAACAGCTGGAATGGTTGATACTGTAGTAAGCTCTTTCAGACAAAAATACATCTTCGTCGTCTGAGTAGTTCTTGAATCTGGACTAAAATTAGCATAGTATTGTTGCAGACTGGGAGAGTCCGTACTCTACTGGTTGACTACTCAATTGATGGTTTATCACATCTTCTGTAAACCCAAGTAGGCGATAGTTGAAAAGCCACTAAATAAATAAGTTTGTGAAACACTGAAAGGGAAGACCAAGTTTTCGACTTACACGGAAGCGCTCATCCTCGGAGTCAATGTGATATATATCTCCATTTATATCAAACGGGCCACCGCACATCACGCAAAATATGCCGATATCCATTCCAGAAAGAGTTTCCGCGTTCTGGTTCGTATGTTGGGTCTCTGATGAAAGAAAGCTGAATCTTTTGTCAACCGGCTTACGAGAGATAACGGGAACGGGTCCCACCTCGGTAAATACTGGGCAATTTGCCGCAATACCGCCAAGAACGCCATTTGGGTTCTTTTGGTGCAGCTGAGCTGCAGCAATTACCCCGGAGAGAGGCACTGCCTGCATTCTTATTTGTAGGCCGTTCAGTCGATTGTGTAACGTTGAGAATGCGGGGAGTAACAGCGATCGATGACGATAAACCTTCAGCGCCACTCCATTGAGAAGACAGAGCTTCGAAGAGATGAGGTAGTACCAATGGCTACGCACTATGGGCTGGTCAATTTGACACGAACACGAACCTCGTAGTTACTTCGTACTTTGTTGATTCACGGTGTCTTTCCTCCCACATTGCTGCGACGCGGGATGATGTATAGTGATTGAAAGAAAGAAAGCTAAGAACTCATCTCACGGCTTGTTGACAAGGTGAAAATAAGAAGATAGCTTGTTTGTGCTGGAAATCCAATCATGAATAGTGGACATGGCTTGGTGATACCAAAGGCGCAGGTGATGAAGTCACCACTCCCAAATCAGCGTTTCTGAACCTTGTCCCATCAACGACCACAACTTCACCATCTTGGTAAGCAACCTGCACCAATATCTTCAAGTCGAGGAAAGATGAGTCAAGGGTATATTCTGGAAAGTTATTGACAAACAGATGCGCTTGGGCCCTTCTTAAGAACAAAGCCGATAAGCTACCTAATGACCAAAAGTGGAAACTCGTCTCGGTCGGCCGTTTGCATCCATCTTCAGGGATTCTCATCGGAACCGTACATGACTTGTACTGATCTCCCTCTCTCCTCCCACATCTTTTTGAACCAGATATTCAGCGGCCGACACAGATTATGGCGTACGCAGCCCTCGTCCTTCACATCAAATTGAAGCTCAAGAATGGCTAGCTTCGCAAGATTTAAGATGACCTCCAAGCGGTGTACCTTAATGAACTCCTCAAGCTTTTGTTGCAGCAATGTCCTTTCGTTCTTGAATATCTCGTGGTCGAATCTGCGATCCTCCGGGGCTGGGCTTTCAAAGTCTGGCGTATAATAAAGGGTGAACGGGTAGGGAACCCCAAAGTTCGTGAATAGGGTTAGCTCTTCCCCCCAATTATGGTCGACTAGTTTCCAGCTATGTGCAAGATCCGGAAAGGTGAAAATGAGAGCTAGAGACGCAAGATTCGACATCCGGGACAACAGGCTCGTGTGTAGGTTGATGGAGGTCGAATCGAACGCATTCCATTCGAAGGACGAGTAGTCCCTGATTGCTCTAAACGCTTCATCGTCGGGAAATTGTGCGAGCCAGTCAAGGAGACGTTGACATGTCTCGATGTTGAAAGTAAAAGTCTCCACCCTGGTCAGGAATATTGGAACAGATTCTTGAAAGAGTTGATGCGATACGCAACACAGCGCCGGGAAAGTGTGGAAGAACCGTGTCGAATCGTGCCCATAGTCTCTTGTCCATGATGTCGGGAAATTTCTTTGGTGAGGTAACCATTCCGCTGACGCGGTTTCAAAAACATGTTCGTATATTTGGTCACGCAACTCGCGCGGCAAGCGGAGGAACATGGGTGAACGTGCTTCGGAGCTTGACATTGTGAGCTAGACGCCCGAGACACATCAAAGTCAAGATGTACGTCGGGGCAAAAACGGATGTAGTCTCCTTTTGATGCTGCGGGTGAGAGATGAGGAGTGGTGTTCTTGTGGATAAATACACCAGGCCACGTTTTCTCGTAAATGGCCTGCATGTGTCGCCAGCCTGGCTAACCAATCTAAGCCTAATCAGGTCTAAGCTTCACTCTCACCAGAGTTCAACATGTGAATGTGAAAACAGCTGTATTGAATATTGTTTGAATTCTGTGATCATGGCTCTGTGTCCCAATTTGGACACTCTACACTCCAAGTTTGTAAGTATCTCGGATTTTCTCGAGCAGCCCCATCCCACAAACGCAATAGCATTGGTTAGATCATCATCTTCACTTGGTGGAGTGGGATTATCACACCTTTAATAGAGTTGTTCGTGGCCAATTCCTTCATAGCGACCGTAGTAAGTGAAGTTATGTATGAAGTTTTCACGTAGTTCTTGAGACATTTCGTGTCTAAACGCTCGAGGACCTTAACCTCACCACATGCCCAACAACATCAGCCTTTTTGCTTTTACTTTTCGTGAAGTAGAGTACACGCGCAATACACCCTTCGCTATCACAATCATCGCGACCTTTTGTGTCTTCACAAATCTAGCTCCGTGTGGCAGGAGATAATTACGTGCTTGAGAGAATGGATGAGCACAGTTAATTGTCTATGAAGCAGAGCTACTGATCACTTCGCCTAACAAGCACTCTCACCTGTCATGTTTTTCTCACTTATCATGGCACTCCACAGGGTTTTGTAATTATTTTGCAATATCTTATGTGACTCTCACTATGATAGTCGGTGCTAGTATGCAGAATGCATGGAGCACCCTAGGACTACGCTGAGACGTCCAGTATCTCTCGATCCATTTCTATTAGTACAAACTCCTGGCGGTACTAATCGAAACCAGGAACTCCATCACATTACTAGCCTGTTCCTCCGATCGATTTCCTTCCCTACTCAGGAGCCTTCACCATGCTTCCGCCGTCTGTTTCTCTCGCCTGAGCTCAAACCTCCGTCACCATGGGCTTCACTGACGCCGGTATCCATTACTTGGGGGGCGCCTTGTCACCACGACGCGGAAACATGTGAGTGTTGTAGGTCTTCAGCCTGGCAGGAGTGTTGCCGGAGGAGCGCACTCCTCCAGGTTCTCCTGCCATTGCTGGCACAGGAGGAACAGGAGGGACGTCGTCGCTGAAAGAATCCTCCGAGTTGCGATCAAGTTGAGCCCGGATGTTCTCCTTCGACACGAATCGCGTGACCGTGTGGTCCGCTCCCGAGACGAACTGGGAAGCACGGCGACCTTGGCTGCCCTTGGAGCCCATCATGCGTGCGGGGCTTTTGGGTGGGATGGGAGGCGGAACGTCGTCGATGTCGGGGACGAGCTTCTCAGCAGATGCTGAGGGGCTGCTTCCAGGCCATGGGACAGGCTGAGGTGGAGTCTTTCCAGGCCAAGGGCGGGTGGCGGGAGGAGTGCGCTCGCGCTGTGCGCGACGAGCCGCGAGAGTGAACGTGTGCGGCGGCACCAGAAGGCCGCGGGGAGGGCTATCTACGATAGCCGGGACAACTTCAGGCGAACGTGTCACCTGAAGTGCAGCAGGACGGAGATCTGCGAGAGGGATCTCGTCTGCATCACCCACGGGATGATGAGGGCCATCCACAGAAGCCGGGACACCGTCAGGTGAACGTGCAGGTTGGCGTCTACCAGCACGGTGGACGGGGAGGGATATCAGATCTGCATAACCCGCCCGGCGGCGAGGGCGGTCAGCAACCGGAGCGGCCTCAGGTGAAGGCGCGCGTTGAGGACCACGAATATGGAGATTGGTGAGAGATATCTCCTCTCCATAACCAGTGCCTTCATAGCTTGGAAGACGCGCACCCTGGCGGGCTTGGCTACCAGAACCGCTGCGCGTCGCAGTTGGACGAAGGCTTGTAGGGCTCTCCAGCAGAATGGTATCACGGAGAGGCCAAGGCTGAGCAACCGTCTGGCCAACAGCTCCACGGACGGTTTCGGAGACGTTGCGACGTGCTTGGTGTCCGCTGAGGGGCTGCTGGACGCTCGTGTTGGGAGCCGTTCGGTAGTATTCTTCAATGGCTGACAACGTCTGCCTATCGCGCATCGCAGAGGTTGAAGAGCGCTCCCCTTTCGTCTTGCTCTTTGGTGAGCCCTGCGACGGCATGGAGGGGTCGTCAGGGAAGGCAAAGGGTCGTGTCACACCGTGCAGTGGGCTTTTGGGGCTCTCCTCGACTTCTTCGACCTCTTTGATTTGTTTCTTCGAGCCACTGAGGGAGAAAGAACGGCGTATGCCGTCTGAGTAGCGCTTGAGTGGGCTGTCGGTTCCGTCATGCGAGCGCGTCTTGGGGACTTTGATTGTTAGATTCTGTCGGGCACGGCGGAAACTGCTCATACGTTGAGGAGGAGGAGGATTATCGATCTTCATCTCACTCTCAGCTTCATTTTCCTTCCTCCAAGCAGCACGAGCCCGTTGGGCAGCGAGCCATTCATCCATCCTATACTTGAATTTGGGTCGCTCGACCAGGCCGCCGTACATAGGATAGACTTCTCGGAGCTCTTTCTCTGTATCGTCGTATTGCCTCGCGGTCAAGGGGCCGATGTCACTTGGTCTCTGAATAGGTGTCAATTGGGATGCGCCACTGAAGGGTTTGGGCATAGATACAACTCGAAACGGGGCCGGGGATGCTGATGGAGCTTCAGCGACAACCACGTTGCCCTCTGGAAAAGCAACACGAGATGGACGTCGATCCTCGATGAATAGTGCCAGCCGTCCGTAGTGCTGTCGACCCTTGATATTGTACGACGCACGCACAGCGTTGATGATGGGCACGAGTACGTACTCCCACGCAGAGCAAACTTGCTGGAGCTCAAAGTAGTCGAAGCCGAACGGATTGCGCCTCTTGCCGACCTTAAAGTCTTGCAGCAGCCATACGTAGAGATGCTTTTCGTATTCTTGGATGCCCCAGTTGCTCTTGTCGATTCTGCCGTGCAGACTGCTGTCCGTGGTGTACTCAGGCCGCTTCGGGTCGCCTCGAGGATCGTAGCGCATCTTGCCCGCATCATAGTGGGTGTAGAACCAGAGGATTTCCTTGCGCGTTATGCCCTCTGAGTCGCCGTCGGACTTGACCGGGGATGCGCGTGACATTGCATCGGCCGGCAAGAGATAGAGCGAGTCTCGAAACGTGGACCATGCTGCTAGGAAAGCTTCAGTGGAGAGAAAGCGCTCCTCCAAACCATCAAGATCATGTATGTGGAGCAACGCAAGCGCGCGCTTCAGTTCGCCTGAGATCTTGTCTTTGCTGTCGCGGCTGAAGAACTCTCGAAGATTGCTGATGCTGGAACCGGGCATCGAGGATGACATGGTGGGCGTCGGCTGCGTTCGAAAGATGCCAGTCGGTCAGGGTTGAAGGAAGGTGTTTAGTCGAGGGACCAAACGCTTGTGGGCAGAGCACGCCGATCGGCGATAAGTAGTTCCGCCAAGGTGAAAGCAAGTTCTGGTTTCACTCGACTTCCACCACGTGTGAGAACACAAGGAGGGATACAATGTCAACACTACACTGGATGTCCTCGGCAGTCGGCAGTCCTGCAATTTCAGTTAGACTTTATGTCACATAGTCCGCTGTCGTGACTTACCATCGTGTACCTCCTGCTGAACCGCCAGCATCACAATGTCCACAGCGAGCTCCCAGGAAGACGGCACAACGAAACACGAAGACCAGCAAGCTATATCAAGCTTTGCAAGAACACGAGATAGGGGAGACTTTTTAAAGCAATTAATCATGTCCGACTCTTTCATGACGCACGGTCTGCAAGGCATTCCTTCGTCAGGATGAACGTCATGTAGGGACACTAAGATGCAGAATAAGAAAACTCCACAACATGAGCACGATAGACGAAGACGATCAGACACAAGTGACATGAATGAAGGGAACCTTGTTGATTGGAACAAGCTACGGCGCTTATGAAACTTGAGAAGAGCAGAAAAATTTGGGAAGCTGAGAAGACAGAGTGAAGAACATACTACCGTGGACTGCAGTAAAATGTAGAAAACATGGGTATCTGAAAGACTTGCACAGCGGTATACTATGTTCGGCGCGCGAGCTATAATATTGGGCAGTTTCATGATGCGGCGTGAATGAAGTGGGCTCGTCCGCAGGCTCTTTTGTCATTGTCTCCTTCTGCAGCCTATCATCTCTGATCTCGGAATTCCCAGCCCTTACGTAGATGGTGTTAATGGAAACTAGTCTTGAAAGAATTTGCCCTTGCATGTCCCTTTATATGGACGCAGAGATCGAGGTTCAGTCGTCCTCCCAGTTCGTCATCATGGATGCAGCAAAGGCGTCACGCCACGTCGAGAATGAGGTGGCAACTGGGAACTCGGGGGCGAATGTATGGCTATCTTGTAACCCGTGCCCGGTGGGTCGGGCTTTCGAGCTCATTTAAACGGTCCGTATGCACACAATTATACTTTCACTCGAAGCCTGTGACGTCGAGTCGAAGCTAGCTCGAGCTTTGCAAACATTAGACACCCTATCCTGGACTTCTCATTTCTGATCTTATCTACAGGGTGGGGACGGATGTTGTGCTTTTCTCCATGGCCAGGTTATTGATGGAGGCTAGAGAAAGTGCGCGTGAGCAATCCGCAGCTGTGGCGTCAGGGATAATGCTCGGCATGAACAGCTATAGGCTGGGCATTCTCGCGCCGAATTCCCCTAATGCGTCTTCAGGGACGTGGAGTTCAATTGTGTGGCGAGTCGCCTACCCGTGCTTAGCTCTCGCAGATTGCAGGTGGCCCTTTGGCACTGAGTTGGGATATCATCTGGGGACAGTCAATGCGACCATGCTGTCGTATGAATTGACATAGTATTTTTGTGAGATCTGAAGTTGGTCGGCTAGTTCAATATGTCCCGTCCATGTTCATATTCATGCTTGTTGGAAATGTGGGCGATATTGGTGCAACATTTTGGAAGGACGTGAACCCAGCAGGTGCAGAATATGTCCTATCGTGCCATTCTTCTTGCTCTTCTTCTGGTGAAGACAGCTCAAGCAGTTTCTGCGGCGACCCAAGGGCAAAGCCAAGATTCATAAGCTTTTCCTGGAGGATGTTGATGACTGCGGGATTGCCGCCGCGGAAAGAGCCCAATACCTGCGACAGGGAATGGATGAGATCCCTGGGTCCAACATCGAAGTGTGATTCGTGATTCATTGAAGGCATGATCATCATAACATCGGCGAGCGAGTTCGCGACATCGAAAAGCTTCGACTCCTGGGGCATAAGTCAGTACGAATTTTTCTTGGGTGAATTGTATGAAGCCTACCATGCCTGGCCCATGCGCTTCTATGCTCTCCCTAGAGAAACTGCTCAAATTACTGAGAACGTTTTGGGCAACCTTTGCTGGGAAAGAGAAAGAAAACTCTTCATGTTGATTTTCGCTGCTCAGATTGGTGACGTTCAGAGCGTGTTGCCATAAGAAAATTCGCATCCATTGTTGCGTCATAGTAATGTCAACCCGTTGGAGCTCATTTTCGAGGCTGAGAGGTGCCTCGTCGTTACTCAATTGCTGTTGAGCCAGAGTAAGAGCATCTCGAGCTGAGTTCGGATCTGCCGTAATTGTAACGTCGAGAATGTTGAATAGACGGCAAAGCTGTATGAAAGCCGGAGTAACCGATCCATCGTTCAAATTTTCTATCGGCGGAAGGTCTGGTGCTCGCTTCAGCGTTGTAGGGACATCATGTTGAAGTGAGTGCGCCCTTTCCGTGATGAAGAGAAGCCAATAGACCCTCAAAGCGTGCTGCTTCTCTTCGGGGGCCATGAACTGATAATAAACGGTCTTGTGTAAGCCTAGGATATGGGCTTTGAATATGGCCTCCCCAAGAAGTACGGTAGATGCGTTCATACGGCCGACATTCGCGGAGTAGACGTGCAAGAAGAAGCTGCTCAGAAGTGAGAACATTGTGACATTCTCCATGTGATCGGCATCATTGCGTGTCCTTTTCGCTTCCCCCTCGAACATGGCGCTTGATACACGGTAGTGGCCCTCCACAGGACTGCCAGGTTGGGCATCGATCGAGAATTGGCTGACTATGGCAGCGCAGATAGCAGTCGCGAGGGAATAGGCCTCACTGTCGTCTGGGCGAGTAAGTAGACGCGCGGTAAGTGCTTCAGCGTCAACAACGGGCCAGATACCATATCCACGGGCCTGGTAAATATCCAAATACTGCGTAACGCAAGAAGTCGATATCCTTTGCGGAGCCGCGGGTGTTGCTGCTGGAAATGTCGGGTTCACAATTTCTGGCCATCCTAAACCATCAGCCTCGGGCTCGTTGACAGGAACAAAGGGGTCGATGAAGGGAAACTCGGTGCTGACTGGACTACCGGCATCGTAGCTGGCCTCGCTGTTGCTCCTCGACTCATCGTTGCTACTTTTACTGCGGTGCTGGAGCCTTCGTATGGCGGCTTCGGTGGTTCGACGAGGTCCCTTGGGTCCAGATTTTCCATGTGTCTTCAGATAGGTGCATTCCCAGCTTGCAGCGTCACAACGGGAACACGGTTGATTGCCATCGCAGCGAACTTTTCGAACAGAACACGGATCACATGCTCTGCGTGTACCCTTCCGGGGAGCGGTACTCATTGTGGTAGCCAAGAAGCGCTTGCAGAGGTACGTCAGAGGAGTGCTCGCGAGGCACCGGCAAGACTAAGTTCTACGTCGTCATCGCACAGCGAGCTCAGGAACTAAAGGCCGATAAGGAGTGAGATTGTAGACCAGCGCAGGTACGCGAAGGGGAGTATTTCGGGAATAGGACGACAAAGGGTCACGATGGCGTTCTTATTCGACAAACAGGAGTTGAGGAAGAACTGCGCGACTGATGCTGGATTCAAAAGGTGGAGGTGCGGCTGCATCTCGGTCAATCCTTGCCCTTTCCAGCACCTCGACGCCAGCCAATCACGGTTGCATCGGAGGTACTCCCACGCCTATGGGCGTTGTTGAGCGAACTGTGGACTGCGGCTCAATCTGGGCTTCCCGAAAATTTTTCCTTTGAGAAAAGACTGAAGAAGCCATGCCAGGACTGCAAATGTCGTTTCCGATGTCGCATTGGATGGAAGCGCTGAGAGCATGGTCCAACAATTGATGACTGTTCATTTTCCTTTGCGTGCTGCAGGCAGTAACAAGGCCAAGATGAATGTCGTTTGTGGTCGAGGTGGTCGAGGCAGGGGATCAACTGGGTGAGACCGAATGGTTTCGCACCAACAACTCGTAAATGCACACATCAGACTGCATGTTAGGGCGGCCCCGAACGCTATCTGCGCGCTGAAGAGAATTTTTGATGGTGTGAGCAGTTGGACCCTAGGTATGGGTCGAGAGATGATGAGGCTTTCCCCAGACTGAAGCCATGCAAAGCAACTCGCTTACTTAGCTCCTTGGACAGCTGCATCGCGCTGCAACGCCTCAACATTACGTCGGAGGCACCTCGCCTAAGCCTACCATTCGCATTGCAAGATCTGGCGCAAGATCTGCAAAATCTCAGTGAAGCCGCCAACAAATGGGGACGATCCACAAATTAAGATCAAATGCATCTGAAAATGCTGTAACATGCTCCCCTCTACTGATTACTATCTCTCCCCTATCTTTTCAGCCGCTTGCGCAATTGTACCCCATCGTACCTTACGCTTTTAGGTAGATACATGGAACGAGCTTCACAAACTAAAATCCAACACCATGCAAGGCCATTTTGCCTCGTCGATCCCGATTGCTTCGAAAATCGCTCTTGTCAGCCCCACCCTGGCTTAGCCTCTGAACACTGGATAATCCATGCTTGGAAAGGCTCCATTCGTTTTAAAGAGAGGCTACTTGAGTAATGTGTAAGTATAGCGTTGTACTACAAAGGAAGGTCAATTGTTACGTGCTTAATCGCATTGAAGGGAGCCGGGTAAGTTGGAGGGGGGCACTGGAATCTTTAGTAAAATCTGCATTTCCCAAAGACGTCTCGATTCACAATTCGACACACAGCCCAGTACCCAATTCTCTTTGATATTCTGTAGAGCTAACACAACAAGCTATCGGGGAAAGGATACTCACACCAAGACGACAATGACATCAGGATTAAAAATGTCTAGGGAACATGCGCAAAACATGCTAATAGTTCGACGAGATTCGAGCAGACTTTGTATGGAGCTCAATAGGTTTCCCAACTTAGAATAGAGAAAGATGATGCGTTTGGTTGAGGCAAGGCAGTGCATGAGCTACTTGTGGTGATGTCCCATTCCCCGATAATTGTCACCCATATGCACTTTCTTGTAAGAATTGCCATATTGTAAGCTATTCAGCAAGACACACATCTGAACATTATTTCAAGCTTTACATTTGATGAGCCCAACGACATTTTACTAGCTCAATTGCGTATTTCTTTCAGGATGACGCGGAATGATCGTGCTCAACTTGAATTTCGAACCCTACGACGTCACCGTTGTCTTGAATTCGAGGTGCAAGGCAAGAGTACGAGCAACTTAATTTGGCAGAATCGCTAGCAGGGTTCTTAAACTTCACTATCAGTCCTGCCATACGAAATTCCGGGGTAGATTAATTAAAACCCTCGCTAACTGCCGCCATTGCAATAAACGCATATTATGCTGATTACTCGGAATCGTCCCTAAGAACGCGCACTGGATGGATTGTAGATTTGCGACGACCCGACGACATCGTTGAATAGAATAGCCATAGCATTTGGGAGGTCGGCCGTGATGGGGATGTGCGGATTGGGTGGGAATTCTCGATATGGCTCGAACTTGAATAGTCTACATTATTTTTAGCTCGTAAAAAGGGAGTTGAGCGTTGTAAAGATGCTGGAAAGATGTCAGTGGCGGGGATAATGCGTGGTTCAGTGAATATATATATGTTATGATAGTCGCAACTTCGGGCAACACCATCGATCAACAACGATTTACTCAACCCCTACACGTCTTCAAGCATATCTTGCAGCAGTTATCACTTCCTCTGCCTCTACACTGCCATAAAAACCTTCTCCGATATGAAGTTCCTCGTCGTCCTCGCCGCATTCGTTTCGGTTGCTCTCGCAGCTCCCAAAGACCCCTACCCAGCTCCCTGCGGCCGATCCGATCCGTCTGGTATCTGCACGACAAAAGCAACTTGCAACAAGAAGGGAGGATTCTATGTTCAGCGCGACTGCACTTTCTACAACGTGCTAGATATCGGATGCTGCTACGACATTCCTGAAGACAAATAGGCGATACAAGGATGGCATGTTAGAGATGCTGTTAGTGCGAGAACCTGTGTATATCGAATGAAAATATGGACTTTGTTTATCTTTACTCCCTTTTACCCTCTCTGAATGTGATGAAAAAATCTAGAAACGGTTGCTTTGTACTTTGACCCGTCGCAAGAGTAGACCACTATTCGTGTACACTCTCAGCGTGTTTCACAGACTCTGGATCTGATCACGCTAAATCCATGTTTTAATTACTGACTGGCCATGATGTTAGAAGAATCGCTGTTGCCATCGAGAATAACGATATATTCTTTCACGGCGCCCTAGTCACTCTGCTTGGGTGTTCCTTTGGACCGAGCAACTGTTCTTGCGATGCTTTTACCTAGACTGTGTTTGTTCACCATGATCTACGCGAGGTTCACTAAGCGCCAGAATGAAGAACGCCTTACCTTTCATGGATTGCATCGTTTAAGCCGCACAAATAAACTTTGGTATGGTCGATGGAGCAGCCAATAGTGTTGTAGTGATTTGCTCCACGCCGAATGAACGCGGGGTAGTGCATTTGATGATTCTCGGCGGAAGGAGATCTGAAAACCCGGTAAAATGCGAAAATACTAGACGAGAAAGTGCACAGAGAGCATTGGCGGGAGCATGCTAAGCTTTGTACTCATATCCTGCCTGTGGTCTCGAAAATGGGTGAAGGGAGGACATGACCGAGGCACCGTTATGTAAGCGAGATTTTCCTTGGCAAGCCTTCGGACGTCATCGGAAATGTCTCCGCGTTTCTCCGGGATAATTTTCGGCTGCCATGATTCACATTTTATGTGGACGACACGCTCGCTGTTCCCTTGATTCCCATTTCCAGTAACCTTCTCTCATTTCGTCGGTGATCGCTGGACGTCCAGGCCGACCTGCTACTATATTCCCCGTCTGACACCCGTCACCTGCGCCGGTCCCGGAAGTGTCCGACCAGGTTTTTCATTTCAGCTCTCCAGACAACAAAATGGATCCAGATCCGAAGAGTCTATCGCCTTGGACGCTGTAAAGAGCATTTGGATTGACCTATGCGCGCTGGGCGATAATTTGAAGTACGTTGTGCTACATATCCGCTTTCTCACCGACTTTCTTTGATACCGATAATGCACGCACCGCTATCGCGCTCCTTCGTAGTGATTTTGTATCCCCTTTGATTTCATTCTACGCTACTATAAGGAAATTCGGATCTAGGCAGTCATTTCTTCACTTTCGGAGTTCTCACATGGTGACCTGTTGTTGTGAAATTTCACCTGTTTGCAAGATCTACTTTCACTCCTCTCTTAATATGCAAGTCCTAGTACGGCGCTAAGAGTATCTCTGCTACCAGAAGAAGCAAATATCCTCGGCACAAATCGCATATGAGTAGTTCAGCCAGGGCTTTGCTCAGCCACGCAAACAACAATGAAGCGAAAGCGATCGCCGGAACTCGTCAACGTGGAAGCACGGAAGAAATCAGCGCTTAATTCGTCGCAGGATGAGAAGCCAAAGGCTCTCCTGGTTGAATGCCTTCAACAATATGGACTACTTCGATCTATCGTTTCAAGTTTGCTCCCGGAGGACCTCCTTGCCTTAGCCCTTTCATCGAAAGCAATCCACAGCGCCATCGTACCACGGCCTTGCAGCTTGACAAATTTGCTGGGGAAACTGGAATGTCCCAGCAGAGGAGTAGCAATACGCAAGAGATTCCACAAAAAATCACCCTTCTTCTACGACTACGAGTGCGCCGAGTACGTTCGATGCGGAACTGAAGCTGTGGATCGTCACGTCGAGACCAAGCCTTGCATTCGCTGCAAGGTGACAACTTGTGATGAGTGTCGAATTCATTGCCTATACCAGAGCATATACGAGGCACCCAGCGACCCCGATGACCTGCCGAATTTCAGTGGCCATGTGCTACTGGACAAGGATGAAGTGCCAATTTTGAGCCCTCATCACCTCGTCCACGAACTTCCACCTGACTCAAAACCCTGGGCAGACCCCTCCAAAAGCCTCGATGGACCGTACCATGACCAAGGTTTTCTCGACGCGCCTCTAGAAATGGATATGCCCGGTACACCTGAGTCTATGAAGGAACTACTCGATCTCGACCTCGGACAACATTCGCTGGTCAACTTCTCCGGGTCATCCCATTTTGCAAGACCTACAGCCGTGCTGCGTGCACTTTGCATGACCACAGAAGCGCGCAAAGTCGCCATATGCTCAAGTTGTTACGACGGAAGAGCGAAGAACGGCCCTGCAGCTATGGCTCCTCCCATGACCGGACTCAGCTGGATACCAGAAATGAATGATACGTCTATCAAGCCTTGCCACTGTACGATGCGGAGCCATTTCGTGGATCGTTGGCTATGCTTAAGATGTTACGAAGTTGAGAAATCAACGATTGGCCTTTGCAACAATTCCGAAGAGTTCAAGTGGCCTGGGGTAGGCGAGCTTTGTCGCTGTGAAGAGCACAAAGCGGATCATGTCATATGTGTTTGGTGCTGGGGAGAAGTCAAAGACTACAATTATGAACATTAACTTGGCTGGGAATTCACGATTACGACTGCAGGCCGGTTAGAAATTGGCCTGTACAACGATATTTTCTGGACTGCCCATTCATCATATTCAGAACAAACGCATCTCGGAATATATGAAGCTGCACTATGGCGGAGTTCTGCCGCTCGATACCACACTACCGAATCAATCATGGCGATTGATATTAACCCAGGCGCACGATGAGGATCATGATACCCTACCTTTTTCGAATTAGCGAGCGTAGGGTTGGCGTTCTATATCATTCCTGGCTCCTGCACCAAAAGTTTAGGACACTCCACTTTCTGTAACATTACTCTGTATACCACTTGTGTCATTACCTTCAAACTTTTCCTTTCCCTTCAATCACTTCAATCATAGCATGTCTCCAATATGATTGCATTGTTCATGTTAGTCACATGTGCCTAGCACATAACGTGAAGTATCGATGTCCGACAAGGCAATACATTTATGAGCCATCCTCAAGTAGTGCCCAAACATGCGTTCACCAATAATAGCCCAATCCCGTGACAACCAGAAGTTGTGCCTAATACCTGAAAGCGATGGGAAGGCTGTATCATGAAAAGATACAAGAGTTCGTACAAGATTCGCGCGGTGACATTGGTACGAATTTCATGGTTCGACTCAAGGACAAAGAAGTCAATCGTTTCAATCATTACTGCCCCTGAAACCTGTCGATTCTCATCATCACGCGATTGGCGTGCTCCCAAGGTCAGGAAAGAGTTTTGAACCGTGAAAGAGTCTGATATTGTGAACATACGAAATAATTAGAATGGGCCGAGTAGACGGCAGGATACGACACTATTCTTATGAAACACATATTTCAACTTAACAAAACTGCATTAGACTTATAGACATGAGCTCACCAAATAGGCCAATATCCATTCCCTTCCCCGTCTCCTATTTCCCATAAATAGCTATTGCCATTCTATTCTTCTTCAATATCTTCTCCTACCGTACCGTAATCCTATCTTTCCACAACTTACAGCTTCCCCGCACTGTCTGTTCTCATGACAGTCCTTGGGGGCCACGGGGTATGACTAGAACAGCAGTGAAGGCTATGATTACTAGGACTTTAAAGGCTGCGACGATGACAGTAGCAGCGTCAGCGATGGTGCCAGTGGCCACAACAGGGCCCACGCATTCGGAACAATGAAAGCTGAACCGACGCAGGAGACGTCCACGACAAAAATGTAGCATTACACGAGGGAACTACCCCAACCGTAGACACTTTAATTTTTCGTCTTACCCACTGTCATGGAGAGACTCTGAACTTAGAACCACTTCGAGTGGCTAAGGATACTCGGTCTCCACATGTTATGACAGGCGTGTTGCATATCTGCGCTGTTGAGAAACGGTATCGGCTCATCGCAGAACAGTCGTTCAACAAGTGGCCTATCGACCCATCAATATCATAGTGTCCAAATACTTCGATATTTACTCAACAGTCAAAATGGTATCACCGTGATAGGTATCTTGCCGTTTGTTGATTTGTGCAATTACCGTGGCACCGGCTTCTCACGGAACGATTTGGAGAACCAACGAGGACTTTACTTTGAGGTCATTCTCGGCTGTGCGATCCAGCGTTTTCTGCTTTCCATCTTGGGCTGCACGAGGCAGCAAATGCCTAATTTCCAATTCGGACCTCTTCCTTTTCCGTAATCATCGAATTTTTCATCACTCTATCCTCCAGGCCGGCTTGCTCCCACCGTGTAGAAACATCGTAGTGTCTAGCATACTTCTTCATTTCTTCTTCTTCGGGCTATCTGACTCAAGAGATTCTCCTTAGTCTAAGACACGGTTCCATCTGATTGACTTCGGGCGTTTTTTTTGAGTGAGTACACAAATCGTTCATTTTACGCTAGAGGCCGCAGAGAAGCGACGTCTTTCTTTTTAAGTTGATTTTCGTTGAGTTTGGAATCTTGTTCACTCGAAAAAGATTTCCATGTTTTGAACGCAGCAAGGGATATCATCCACCAGTATGAAGTCATCGTATGCATACTCAATGAATAGAGTAGTAAGTGACTCATCCGCTTTGTATTTCCTATTTTCCAACTCATCCACATTGTACAACCGGGCCCAGTCAAAAAGGGCAACCCATCTTGAAATTATCGTACAAATATTTCAACTTCCTCACGTTCGGCCTTACCAATCGGACTGATATATCATCAGTCTTCTTCATTTTGGCATTTTTAAGTTTGAACCTCTCGTCGATTCCTGACCAGAGCTTGTTAAGTGCAAAAGAACTCCGCGCTGGGGAGCGACCACAGTGGGTGGTTCGTGGTGGAGATGTCAATTACAAGCTTCACAATCGATCGGTGCAGTGCACCTCCATGTATCTAGGAGCCGAATAATCGTGCAGACTCCCAAGAAAGTACAGCGTCCGGGGCATTATAAGATAGACCAAGTGTACAAGTACATCGTAGCAAAGCAGTAGTAAACGGCCCTTCACCTCCTAGCTCGAAGCTTTTCACGCTTCCATTATGTATTCGAAGTTCCGGGGCAGTCTTTTCAATATACTTAGACATCAACACCTGTACACCGCCCCCACTATCTTCGACTATCGAAACCTTTTACAGAGTACCGCAAAGTCTTCTAGCTTCTCGAAGAATTGATCTTCGCACATTTTTACTGACTCGGGAACAATAGAGACTTGACTAACTGCGTCGATTTACGCATCGGATAGAGTGTGGCGACCAGCACCCTCGCTTATGCTTATGCGTTATCGCATGGCCTGCGAGCTAATACGAGAACGGACACACTCTGGTGTACTTGCATGACTACAATGACGTGAAATGAGGATGAGATACTCTACCCAAGAAACCATAAATGTAGTGGTATCAGTCTCAAGCTAAGGATTGATTTCTTTCGTCGAGTCTGTTGTTACCTCTCGTGTTCACTCGCCACCGTGACGTGTGGCGAAGATGATAGACACTGTAATACGATCAATCTACATAAGTCCCAAGACTTTTACCCCCAGAGCTGGGCAGCGTGTGATCGGTGACTCCAGATCCTTCGAACGTGAGACTTGCCAGTACAGTGCTCATTGTACTTTACCCCGGGCTGACCCGAGTGTCAGATTCAGGTCAAGTATAATATGCTCGACTATACCTTTGAAACCTACATTTAATCCCGGTGCCAGCAACCTGCGACCCGGTGTTTGGAAGAGACCACTGCAACGAGCCCAGGGATAGCTGGATCCGGCGAACACATGATGACAGGGGCACAGCGGGGCCCACAGAAACAAGTCGTTTCTCGGTTCTCTGGGTGTCAAGACGGCTCGGCACACAAGACCGTGAATGCACCAAAGCGGTTCAAGGTTGCCGTGAAGTGGGTATGATCTGACCACTACAACATCAGTTCCCTATTCAGGCTTCCCAGAAACATTTCATGATGTCCCTGGATTGGATAGCAACGGAGAGCAGCGACATTCACTATCAGTTGCCACAAGATGCCAAGACGAACAAACAGCTCAGGTCACCATTTCCCGCCCAGCGGCGTGATCAGTGCCCTTTAGATGCGGGAATAACGAGGCAGGATCCCAAGGGATTCCACGCTTTGCCTTAGACAAGACACTCGACTGTTATTAACCGAGCGGAAAATTGCGGGGCAAGACGGTAGTAACACGAGATGTGTGTGTGATGATTTGAATAGGAATGCAATCTAGCGCTGGCAAATTCGCATGCTGCCGAGACTGGAGAAGCATCCGACAGGTAATGAGTTCAAGCTTCGCCAACCAGGGCTCAGGGAGCTTCGGGGTTTATTACCTCAAGAGTGCAAGAGATAAGCACGGATGGACGAGTGCGCCGTGGTTTCTCGAAGCAGACCAGAAGAACCACTTTGGACAGCTAGCACCGATCTTAACGGCAGTGGAGCATACTCAGCAGGAGTGATTGGATAGTGTAAGGTGGAGTGGAGTTGGCATGTGGTGCTGGAACATGGGAGCTGCCTGATTGTGTCTAGTGGCGCTGATACCGAAGTGCGCCCGTCCGCTGGTTCGCGGGGAGCAGCCGAGTAGCGCGAAAAGGCAAGATCTGCCAAGGGGCGCGGAGATCTAGGCGCCAAGCGGGAGCGGCAATGGGATTTGCTAGGAGCGGGCAATAGCATGCGAAACAACACGAGCACCTCCTGGAGTTGGTTGTTTTGGTGTTGCTGTCTTGACAACTGTGTTGTGCGATCGAGGGTGCTGGTGCATGAATTGAGGCAGATTCGGCAGCAGGGGGCTCACCGGCACCCACACGGACTTGGTTCACACCCTGCTCGTGTACATGCGGCGTGGTGATACCACAGCAGTCGTCCAGATAAGAGCCAGCTAGGGAATGAATGGCGTGAATGGCTGAGACCACCCCCTGCGACCCCGGTGATCAGCGCTGCTGCCAAGTCGTAAAAGCAGTCCAGCATGGGTGGGTCGTAATTCTTCCCTCCCCTTGGCTTGCTTGAAGCTCTGACAGCAGTGGCTGCAGTCGGCACAGAGACCCATCATCTCCAAATCACTCGATAACAGCGCGTGCACTTGACGGGGGGCCTTCTCTTCCTAACGGCCTGGTGAAGGACTAGCCAACGCTAGCCTGATTGCAACGTCGCAGCAAACATACTCACCTGCTTGAAACAGAGCACGACAAGGAATACCAAGACAGTCTTTTGCCGCCGCAATGCAACAGGGTGAGTATTAATTGCACAACTGCCTTCCCTGCCCCCTCTTCAGCAGCCAGCTCGACTTCGCTCCCATTTTCGCATCTTCAACCAGAGCTTCGATTTTTTGCTTCAGCTCCGTATTGCTGAAGCTCCAAGTCTGCTGCTAACATGACTGCCAACGCAGCGTCCAACGCCGTCGACATGGCGCTCAGCAACGAGCCCAAGGTTGCTACTCCCCTCTACGAGGTTGGAGAAAAGCAAGCCTTGGCTCACTCTGACACCACCAGCAGCCACAACGCTGCGGCTCTGGTCGAGTTCGAGGCCGATTTGGAGGGCGAGGAGCCAACCGAGGAGGAGCTGAAGACGCTCCGTCGTGTCTCGGGCAAGATCCCTTGGACTGCCTTCACCATCGCTTTCGTTGAGTTGTGCGAACGATTCGGTTACTACGGTTGTCAGGTTCTGTGTACGTCATCAGGATGTGGTAACCATTTCGCAAGCTAATGTGAACCAGACACCAACTTCATCCAGCAGGACCTTCCTGTCATTGATGGTGTCGTCCAGGCTACTGGTCGTGATCCTCGCACGGATGGCCAACCTGGCGCCTTGGGCATGGGTCAGCGTGCATCATTCGGTATCGGACAATTCAACTCTTTCTGGGCGTACACAACTCCTATCATCGGTGCGATCATTGCCGACGAGTACCTTGGCCGTTTTAACACCATCTTCATCGCCATTGCTTTCTCAATTCTTGGTCATATCCTGCTCATCATCTCGGCCATACCATCGGTCCTTACTGGCGGCAAGGCCATTGTCCCCTTCATTCTTGGTGTTATTACACTCGGATTCGGAACCGGAGCTTTCAAGGCCAATATCTCTCCTCTGATTGCCGAGCAGTACCGCCAGACCAAGATTCGGGTTGTCAAGGACCCCAAGACTGGCGAGCGCGTCCTCTCCGATCCCAATATTACGCTCTCGCGCATCTTCTTGTACTTTTACATGTTTATCAACATGGGCTCCCTTGCCGGCCAGTTGTCGATGGTTTACGTCGAGAAGTACGTCGGATTTTGGTGTGCATGGCTGCTGCCCACTATCATGTTCTGCTTCTGCCCACTTGTTCTGTGGTTCTGCCGCAACAAGTACCACATGAGCCCTCCTACTGGTTCAGTTCTGATCCGCGCTCTCAAGTTGATGGGCCTTGCCATGAAGGGCAAGTGGTCGATCAATCCTGTAACCACCCGGAAGAACTTCAAGAGCGAACGATTCTGGGAGGATGTTAAGCCCAGCCATCTTGGGGCCAACAAGCCGGCATGGATGCAATTTGACGATCCATGGGTTGATCAGGTTGCTCGTGGTCTTCGCGCCTGCTCTTGCTTTACGTGGATTCCTCTGTACTGTAAGCATTCTTCCCTCCTCCTTCTTTGAAACAAGTCTAACATATTCATCAGGGCTGTCATACAGTAAGTGTTAAAGGTCCTGGAAAGTCGGATCCGTAGCCGTGCTAACCCATAAAAGACCAGATGAACAACAACCTCACCTCGCAGGCCGCTACCATGACACGTAACGGCGTACCCAACGATGTCATTACAAACTTGAATCCTATCTCGCTTGGTAAGCCTTGAAAGTAGGCCTCAAAGCTAAGAAAGATTACTGACATTCACTCTTAGTCATCTTCATCCCGATCGTCGATAACTTTTTGTACCCTGCTCTTCGCAAGGCCAACATTCGCTTCACACCTATCAAGCGTATCGCCTTCGGTTTCTTGCTCGCTTCTCTTGCCATGGTCTCTGCCGCTGTCATCCAGCACTACATCTACACCAAAGGCGCTTGCGGCAAGTACATGAACAGCTGTGACACATTTGCTCCGATCAACGTGTGGACACAGGCTGTTCCGTACGTGCTCGTCGGTTTCTCTGAAATCTTCACGTCAATCACGGGCCTTGAGTTCGCTTTCACCAAGGCACCCAAGAACATGCGATCTCTTGTGACATCGTACTGGCACTTTATGTCTGCGTTCTCGAACGCGCTGGGCCAGGCTTTCGTCTCTTTGTCTGAGGATCCCTTGCTGGTGTGGAACTACACGGCCGTGGCCATTCTTGCCTTCGTTGGAGGCATTCTCTTCTGGTTCCACCAACGTAAGACAGACGCCAGAGAGGATATTTTGAATTTGCTCCCTGATTCGAATTATATCGGACGTGATAGGAGGCATAGCATTGCGGAGGAGAACGCACACCATGCTTAGGGTGGATTTGGTGGTTGACTTTGGCGAAGTGAGTACATGCTGAATACCATACAGGAGGGGGTTATGTCAGCCTAATGCGATAATATGCGTCATGAGATTGGAAACAGGTGGCTCCATCGGTGTGGAAAGTAGTCGATGATACCTATTTGTCTTCAGTTAGGGCAGTAATGTCATCGAGAAGCTTCTCTCGCTTTACCTCACACAGCGGACAGTCTCTTCGAACAAACTGCCATGTGATGGTTTCATCTCTCTTCTCCAGAAAGCCCAGATGTCGTGGCAGAAGTAAGGGTCGAAGTGAGTGATCCGCGCCGCTCCGCCAGGAATGCTCGCTTGCTAGTCAGGTCCATGGCGACATCGGTTGCATCTAAGCCGCGCGAGGTATAGCGCTGTAGTAAAATCACAAGTCCTTGTGTAAAAGCTTGTGCATGCCACGAAAGGCACAAACCTTGGGAGTAACTTGGTGGTGCTTGGTTGATGTTGACGAGTCTTGGAGTTATCTTTGTGAGGTGGGCGTGGTGGCGGGCTTGGCATGGATGTGGGAAGGCAGCAACGTTGGTCCCGAGGTTATGTCGAGGACGACAGGTGTATTCTAGGTATGATGTACTTCAGACCTAGATACACACCTAGGTATGTATCAAGGCAGACTGATTCGAGAGATGAGCCCTCATCGACTTTAGTCTCAGTAGGGGAGGTACGCTTAAGACGCAAGTGAATGTCAACCTCTACACATGCAAACACATGAAGAATGCTTTGACTGCGGGACTTCACAACGAATTCGAGAATAAAGCCTAACGAAGAAAAAGACGACAAGAGTATAGCTAACCCCTTGCAAGACGGCGGTTGAGAATGATTCTGCGAGGCTTGCTCCGCCCAGCGATGAAGTCACATTATCGGCACTCGTCGCAACCTAAGTACCCTGCTTCATTACAAGACCCTTCGAAACCGACATGCTTTGGTATTTCAATGGCTTAGGGGTTTTTGGATAAAATCCAGCACAAGAGAAGATTTTACTTGATCATCCGTGGATACCTGGGAGAGACTGAAGTTCAATCTGAATTGCGTCTTGAGTGTTGACTGCTCAGCTTGATCATCTGGGATGACATATGTATAATGTCAATAAGACGATTAAGGGTACTTTTATCTTGAGGTGAGATATGCATGCGTGGCTTGTAGGAAAGCCTCGCCACAACCGCACCGGTTGTGGGCCACTTCCCCGGATCTGCGACTTGAACCCAGATCTGAGGTCTGAAGCACAATGCTATTTCTCAGCCACGTGCTCCGCCGGTGAACAGGCGCCAAGTACACGGCGCGTCCGCCCGCTCAATGGTAGGACCGACGTCGGAGCGGAATGTTCTTATATACCCTCAGAGAACAGTGCGTCCTCCGAATCGTGGTACAAATTTGTGTTGGGTGATAATGAAGAGCTTAGGACATGTGAAGGAACAGAGCATGCTGGGCCGAAACATTGAAATTCAAGAATGACACAGAAGGATGAGCCTAACAGGATCTCAACGAGGGACGTGAAAACAGGTACTGGCAGTTGGATCTTGAGAGTAGGCAAACATCTAGCGACAAGTCGGACGAGTATCACAACACTGGAGGCGCGGTAGGATTGATCACGCCAGATATATCCAGGATGAGGGGAAAGCACGCAAGACAAGACTCTTGTGGTACTGCGAGGATTTTTTGGGACAAAAGAGCATGGGGATTTGGAATTGCGCCAGATGGATGGATCGAAGGCGAGATACCGGCGTTCAAAAGAAGACAATGCTTAACCACCGACGAGGCTGCAAGATAACAAGACGGCGACATGAGAATCGCGACTGGCATCATTTACGGCTTGTTAGGAAGATTCTAAGAAAAGACAACCTCGAGGTATTCTTGCATTGCTCGCAAAGGCTTTGGCCAAATGAAGCAAAGCTCATCACTATCAACTAAGAAGCTCCAAAAACATGACGAACAGTCAAGGAAGCTGCGTAGAAACCAACACGCAACCCTAGTCGCCGGATACGAGGCATCCACTGCTATCGTTCGCGTCAGCACAAAATGCAGTTGGATACGAAGAGGGCATGGGGATGATTCGTCAATTTCTGGCTGGACGTCGAGCAGGCCGCGTTCGTGACCGGCGCGCGCAATGACGGAGCCGAGTCCTTTGGGTACTGTCGATGCCATGCAAGGAAGGTGTTTAGGGGAGCGCCCGTCATTTGGCTGACACTGGAGCAATAACCAGTAACCAAAGGTGCTACTGGCGACTTGCCGACCGAATGATACGGAGTACCACCGATCCGTGCCGAGGCTCAACCCGCACTCGATCCACAACCTCGATTGTGGACACAGAGAAAGATCAGACAATCGGCACACGACCAAAGACGGCGGATGGCAAATGAGGCGATTTGCAAGAGGCGAATAATTGCGGACGACGAACCATGACGGGGCTGCTTTGCTGGACGACATGGGACCTTCCCTTCTCGGCGCACCGTTTTACCCGCCGCTGCATCAACGTGACCGGGGTCTTGGCAAATCCAGCCACCCATCTGGGCGAGAAGCTTGCAGAAACAGCACGTGAGAGACAAATCACAGCTGCAAGGTCCCTCACACCGCCAAGCGCACGTATATTGCGGAGCCATGATTGCAGAACGGGTGGAGCAAATTGCGATACGAGGAAGCAGAATCATGCTTTCTGGGGATCCACCACGGCCGAGCTTGTTTGCTCTGCCCGTCGAGCTAGACGCCATCAGGCAGGAGACTGTGACTACGATGCTCATCGCTCAACTTCTCTGGTATAGCAGCATCCGAAGGGCAGGGTGTGAATGATGCCATCACGCCGGTTGTACAGGCATGCGGCCTCGACATGGTCGGTCCAGGTACCTGTACCGTGTGCGACAGGAACCCCCGCTGGATAATGCTGCTCGAGCCAGGGTGAGGGAGACCCAGCAGCTCGTCATTCAAATAAGCTGCCTGCCGTTCCTGGGAGCTTCTTCGACCACCGACGCTCTTCAATTGCGAACTCACCAAGCTCGTCGCGTTGACAATGGCTCGTTACCTGAGTATTGCCACTGCATTGGCTGCCTCTGGCGCCTTTGCTCTTACTCCAGAGTAAGTCAAAGCACCAACGACCCTCGAACATGTGATTGACACAACGACAGGCTCCTACTAAGCACTGTGCGTCGCGGCGCCGCTGACCCAAGCCCTGATGGCTCGGTTGCGCTCTTCTCATGGTCGCAGTATGATTTTGAGGAGCATGGGGGAAACTCTGGATTGAACTTGATTGACCTCAAGACTGGCGAGGTCACTCCTTCAGGCTTGAACAACAGCGAGATCAACGAGGTTGTTTGGCTTCCTGGCACCGAGACTGGCATCATCTACATCAATGCCACCAACGAGGAGATTCCGGGTGGTGTAACCCTGTGGATTGGTGACATCAAGAGCCCGAACACCAGGTACGTGCCACGCTATTTACCACTCCCTTGCGAGAACAAAAGACTAACAAAGTTCCAGCACCTTGGTAGCATCTTTGGATGCGCCATACAACGGCCTAAAGGTTGCCAACACATCTTCGGGCGACATTCACTTCTTAGTCAATAACCTTGCCTACCCCAATGGCACAGCAGTCAACCCTGAGACTGAAGTCGCTCCCCATCATACGGGCCGCTTCTACTCAGACATCTATCCCCGCCATTGGGATCACTGGCTGGACAAGAACCGCTACAACGTGTTCGCAGGTGTGCTCTCCTCGAACGGCAGCTACTCACTAGCTGGAACTGGTCTGCGCAACCTCAACCACGGCGTCAACTGGACCACTACTCGGTCAGAGACTCCCATTCAGCCATTCGGAGATCTGAGCGACTACGACATCAGCCCTGATGGCTCGATTTACGCTTTTGTCAGCAAGGCGCCTGAGCTGAACAAGGCCAACTACACGGCCAGCTACACTTACGTTGGCTCCTTTGCTTCCTCTGAGGTCGCTGTTGCTTTCAACGGCCCAGACTCTGAGGCCTACAAAGCTGGACACAAGGGCGCATCTGGCCAGCCTTCGTTCTCTGCTGACAGCTCCAAGCTTGCCTACGTCCAGCAAGATGAGGACTACTATGAGTCTGACAGGTGGATCCTCTACACTGTGGATGTCAAAGTTGAGGGTACCGGTGTCGCTGTCAGCAACTGGAAGTCTCTGAGCGCTGGCTTTGATCGCTGGGTCCAAGGGCCAATCATCTGGGCCGAAGACGGCGAATCCGTCTATGCCACTGCTGAGGACTATGCCCGCGTCAAGGTCTACAATTTCCCCATTGATGCCGATGAGAAATTTGTTCCCGAGCCTCTGACCTCGAACACCACTACCGTCTCATATGCCGTCCTCCCTGACTCCTCGCTCTTCGTGACTGGTTCGGCTATCTGGTCGCCCACTGAGTATTATCTCATCACCAACGGCACTAAGAAGACTCTCTTCGATGCTGTTCTTGTAGACGAGAACCTCAGGGGTCTTGGATCGCACACCTTCTCCGAGATTTTCTTCAACGGCTCAAATCCCGAGCACAAGCAGCCGCTCCACGCTATCGTTGTCAAGCCCTCAAACTTTGTCGAGAACAAGACTTACCCTCTTGTCTTCTACATCCACGGTGGTCCCCAAGGCTCATGGGCCAACGGCTGGTCCAACCGCTGGAATGCCCAAGTCTGGGCCGACCAGGGCTACGTCGTCGTCGCACCCAACCCCACTGGCTCCACCGGCTTCGGCCAATTCCTCATCGACTCGATCCAGGGCGAGTGGGGCAGCTGGCCATACGAGGATCTCGTCAACGCATGGAAGTACATCGACTCTGAGCTCGACTTTGTCGACACGGAGCACGGCATCGCAGCCGGCGCCTCGTACGGCGGCTACATGACCAACTGGATTCAGTCCAACGACCTGGGCCGCAAATTCAAGGCCCTCGTCACGCACGACGGCATCTCCAACACCGAGGCTGCCTGGACCTCCGAGGAGCTGTGGTTCATCCGCCACGACTACGACGGCAACATCTGGGACTCGCCCGCGTACAAGAAGTGGAATCCCCAGAACCACATTGCTAACTGGAGCACGCCCCAGTTCATCATCCATAACACGCTCGACTACAGGCTGCCTGAGTCGGATGGGCTGGCGCTGTTCAATATTCTTCAGGCTAAGGGCGTGCCGTCGAGATTCTTGAATTTCCCGAATGAGAATCATTGGGTGCTGAAGCAGGAGAATAGCTTGTTCTGGCATACCGAGATTTTCAACTGGATTAATCATTATTCCAAGGGTGAGAAGTTGGATGATGTGCCTGCTGGAAATTAGATTGAGGCAGTTGCTGGCTTGGATGCTTGTAAGGGAGGGGTTATAAATGCTTCCCTTGTGAGCGTTGGCTTGGGTGATGTTAGGTGCAGCAAAGACGGACGACATAGTCACTTTGATGTTTAATGATAATGGAAATCTTGATGCTCATGGTTACTTATGTTTCGCCTGTTGCTGCAGGTTGTGATGTGTTGGCTTGTTATGTTTGAGGAAGAGCTGCATACAGGTCTTCGAGCTCCTTGTGGTACGCTACTTATCCCCCTCTTCCCTCTCCACCCTCACTCCCTCCTCTGCATATCCGTCCTCCCCCGAAACGCCCCCTTCCCAAGCCTCTCCTCGCTCACCTCAAAGCTCTCCGGAAACCACTCCGGCCACCTCCCGCTCGCCATCTTCCCAACCAACGCCTCAGCCGCCTTGACACAAAGCACCATCCCATGCCCATTGAACCCCGCCGAAACCCACAGCCCCTTCATCCCCGGGACCTCACCTACAAACGGCCGTCCGTCTGCCGTTGCGCCCATGATGCCTGTCCATTCATGGACTATGCGTTCAGGGGGACTTTCGGTGTCCGCGCTTTCTCCCCAGTTCGGGGCGCCGAAGTAGCCTTTCAGGCTGCCGTGCAGATAGCTGGATACCTCGGGGTTCAGAGAACTGTCGTCCACAGTACCGTATTCGGTTGCGCCTGCGGAGGGTAGACGGCCTAGGCCACCGCCAATGATGATGTGCTGGCCGCCGCCATCAAGGGGCCGTGGGATCATGTACTCGTAGCCGTCGCGGTAGATGAATGAGTAGGTCGTCGGCAGGGGAGCTGGAAGTTTGGACGCGGAGCCTGGTTGCTGGGCAGTAATTTGTCCGCGCAGCGGAACGATGGCGCCTTGGAAGCTGGGGAGCAGGTAGGGCGTGTAGCCGTTTGTTGTAAGGACGACGTTGCGCGTTGTGATGGTGCTGTATTGTGTGAAGACGTCCCAGAGCGGTGTGATTGCGTCAGGGGTCGTCTGGGTAGATGGGAGAATGCTATGGACGGGTGTGTTTGTGCAGAGCTGGAGGCCGTTTTGGACGCAGTGTTTCAGTATGCCCGTTGTGAGGCGGTAGGCATGGATTCTTCCTGCTAGGTATCTAAATACACCGGCGACCTCCTCTGGTTCTGATACCGCTGGATTGGTATTGTTCAGTGCGGTAGAAAACTGCGCTTCCAGCGCGTCACTCTTTTCGTGAACTTCGTACCAGGCCAGATTCCCGGGTTTCTTCTCATCTTCTGTGGCATCGTCTTGAAGGGCTTTTATGGCCTGCTTGCCCTGCTCAAAAGTATCTTTATCGTATATAATGTCCACAGTATCACAGAGCTGGCTTTCACAGGCTATATCCAAGTCCTTGGCTATCCTGTGTGTCTCAACAATATTCGCATACTCCAATCTCGCAATCTTCATCGCCTCCTCTACCCCAAGCTCCTGCACATGATGCAAATGGCTGCGGTAGGTGGCAGCTTTAGTATGACCTCCATTTCGGCCGGTGGCTCCACTGCATGCTTCTCTTGCTTCGAGCATGACTATTCGCGCTTGAGGGTGGGTTATGAGAAGATTGTAGGCGATCATGGTGCCTGAGATGCCGGATCCGATGATGGTGTAGTCGTACGGTTGGGTTGCTTTGTCACCTTCTGGCTCTACTACGTTGGCGAGTGGGGATTTGGGGTTGTGCCAGTATGAGAGGAGGGGGTTGGCTACTGGAGGACCAACGGGGATGCGTGCTCGAGCCTCCATGTTGATGTGAGTGAATAGCAGAACGTTGTCGAAATGAAAACTGTGTGATTGGAACTTCGGTCTTGAGTCTCTAGGCAATTTCGATGAGGTTGTTTCTGTGGAGAGATTTTTATATATACTTGGCGAAAGTTCGATAGGGATGTTCTGTGTGTGGCATTGATAATGTTATTCAAGTGGGGTGGTAGATAGAGAGCCCGGCTGTACCTTCTGCTTATGGTTAGCCACCACGTGGATACCCTTGACTTCTCCAACATCATGGTTGACCCTACTTACTTCCTCTAGCCTCTCATCCAAGTAGGACTAGGAAATAAGGCTCAAGGACAACTTTCGGGTCCTTGCCTGATATACAACGCAGTACCATGCATGATCATGTATTATCATTGTGTCCACTACTAGAGACTCCCGCACTTTTGCACCCTCGAATTGCATCTCGATAGGGCCTGAATTAAAATCACGGAGCAGACTACACTGACGCTGTACAAGTTCATATTTACGGTGAATTCACAAAAAGAATACTGAGCAAGGCTTATTTTTCGAGTAGTTGTTGAAGATGTAGTTTACCGAGGTCTTCCCAGCTGTGGTATTGTGTTAGCGTGGGCGTTGTCTGGGAACTGATATCCGTAGAGTATCCAACAAGAGACACTGCGGACAGACATACTTCGAGACAGTTGTATTCATCATAATTCAAAATTCAAATCCTTCTCATTTCAACATCGATCATGGTTTCTTCTGGACAGATTACCTCCGTCGTAGGATATCCCTCAAAACACCCAGAAACCGGCGAAGCGCTCCAATTCGACATGGAATACTATGTCAAGAGCCATATGCCAATGATCGAAAAAGCCTGGGGACCCTACGGCATGAGTTCATGGTCTATCATCCAGTTCCCGGACCCCTGTCCAATGTCCGGCCAAACACCGCCATATCGCGTCCAGACGATATGCTATTTCGACACTGTGGATAATTTGAAGACGGCGTTTGAGAAGGGAGCTGCAAAGACGGTACCGGATGTTGAGAAATTCTCTAATGTCTTCCCAGTAGTTTGGATTGGGGAGCAGGGAAAGAGTAATGTACTTAGTGGTGGAGTGGCTGAGGGATTGACGCAGGCTTGATTGTTTAATTCAATATCAAAAGAAGGAACAGTCAGATAAATGGTTACAGAGGATCTTCTGAAGAGAATTCGTGCGAGGACGTTTCTGAATACATATTGAATGGTACTGCTTTCCCTTCTACGTCGCTCAACGCCTATTGGCGGATCGCTCGGGTCAATGATGTCCGATCACCAGAAGAAACTTCCCAATTCGAATGAAACCCAGCTCAATCATGATAATTCCAATGCAAAGACTATCGCAACTGTCTTCACATCTACTTCAGGGTAGCAAGAGCGGCGGCATCGCTGGGTTTACAGATGCTCCTACCCCGCTCCAAGCCGATCGCGGCAACCCCGCAAACATCAACACCACAATGGCAAAGACGAAAGTTGTGGTAACGCGAAAACTGATTGATGTAGCGCAACGTCTGCTAGATGAAAAGAAGAGAGAATTGGATATTGTGCAATGGGATTCTGAGAAGGTGCGTGTTGATATTCTCGAAGCTTGCAATTATTGACACTTTCCGCTCAGCCATGTGATCGATCATGGCTTCTGGCCAACGCAAAAGGGGCGACTGGCATTCTCTTAATGCTGTCTGATAAAGTCGATTCGGAGCTTCTCCAAGCGGCAGGACCTCAACTCAAAGTCATTGCATCTTTTTCCGTCGGCACAGATCATGTTGATCGAAATGCGCTCAAGTCACGCAACATCCGGCTCGGGTATACGCCTACATGCTTAACAGATGCTGTAGCGGACATCACCATCATGCTGATCTTGATGGCTCAGAGAAGAGGTGGAGAGTCCATGCTCAAGGTACTCAACGGCGAATGGCCTCAGATGCCATGGCACCCACTTTTGATGACTGGACCTCAAATTCGGGGAGCAACGGTCGGTTTTCTAGGGTTCGGAAGGATCGCGCAAGCCACTTTAAAGAGACTCTTGCCGTTTGGTATCAAGAAAGCACTCTACCTCACATCAAAACCGGGACAGCCTGTCAAGGAAGATCATTTCGGTCTGGTCGAAGAGAGTGCGATTCCAATCGAACCCGCGCAGGGAGCAGACCAGCTCGCAAGTGAGAGCGATGTAATCATCGTCGGATGTGCTTTGACGCCCAGCACAAAACATCTCATCAGCACCGGCTTCTTCAGCAAGATGAAGAAGCTCGCGGTGATTGTCAACATTGCTCGCGGACCAATAATCGACACAGATGCGTTGGTGAAGGCGCTGGATGATGGGACCATCTTCGGGGCTGGACTAGATGTCATTGAGAACGAGCCTAATATTCAGGCGAATCATCCGATTCTTAAGCAGCCGAGATGTGTTCTCGTGCCTCATATTGGCTCGGCCAATATCGAGACGAGAGAGCAGATGGCAACGGAATCGGTTAAGAATCTGCTTGCCGGGCTGACGGGGGAGGCGATGGTGAATGAGGTCGAATTATAGTTGTACAATACTTAGACTTCGTCTACGAGACGTAATGCTATCATCCAGCTTCGACCTCAGCTTCACCCATTATTGACCAGCCCGTGGCTTTCCAAGAATTCCTTCGAGGGATGGAAATAGTGCTTTGACTGCCCACCGAACACACCCCTATTCTTCACCTCTTTCAAATCAATATCGGTCCAGATATTCAGTCCGACCTTGTCTCCATTCAGTGCGGGAAGCCCTGCGTGCAACGTATCAATTCTCCCCTCTGCCTTATCATTCAAGTTTAACCAGAACAGCGCACTGCCTTCTATGTTCCTAGTTGTCAAGAGCTCTTTGCTGCAATCTAGAATCTTGCACCATCGATCATCGTAGCCGACTCGACCAGTGACATTGATGAATGGAAACTCGGTACCGCAATTCTCACACGTAGATTTGAGGATGGCAAAGAATGTTGATATGCGGTTGGACGGTCGAGGTGGAGGATACCAATCATAGTGATGCTTATATTGCTGGCCCGGATTGTACGACGTGATTTGCACATCTACATCTTTCGGGGAGAGAAACCCCTGGAAGTCAGCGGCGCGTTGCGCAACAGCTTGAACGACGGAGTCTTCATCGGGAAGAAAGGCCGTCGAACTCGTGCGCGCTTCCGAGACGACTTCGCTGCCGTCGTCGTTTCTGATGAACGATTTCTTGAGCAGAGGATTCCTGTTGTGCGTCAGACGAGATCCGAGTACAGGAGTGGAGAGAGAGTTACCCAATATTGATGAGGTATTCGCGCTCGGATTCAGATATGAAATCGGTAATGTGGGCGATGAACGGGTCGAACGAGAGGATCTTCACGTTCGATGCAGTCACTATCGCAGGACGCACGTCGGATGTAAGCCCGCTTGATTGTCTTTCACCGGTCCCGAGTACTCTTACCGGTGAGCGATTCAGATAGGACGACGATATGAACGTAGCGGTGAGAATGCTCAAGACGGTGAAAAACAACAAGTGACCTCTACTCCACAAGCCCATGCCCTTCAATGCCGCCACAATGTTGCTGCTCTCGTTCGTCATGGTGTCCAGAGGCCAAAGTAGATGAATGCAATGTGAACCTGACCGTAGACGGAGACGCTCCAGAAATCTAGCAGGAACATGAGTGTTTCCATGCTTTTATAATTCGCGTTGCGTGTAAAGCAAACACTGGGCGCATGCTACTATAGCGCAAAGCTTCTGAACAAGGGATCTCCGAATCGGGATGTGAATAATATTCGGACATGCAAAAAGGACAAAGACTTGGGTCCCCAAACACCCCACGAGCTGAACCGAGGCTCCATATACCAAGAGCGTTTAGTAGTGGTTGAAGTGGATAGCCTTGCTGTCACTATCCTGACTGGAGTGAAAAGGGCTAAGGGGCGCCAACAGCGACGCCTCTGTGGGTTCAACCCAACCAAGCCGCGTCTTGTGATGATACCAGTTCGTTGCTGCCTTGCAAAGCCTCCTCACAATCTACAAGATAACAGACCTCGGTGCGATTCTCATTTCCAAGATCCCGTGTGTGTGGAGGTTCGACTTGGAATTCTCGCGACTCCCACCCGATTCGGTGCAGGGCTGTGCAATCTATACCGTATCCGGATTCAGCTGTGGCTGCCTCAGCCTCTGTCCTTCCCCCTATAACAATAGAACTACTTCCATGTCTCTTGAGCATCATGTTTCTGGTCTCAGATATAAAATATATTCATCAGCGGAACTTTCAAAACCAAGATACTCGAAATGAAAGTCGGCCCTGTCTCTGAAGGCGCTGCGCTGACGGCAGAGTCACGTGAGCCTAACCCAACTTCAACACAATGCACGACAGAAGAATTACCGCTGTATTCAGAACAGCGGGTTAGCATGCTTGAAACCATTTCAGAGCTAGAATCCATTATCCGCAAAGGCGACGATCAAGAACTTCCGATCTCAGCATACCCCCGTTTGGACTACGGCCATCAATCCGACACCAACGATCTCATCCGGCACTGTCAATCAGCCATCAAACTATACTTCGACGCCATCAAAAGCGGGAACATCGAAAATGTATCCGCATTCCTCAGCTCCAAGCTCGTCACCGTCGAAACAACCGGCGAAGACGGGAAAACACCACTCCTGGCCGCCATCGACGGAGATTACCCATACATGATCCGCTACCTACTCGACATCGGCGCGGACATCAATGCCTATGGCCAGACGTCAACACACGTCTCGTGGCCGATGCGTGCCGGAAAGAAGAACGAAGAGCACATCTTCCGCACGCCACTGCAGCACGCAGCGTCTACCGGAAACTTAGCCATTGTGAAGCTCCTCATGGAGCGCGGCGCCAACGACGCCCTAGTTGCGCCAGACGGGCAACTAGCTCTTCGCCTCGCTGCTACCAACGGGCACCGCGAGATCGTCGACTACCTCCCCAGCAGGCGCGGCGGCGGGTACAAGCGGTGGAAAGCCAAGCACCGCACCGCGATGCGGCGATGCGAGCGCGCGGTCCACGGCATCTATCTCTGCGGCCGGTTCTTCGTGTGGGAAATTCCTAAGTTCTTTCTCTGGTCGATACCGAAGCACTGCGTCGTCCGGCCTGCAGTCGCGTGGGTCAAATGGGTGCACAAGCATCGAGCCGAGATCCCCAAACTCCTCGGCGACGCGGCGAAAAGCGTTGCCAGAGGCCTGAAGAAAGTTCCGGCGCGGGCGTGGGCGTCGCTCAAGCGGCTGCCGGGACATATCTGGCGCTGCGTCAAGGAGCTCTCCAAGTTTCTGTGGAGGAGTATCAAGCGCATACCCAGCGGGGTCAAGATCGCGCTCATATGGCTCTGGGGCGGTATCAAGCGCATCGGCGGTGCGATTGGATACGCGCTCAACAGATTCTTCTCGTTCATTCACACTGTCTGCGCTGCCGTCGCGTCGTTCTTCAAGCAGATCACCTTGCAAGACGTCGTCAATGCGTTCAAGCAGTGCTTTGGCGCGATCTTCATAGACGCGCCGAAGAAGATATGGGAGTGGATGCAGAAGTTTGGGGATGTTTCGCTCAAGGTGCTCAGGGCGATTTTTGGCTGCACGGGGGAATGTATCTGGATATTGATCACTGCTCTCATCGAGGCAGTAATTTATGTACCGAAGAAGTTGTGGGTCATACTGGTCGCTTGTGGAGCTTCGGTTAGTAGTGGAGGAAAGGAGGTGCTTGTGTGGATTGATCCGAAACGCGCGTGAGGTTTCAGGTACGAGCTGAGGGAGTGGAAAGAGGTTTGGATTTTACGTTATATACCCTCGGGGCGATATACTTGTAGTTAGAGCGACTGAAAGCGTATTCCTTGCTGCTTAGAGGGGCAATATATACGTCGTCGATTTTGGCTTTTTCAACCAGAGTTTGTGATATTGTGATTCGCTATTTATTATTGCTATGGATTGAAGCTTGCAGCAGATGCCTGCTGCAATTTCTCCGTATGATCTGTCTAACAGACTTGATATTTTGAGATCATTGCATCGAATATGCGGGGAACGCCAAAAGTCATCTCAGATCTCTCTTCAACGTATGCCCCAATAGCCTCGAGGCCATGCGTAGCACTCTTCCAGCTGCAGGTGATATCCCCATTAGCCATTCGCTATTACCTCATCCCGCAACCTAAACTCATATCCATCTCAACCCTTCTTCCAACTATCCGCATCCGATTCCTCACCCTCCACATAACCATTGACCTTCTTCTCGAAGACCTTGGGATCGATGTTCCTACCCGTTTTGTCCCTAAACCTGTAGCTCAACCTCTCCCACACGTCCAAAGTATCCTGCCGCAAGATACGCGCAATGATACATAGCTCGTCGACATCGAACGTCTCGTCAGGCCGGAGTTTGACGTAGCCGGAGTCGTTGCGGTGTGTTTCCTCGCGGTGGGAACGGCGGTGAGAGTCTTTCTTGGAGTCGCGGTTGTGAGGGGTGTCGTCTTTTGTTGAGTGGCGGTGCGAGCCGCGCTTGGAGTCTCGGTGATGGTGAGAGCGTCTACGGGGAGAGCCCTTGGTGGAGTTCGCTTTTGCGCTGCCTTTGCCGGTGGCTGGTACGGCGACAGGAGTAGCCCATGGATCGTTTTGTCCCTCGGTTTTGTCCTTGGCGTCGCCTTTCTTCGAGCCCTTTTTCGTGCCCCAGGACGCTGAAGACGTTTTGTCGTTTCCACCCCCATCGGGCAGATTTAGGTCTGGGTCGGCCCAAGCTGGAGTCTCATCATTTTTGGCACTTTTGACAGACGTAGCACCCCAGTTTCCATCGCCACCGGTGTTCCAACCATTGGCCTCTTTGGTGCCTTTCCCCTTCTTGCTGTCTGTAGTTTTCGCGGTCGGCTTGGGAAGAAATGGGTTGTCAGTCGAGTTATTCCAACCAGTAGCAGCATCAGTCTTCTCTGGCTGCCATCCTGTGTTTGAGCTACTATCTTTGCCATTGCCTGAGCTGTCCCAAGCCGCAGCTGCATCAGTGGTTGCGTTGCCTGTATCGCCCCAGGCTGGACTCGCATCAGTAGTCTCTTTGCCGGTAGCACCCCAAGCTGGAGCGGCATCAGCGTTCTCATTGCTTGTAGCACCCCAAGCTGGAGCAGCTTCAGTGGTATCGTTGCTTGTATTGCCCCAAGCCAGGGTAGCATCGGTGGTCTCATTGCTTGAATCGCCCCATGCTGGAGCAGCATCGGTGGTCCCATTTCCTGCGTCATTGCCCCAACCGGTAGTAGCATCTGCGGCCTTATTGTCTGCAGAGCCCCAACCCGCGTTTGAGCTGCTGTCCTTGACCTTGCCTGAGGTGTCATTCTTGTTGGAATCATCCCCTGCCCCAAACAAGTCTCCTCCAAACAAGCCACCAATGCCGGCATCACTACCAGCGCCGCCTTTATTGCTCTTTGGAGACTCGTTCTTCTTAGCATTCTGGTCTTTCTTCTTCTCTTGCTTGTTCTTGCCCTGCTTCTGTTGTTGGTCCTTGGCTTTCTCTTCTTCCTTTGTATTATTGTCGTCGCCGTTGCCGTGCTTGCGAGAAGCCTTTGGATCCCAGCCATCTGGCATGATCAACTTCCAGCGTGCCTTGCACTGGGCCTGCGTCTTGCCACACTCGACGGCAATGTCGCGCCAGTTGCCGTTTTCGTTCTTCAGCTGCATTAAGCGTCTGTCTTGCTGAATTGTCCATTTATCCACACCCGCATCATCGGTATTGTTGGGTGCGTTTCCGCCTTTGTCAGGTCCATGAGGGGTATGGTTGGGAGCGGGTGCATCTCCACCTTGACCGAGAGCCTCTTGGACGGTGCGTTGCTGATCTGGTACCTTGTCCAGTCTGTCCGAGGTGAGTCGGTGCCTACCCTTACCGGTGAGTACGCCTTTGCGGCCGTCGCTGGCACTCCACTCGAGGAGGCCGCCGGGTGTTCCAAACTAAAACTGTTAGTTGCGTGCACGTTACTGTTGCTACAAGTAAGTAGACGTACAATTTCGGCGATGGCGCTCTTGCGTCGAGGTCGTTGGCGCTCCGTCTGTGGCTGCACTCCAGCTTCGAAGTTGGCTTTAGACCGGGGCATCTTGGGTTCCTTGAAGGGTTCCTTGCTGAAGCCAAGGATGTAGGCGGTTGACACACGGCGAGGGCTTCCGGGTTGGTCGCTCATGATGGGTACACGGTAGTGGTCACACCGACGAGTTGAGGGGTGGAGTCACGCAGACTGAAAGTGTAGGCTGGTTGCGACTGAGGGGATGTGAGGCGCAAGGTGGTCTTGGCGGGGAGGTGAAGGCATCGTGACCTCGAATGTGACACGGACTCCCGCGCGCCCAAAATTGATAACTCGAAGGAATTGAGGAGGAACAGCGATAAGTGACAGAAGAAGAGACAGTAGAGAAAATTGACCCAAAACAAACCAGAAGTCGCATGCCAAGTGGTGAATCTTGATTTACAAATGAAGCTATAATTTGCAGTGATGGCTACACTCGAGATCTCCTGCCTGACCCTGACGAACGGTATACTTTGGATTCATATTACAGGTCTCCTCTTACAGACAGGATGTCGTCGAAGACCTACATCTTTCCCTGAAAAAGCATAGCGCGACCTTATTCTGATGCGAGGGGCGTTTTTATTGACAAACTTAACTTTATATATATTGATAGAATACAAGCAGGCCATTTCAGAATGATGACAGAGAATATGGTGTGAAAGTGTGTTGGTGTTTCGAAGGGATATCAGATGAAGTCGCGTTAGCTGCCGAGGATTATCCGAAACCCTTGGATTGCGGGCAAGCTGGCATCTCCGTGTATAGCTTGGCGCGCTCTGAAATTCATCCCTCGAACACGACAAAGCAGCAGCCTGCGACAATTGCCACCATGTTGTTTCCGTCCCTCGCCATCCTCGCTGCGGCGAGCAGCCTGCTGTCGTATGCCTCGGCCCACAACATCCAGATGAAAGCCCACCAGCGCGAATGCTTCCACGAATCCCTGCACAAGGACGACAAGATGACCGTCACCTTCCAGGTCGGCGACCGCGAGTTTGGCGGCAGCGGCAACCTGGAGATTGACTTCTGGGTGCGTCAGAGACAGCGTGGAAGCTCTTTTGTACAATTCACCCTCTAATAATTCCTGTCCAGATCGAGTCGCCCAACCACAACATGCAGGTTCACGAACGTGGCGTCTCCTCGGGCGACCACTCCTTCACTGCCGCCGAAGATGGCAAATACACATACTGCTTTAACAACGAGCATTGGGGCGCCAACACAAAGGAGGTCTCGTTCAACGTCCACGGCATCGTATACGTCCCTGAGTCCGAAGCTCCCCAGGACCCCTTGGAGAAGGAGGGTACGTGACATGTCGCATGTCATGGACGTCAATTATACTAATGCCTCCGCAGTTCGCCAGATGTCGGAACTCGTCGCCCAGGTCAAGGATGAACAGAGCTACATTGTCGTGCGTGAGCGGACACACAGGAACACGGCCGAGAGCACAAACTCCCGCATCAAGTGGTGGAGCATCTTCCAGCTCATTGTCCTCATCGGTCAAGGTGTGTTCCAGGTCTGGTGGCTCAAGCGCTTCTTTGAGGTATGTCATCTCCTGTTAGCCAAGCTGATCATATAAACTAATCCCAATCTCAGGTCAAGCGCGTTGTGTAAGAGTAGTTGTAGCATTATGCATAAGTGGACATCATTGTTGTTTATTCGGCGTTTAAGCGCATCTCGGAGAATGCAAGCGAGTTAAAAGATGGAGTATGATGGATACATACCACACTCCTAGACTTCGGGCTAGGTTCTGGGCATTCTTCATTTCAATATCACTTTCTATAACCCACACCAACTCCCTGTCACAATCCCTTTCCGTCATCTAGTATGCTAGGTCAGGTCTACAGTATTTTGAGGCTTTCTCACAGCTCTTCAGACATCTATGGCTTGCTCGATTTTCGACCGCCATGTAGCTGGTTTGTTTACATCAACCATCTCATCTAGGATCAAACCAGGACCCCCCGCTGGATTTACCCACCACACAGCTACCTCCTAGTATCCGAGCGTTTCAATTCCCATATCTCCTTCTGCCCCTGTACTACTTGCTCCTTACCAGGGGTCTTGCGAGCTCCAACTGGTTTTCAATGGGGATCACTCGACGCGCCAAACCTGAAAATGGGTCCGTGCTTCTCTGGGTGAAAGAATCGCGACTCCTCAAAACCAATCTCCCGCGTTTGCTCACCCCGCACGCTATCATTTCACCTTTCACTTTCACACGATTTCTTCATATCGCACGGACTCTCTGCCTACGACTATAAAGTCTGCCCCCACCCCGGCCTTCTCTCGTAGGCTGCCACACTCCTGCCAATCGACAGCATGGACAGACCACAGCAACCCCGCGGCCCACCAGCCGCGCATCCCCCGGTCCATCCAAGTGAAGCTGAGACTCCAATCTCAGATGCGAATCCGAGCTCTGACACTATCGCAGGTGACAACCGTGCCGCCAATCGGTTGAGCCAGGTTCGCGAAGACAGCCCTCACACCCAGGACATCGCCGACTCACGTGCTAGCCTCACTTCATCTCCTCGAACTCCCCATCCGCAGCTAAGTTCGGAACTCACCCCCCACCTGGGCGCTGCTCAGCTTGCCTCGCCACAAGATAACTCAACGCGCGCTAGTGGCATACAACGCCCGCCTGCTTCACCGTACAACTATGCGCAGGCTGGGAAGTTTGGTGCTCTTCCTTACCAATACACTCCGCCGCCATACTCTCATGGTTATGGACAGTCATTGTTGCAGCAGATTAGCCCTGCGGTCACTACAGGGTACACTCAAGGACCTGCTTCAGGTTATACTCCAGCACCTGCTTCAGGTTACACTCAAGCATCTGCTTCAGGTTACACTCCAGCACCTGCTTCAGCTTACACTCAAGGACCTGCTTCAGCTTACACTCAAGGTCATCACATAGAGCAGCCTCGCCAGTCCACTCAGTTCTCTCAACAGCAATCCAATGCAGCTGGGCAGGCTCCTCCCAGTCAAGATGCGCCATCTGCAGGAGTGAACGCTCAAGCTCCTCCGCATCGCCCTCAGTATGAACATGAGCGCGCGCGTCCACGGCCACCTCCAATCTTCATTCCGTCGACGTCGTCTGTTCATCAGCCTCGTCAGCAGGGACAGGCTGGATCATCCAGTCACATCTCTGGACAAGGACAGCATGTATCTCCAATGTACCCGGCCAACTCGCTGCCACCTCAACAATACTATTTCCAGCATGGCGGAGGACATGCCATTCAAGTACAGCAAGCTCATATGCAACAAATCCAAGTACAGCAAGCTCAGATGGAACAGGTTCAAATGCAGCAAGCTCAAATCCGGCAAGCTCAAATAGAGCAAGCTCGACAAGAGCAAGCTCAAATAGAGCAAGCTCAAATAGAGCAAGCTCGACAAGAGCAAGCTCAAATACAGCAAGCTCAAGTGCATCGCGGAGGACATGCCATTCAAGTACAGCAAGATCAGATGCACCAACTTCAAGTACAGCAAGCTCAAATGCAACAGGTTCAAATGCAGCAAGCTCAAATCCGGCAAGCTCAAATACAGCAAGCTCAAGCACAGCGAGCTCAAGTACAGCGAGCTCAAACACAACAAGCTCAGATGCAGCCAGCTCAAACCCAGCAGGCCCAGGTACAACAAGCTCAAGTACAGCAAGCTCAAGTACAGCAACGCTACGCTGTAATTGCTCCTAACAATAGCACTCCTCATGCCATACCCGAAGGACCTTCAGCAGCACCGGTACCTAGCCAAACACAACAGGCGCCCCGGGCCAATCGTCGTCAAAGAACAGCTTTCCAGGAACTGCTAGTCCCGCGCCAGAATGCGTCCACACCAGCAGCACTGCCAGCACCAGCTGTCCAGCAGAACCGGAAGCGCAAGACAACTCGCAACGAGAACGGACCCCGAACACCCGCCCCAGCTTTCCGGAATACCTACCAAGCATCCGACGTTCAAAACGTTCCGGAGCGCATAGTCGCAGGTTCCTTCCCCCAAACTAACGTATACGCTGCTCCCTATCTTCCCCACACCCCAGCACCAGTACTCCAACTCCTCCCTGTGCCCCGCCCACCGCCACCTGACCCCGACACGCTCCCGCAAAACATCACTTCAACCTACGAATGGTACAAATGGTCCGTCTACCACTTCACCGTAGTCACCACGCAGTACGACTTCGCCGACATGTTCCTCGAAGACCTCTACCGGCTCCGGAACCTGCGCGCCAACCACCGCTGGCGCACACACAGCACGCGCGGCTTCATCTCTCAGGGCACCCGGCTCTCGTTCCTGGTGCTCTTCAACGCCGCGGACCCTTTTACCTCCAGCAGTGAAGTGTTATACGACAGCTCGGTGAAGTACACGACGACGATCGGCTGCTATGGCCGGTTCGGCCATGAAGAGCGCAAGGACATATACTGGATTACTTTTGCGGCGGACCTGCGCAACTTGGTGCAGCAGATGATGGACGAAAACTACATTGTGCTGACGCGCAAGTGGACGTCCAAAGAGACCACAGCCGCCCAAGCGCGCTTCCACAAGGCGTACTGGCTGTGCGCGAATCTGCAGCCGCTGCTGAAGCTGCTGAATCATGCGCCGTATTCCGAGGACGCGCATGATAAACTGACGGAGGAGGAAGAGGAGAAACTGATGGCAGATTTTGAGGTGGACGAGGGGGATTTGCAGGGGGGTTGGGCTGGGGGCGCGTGGGTGGGGGAGGAGTGGGTTGAGGAGAGCGTGGAGGTTAAGAGCGAGGAGGTTAAGAGCGAGGAGGTTAAGAGCGAGGAAATTAAGAGCGAGGATGTTAAGAGCGAGGATGTTAAGAGCGAGGAGGCTGCGGAGTCGAAGAGTCAGGCTATCTGGGCGGATATTGTCAAGGAGGCGGAAATTTGGAAGAAGTACGTTGAGAGGTGGGGTGATGATAGCGTGGATCATTTTGTTACGGGGGGTTCGGAGGGGTGGTAGGAGGTGGGAGAGAGGAGGAGGAGGAGGGAGAGAGGTGGGAATAAGGAGAGGAAGAAAGAGACGAATACCCACGGAATCTAGTCCTGATGGGCTAGATGCGACACCGGTGGTTGAGTGTACGATATCACGGTTTACGGTTCACGGTCCACGATTCACGGCTCACGGTCTTCGGTTTTACACTTTGGGGATTCGGCATCAAGGTTTCAGCTGCTCTTGACTGGCGTCTCTGGTTTCCTCCTTGGAGCCGCTGGTTTCTCCCCTTGGAGCTGCTGGAGTTCCATATTTCGAGCTGCTTGAATCGCTTCGAGCTCAACTGAATCGCTTCAAGCTTGAGCAAGGCGCACACATAGACATGCACATGCATCTGGATCAGCGTTAGCAAGCGCAAGCAAGTAAAAATAGACAGCTCTTCTCGGCATCAGCCCGACGAGTCCTTGAGTACCTAGGAATACTCAAAGCAAAAAAGAATAAATGAACGAAGCACTTGAAACAGATCAATCCCATGGAATCAATGCATTTACTTTCCAATCAGGGGGTGGCGAAATTTTCAAGAGATATGCAAGCGAGCAAGGACACATGCTTCTCTGTCTTTGTCTCGTTCTTTCTTTCTTTCTGCTCTGAGCCTATCTGAAGTATACAATAATTGACAAAGCCCCAAGGCACATGCACAAATCCGCACACGTCTTCCTTTTGGCTCTTGTCTAGAATGTTTATCCTTGGCAAAAACATCTCGCTCACATCTTCCATCTTTCTCGCTACCTTACGCACGTATCTTAATATACCTCTTCACTCGTCGACTTCCTCTTCCTCTGCCAACTTCAACCCCTCTACACCTCCCGCCACTCCCTTCTCGCCAGTATCGCCCTTTGCCCTCCCTTTTGCCTTGGCCCTCTTCTTCCTTCCCCCAGACGACTCCACAACCCGCGGTGCCTCACGCACCCACCTTGAAATCGCCTCGGCCCGCTCTGTGCTAATCGGATACTCGCGCCCATCGTCCTGTGCCCAGCGTTTCGGTGCATTGGAGGTAGGCGGCGGCGGCGGTGTTGCTGGCGCAGGGGAGCCGTTCAACGATGCACGTTGCTGCTGTTGTTGAAGCTTCTCGGCAGCCTCGTCGTCCCGGTATCGGCGTTCGCGGGCGCGCACTGCACGCTGGAAGGAATCTTCGTCAACGACGCGTTCGTCGGCTAGGGCTTCGAGGATGGCTTCGTGTTTCTGACGTTCGCGCTTCTGTGCTTCCGTCTCGGCGCCGTTGCTTGCAGCGTTGGACTGCCCGTTCTTGCTGAGGTCGGTGCTGGCGCTGGGTTTGCTGTGCCCAGGGAGCGGCGCGGGTCGACACAGAGACTCCCAGCTGGTACCTAGGCCGACCCAGTTCCCGGCGCGCCTCAGTACTTCAATCCAGTCGGCGCGAGCTGGGGAGCGCGCAGCGAGGAAGATGGGGTATCCGTCGCAAACACGAGCGAGGCGGGCAGCGTTGTGGGCGTGGCGGAGATGCTCTTTGGCGGGGGTTTGAATTAGTGCGTGGCAGAGAAGTAGTGAGTGGAGGGCATCGGTTAGTAGAGGGTGGTAGGTGATGCTCTCGTGGCTATCTGCAAAAGCTGCTGCAGCGGCTGAAGCTGCGGACTCTGCGGGAGTTGCTGGTCTGGGCGCAGGATACGGGGGTAATGAAGCTGGCGGCGCCGATTCAAACAACTGTGAGACCTTGAAGATTTCTGGAGCAGGCAGTTTTGGCCACGATGCACGATCTGAATTATGCCCTTGTTGTCTTCGGTGCGGCACCAGTGCGTCTGAGTGGGTAGATGTTGTGGAAGGATGCGACGACTCTAGGAGACGGTTCATGTTCGGCTTTACATTACTGTCTCTTGGAAACCCGTTAGAGTGTCCGTTTGATGAATTACCCAGCCTCCTGAGAAACTCGTCTGCAAGCTCGGCGGAGATACCAGGTGTGTAATCAAAGTGTGATAGGAAGGCGACGTAGTCTCTGAGGGCACGTTTTGCGTTTTGGCGAACCTGTTTGCGGGCTTCTGCTCGACGGCGATTTGCTTCGCCTTCATCGGTAGACTCTGGAGCTGGTTGCTGGCTAGCTGCTATTTCGGCTTCGCGTCTGGCAGCAGCTTCTTCCGCCTCTCGAAGTCCATCCAAGGCAGCGTGAACATGACCACAGGCTATGGTGAAATAGACTCCTGCCCTGTGGAACAAGAGCTGGGCCTCTAACGAACTCGGCTGGTCTTCTTCTGGTATCTTGATCTCCTGTTTCCAATCCCTCCCGTGCTGCTCCTGGTACGTTTTGGCCAGAACCAACTGGTCTTTGCCTGCGCGGTGCTGGGCCATGAGATAGCGCGCCACCGACAGGGCCTCGCTCAGATCCTTTGCGGAATTGACAAAGTCGTCCTTGAATATCCTCGTCAGGGCCCTTGTGCGCAGCGGGCTCCCATCGTGGGGCCGTTCTGCTATTATGTCATTGAGGGTGTCGAGGGGGGTGCATTGGGCCATCATGCGGCTGGGGATCTTCTCATGGAAGAAGTGGACGTATTTGGCGTCGACGTCGCTGGGGTTCCGCTGGAGCACCAGGTGGGCGACGTCCTCGAGGGTGCTGGCGCTCTGCATGGTGGCGACGCTCGCGGCAATCTCGTCGAGGTGGTAGGCCTGGCTCAGTTTGCTCGTGGCCAGCTCGCGCATACGGTGCTTGCGCTCGCGACTCAGCTTGCTCGTGCCGCCGCCGCCATAGCCAATGCCCAGGGCGGCGGCACTCCCCAGCATGCTGTTGCCGGCATTGAGGGTGCTGTTGAGGGCGGCCGAGGTGAGGCCCGAGGTGGCGCGCACGGCGAGGTTGGTGGCCTCGTCGACGGCCTTGCGGATCTTGACGAGGTCGTAGAAGACGGCGGGGTCAATGGGCCGGGGCCGCGGGGACAGGAAGTTGCTGTGGGCCAGGCTCTCGAGCACCTCGGGGGGCAGCTGCAGCCAGGGCCCGTGGAACGACGAGATGTAGCGCCAGTGCCTACGCCGCCCATGTCAGTTGCTTGCTCGCCGTGTTCAGGGTCGCAGTCGTGCCTCTTACTCACTTGTTGCGACAGATGATCAGAGCCGACGTCGAGGGCTCGCCGCCGCCCGCCTTCTTGCTTCTCGTCGCGCGCCCATTCGCAGCCGGCGCCTGGTGTTGTGGCGGCGGCGGCGTGCTGCCCTCGAGGCTCGCCTCTGCCTGCGCGCTCTTCTTCTTGCGCGTCATGATTGTGTCGTCAGAAAGACGGAACGTGCAATGGAGAGCGCAAAATAATTGTGGCGCCCTCCACGCGTTCTGGCTATCGATAAATTTCGTCTTGGCGTTAGCTCGGAGAACGGCCTGGGGCGCGAGCTTCAATACTGCTTTCTTTGTTCCCCTACTCCTCGACCCCGTCACTCCGTCCAGCCCCATCGTGCCATCCACATGTCTGAACCGTCTGCATCTGTCTTATGCTGGCCATGGCAAGATCGATTCTCCAGTCCATCTGCGAGCCCACCATAGCACCTCTCCAGCGTCCAATGGGAACCTCGCAATTGAACATGCAACCGTCTTCGTCATACCAGAAACACATCAGACTTTCTTCCTTGTTAGCTTCACACCAAACTTCACATGACTTTCCTATTCTTCTGCGACTAATATACAGTTCCTCTCAAAGTCTCTTCACTGTAGTCTATTCTTTCCAAGTCTAACACAGTACATCGTCCAATCACACTAGTCTATTCCCCGCACTTTCCGTATTCGAATACCATTGCCAAGCCTGATCACGGGCAGACCATCTTACACCTCCACCCTACACACTATTCCACTTATCGCAGTCTTGTTTCGTACTCGTAACGAGTCCTGGTAACATTCCCGAACAGGACCTGGGCCTCACTGAAACTACTGGCTTTAGCGCCACAAGATTCACCCTGGTCTTCCACGCAGGGGCGTACTCGGGTCTTACGCCTTTGGGAAGCCTCCTCGTCTATACGGCACACCCGATGAGGGGGTCCTGCCTCTACACCCCCGCAGCACCGGATGGTCGAGGATGTTCACGGCTTTCTTCCTCACGATGAACGCATTTCACGTCGTCTAGACGAGTCTACTTCTGCCTATTCCTATTGCATTCGTCTATTGGTCGATTATTCGTTGTTGATACCGATTCCAGCTTACACGTCCGAGCAAGACGGCGCAGCTGATTCTCGACACATTCACTTCACTTTGCACACGGTTGAGAGACTCGACTTTAACGAGCTGAACAGGACAGTGTATCCCTGTCGTGCGTCCAGGCACGTCTTCATCCCTGTATGGCTTGCATGGAGGACTGATCCTGATGAACATACATAACACTCCCATCGTTCCCGCGTAACTAACATACTAACGCCAATGTATGATGCTGACGGTTGCAGAAGTTGATCGTATTGTATCCAACCATGGCATTCCAATCATCGCCTTTCATCACGCGTACACGCCCCATTGCACTGCAACTTTCTGCCACGGGGAGCAGCAGCACGGAGACGGCAAGGAGCGAGCGACTCTTCGACATGGGTTCATGTTTCCAAAAGCTCCACCGTACGCTCTACCTTCTACCAATGGCAGGTGGTGGTCACCGTAGCCTTGTAATCAATTGTAATGCATATGCGTTATTTCCGACAGATAGCGCAACATGAGGTAGTATCGCACGCCAACTATCAACTGCCGGTTCCCGTGCAAGGAATGCCCACGATCATCGCTGTTTTGCTCGTTAACTTACATCACTCGACATCCGCAACGGGACTGTGCACGTTCCGAACGGGAGATAATCAACAAGGATTCTTGGCTGTTTATTCAAGTAGCTTGACCCAAAGCTTGTTCTTGTGCACTAGCGTCCGGCCGTGTTGTCGAAGACTCGCGGGGGAGGCTGACGGAAGCTAATGCTGCTGATGGTGGGTTGCGGGGTAGGTTCCGCCATTCACATACCCATTCCAATCAATTTGGCAGAAGTATCCTGGATCAAGACGTTGTTATACAACATAGGACCGAGTACTCGATAGCAAAGTCGACCGATTTAGACCAACGTTTGAGGTTCTACAGCCATGAATAGATGCTTGAGCAGAATGTAACTTCATTCAACAACATGGCAGACCTAAAAATGAGTCGAAACGGCTTAGAAACATCTGCAGCCACGCAAGTGCCACTTTCTTCGCGCCTGTACCCTGCGGCTTGCCAGCGTGACCCGGTCTACGCGCTACAACCCAAGGGAAACTTCGAATCACGATTGTCTACATGTATCCACATCTTCACTCGCTTCCTCAACAAGGAAGGTCAATTTTTAGCATCGCGTAGGGGCACATGTCGCTCACTGCCTCGTTGGATGTAAGCCATACCGGGTTGCTGACCTCCGATTGTCACGATTGGTAGCTCCGTCATGCCGGTTTCCAGCTGGGCATATTCACCATGTTTCCATACCGGCGTATTGAATTTAGGGTGTATGGGCAGGGCTTCTTGTAGGTGCAATATCTACGCCATCAACCAGGAGCCAGGATTGAAGACGGTGTCAACTGTGCTGGGAGAAATGCTAGCCATCCATCTCTTCTAGAATCCGCGTGGGATATATCAAGGTTACTTGATGTGCATGCCCCCCTTTCTCACACCTCACTCCTCACTTCTCAATCAATCACTTCTCTTACTATTTTTTATTTCAAGGCTGGTCCCAATATGGAGTACTTGAGGAAGACCAGTAAGCGTACCAAAGAATCCATCACCACCGACACCACTGTCCAGCGGACAGTGCGTTATGGCGGAAAAGCCATTCGTGCTGCCCCCTCAGTGGCTGCTCAATACCTTGTTGAGAAGGTTCCCGTGGTCCACTGGCTACCAAAGTACAGCATACGATGGTTGCTTAACGACACTCTTGCGGGTATCACTGTCGGCGTGCTGCTGATCCCGCAGTCGCTGGCGTATGCGAAGATCGCCACCATCCCCGGCGAGTATGGGCTCATGAGCAGCTGGCTCCCCAACTTTCTCTACTTCATCATGGGAACGTCGAAAGGTGAGATGTGCTCAACGTAACGACGCAGGTTCGAGTACTGATACGAAGAACAGATTTGTCCACTGGTCCTACCTCGCTCATGGGGCTTTTGACAGCTGAAATCATCCGCGATGTGACAAAAGATGGCTACTCACCACAGGCTATTGCTTCTGGAGTAGCCATGTCTGTGGGTATCTACGCTCTTGTCATCGGCATGCTCAGGCTCGGATTTCTCCTTGAGTTCATTAGCGTCCCCGTTCTCTCTGGTTTCATTTCAGCTGCTGCTATCGTCATTATGCTCGGCCAGATTCCTTCACTGTTTGGCATCACTGTTCGAACAGGCACAGCAAACATCATTCACGATCTATTTGCGAAGATACCACAATATGACGGCCCAACTTGTGGCATCGGCTTAGGTGGCATCGTGCTCCTTGTTGCCATGCAGAAGATGGGCCAACGCTGGGGCAAGAAGAGCAACGCCATCTGGCTTCTGGCTCTTGGCCGAAGCGCCGTAGTTCTCGTCCTCTTCACTGGCATCTCGTACGGCATCAACAAGAACCGCGTCGATGACCCTATCTGGGCCCTCAGCAAGGTCAAGTCAAACGGCATCTCTACACCCCGCATGCCCGAAGGTCTCCTTATCCAAAAGGTCTTCCCCCGCTCCATCGCTCCCTTCATCGCCGCCGCAATCGAACATCTCGCCATCGCCAAAGCCTTCGGCCGCAAGAATGGCTACGTCACGGACCCAGCCCAAGAACTCGTCTACCTGGGCACAACAAACTTCTTCAACTCGTTCTTCTCCTCCATGGCCGTCGGCGGCGCCATGTCGCGCACAGCCGTCAACTCGGACTCTGGCGTCAAGTCGCCCGCCTACGGCCTCATCGCCGGCGGCGTCGTCATCCTCTCCATCTTCAAGCTCAGCCCAGCCCTCTTCTGGATCCCCAAAGCCACGCTCGCCGCCATCATCGTCACAGCCGTCTGGCACATTGTCATCCCCCCCAAAGTCTTCTGGGGCTACTTCAAAACCTCGCTCGTCGACTTCATCACCGCCATGCTGGCCTTCTGGCTGACGCTCTTCGAATCCAGCGAAGTCGGCATCGGGTCCGCCGTCGCCTTCAACATAGGCTACCACCTCCTCTTCATGGCGTTCCACCGCGTCCGCCGCTCCACCTCGCTCACCATCGTGCGCTCCACCCGCCCCGCGGGCCCGCACGCCATACCCCTCGACACCCAGCTCTTCGCCATCCACCAATCCATCCTCTTCTACAACGCGTACGCACTCAAAAACCAGTGCCTCGACGCCATCCAGACGTACAACTCGGGTGACCCAACTACCCTTGCCGCTGCCCACGCAACGCGCAACTGGAGCGTGGCTGGCACGCGGCGCGCGAGCCGTCTGCGCACCAAGGCTGAGATCCTCGAGGAGCCGGTGCAGATCCGCACCGTGGTGCTCGACTTCTCGCGCGTGCACAATATCGACACGACGGGCCTATCCGCGCTGCAGGACCTCGTCGCCGACGTTAAGAAGTTTGGCGGGAGTGCTGCTGAGGTGAGGTTTGTGGGGCTTGCGGACCGGGTGAGGGAGAGGTTTGGACGGTTTGGATGGAGGGTTGTCGATGTTGATGATGTTGGGGCTGGGGAACAGGATAGGAAGGCTACGCGGGTGTATCCGAGTGTGGAGGATGCGGTGTTTAGGCGGTCGAGGGTGTTTGGCGAGGATGAGATTGCGCCGGTTGAGGTGAGGGTTGTGGGGGATGATAAGGAGAAGGTTTGAACTAGATGTCTGTCTATGTGAGTGAACGTCGCATGTTTGAATCATGGTCAGATGTGGAGATGCTGTGGCCTGCTGGGCAGGTTGGGGAGTTTGCCTTTGCTTTTTTCTTGTTCGCTCTTTGGCTTTTTGGCTTTCCATCTTTCAGAATTCATCTTTCAGTTTACGATGTGACGCGACGTTCCTTTGAATTGGAGGGATCTTGGACGGTCATTTATATATATTATATACATTTCTTTCTCACTGTCGGATGTTGGCGTATATATGATATGATATGATATGTGTTTTGGTGTATCCTGCTGCTCTTTCAAAATGGTGACTGTGTTTGTGATGGGCTTCGGTGTGCGCTTGGGGCCTTTGGGCAGGCACTTAGGTGTGATTCTTGCGACACGCTCGCTTCCTGCATCACCGCGACGCCTCTCTAATCCGTTCTCCTTCTATCCGAAGTCTGCATACATATTTAACGGTCGTTTGTATATCTATTTTTCTTTCTCGCGTTCTTTTTAACGTACATACCACATCAAGTGTATTTTAATATATGCCCAATCCTTTCACAACTAGGGATTTCCCTGTGATGCTCTTTGGTGTGGTCTCGGGGGATGTTGTGTGTACATGTGGAACTTGCGTGTTATTGTCTCTCCAGACACGCCCGCTACATATATGACTGAGGTGGTCCCGTATTATTACCTAGGTATTTTTTTGACTGGAGGAGGCGTGTACAGGTCAAGAAACTATTCCCTATACTACGCATCACTCTAGAACATCTGCCTATTCTTCATCTCCACAGGCAAGAACACCATCATGAGCGCCGACAACCAGATGCCACCTGCACCAAGCCATAAAATACCTGAACTCTTTGCAGCAAGGAACTGCGCGCCCGCATACGGTGCCACGATACCTGCTATCCGACCTAAGCAGGAAAGCATTCCGGACACACTGCCGCGGTAACTGGTGTCGAAGAGCTCCGGGGCTGAAGCGTAGAGTACGGCGTTGAAATACTGCACTCTAGATCAGCACAAACGTCCCACACTTCCGAATTTCCTAGCTTAGGTACGTAAGAAATTTCAGGGGGAAACTCACAGTCTGCATAATATACTCTAGCGCATTCAACCCCACGTACCCCGCCGTACTCCTAACCTGCGTATACATGGCCATACTCAGCCCCTGACACACCGCGGAAAGCACCAGACTCCACTTGCGCCCTAGCAGCGGCATCTGAACACTGAACAGCGCGAGCACGGCGCCCAAGATCCCCGGCGTGTAGATGATGATGTATTGCTGGTATGTAGCGGCCACGCTACCCCGACCCGAGGAGACGTTGTTGCGTAGCAGGATAATGGGCAGGAAGGCACCTGCTAGATTGAACGACCAGTAGTCGCCCATGTAGGCGATGGCGAGGAGGACGAAAGTGAAGCATGTTAGTTTGTTGGCGAAGATGCCTTTCAGTCGACGCATTTCTTTGCCGAAACCTGCCAGGACGTGTTTCGTTGTTGCGGCGGTGCCTTCTTGCGCCGCATTCGGGGCCAGCATCGCGTTGCTCGAGGAGGCCTGGGAGTCTATATCATCGATGGCAGCGAACATCTCCAGTGTGAGGGTTGGCGGGGGCGCTTTATTAAACAGTGCGATCTTGCGCAGAACTTCTATAGCTTCGGCTTCACGGCCCCTGCTGAGCAAGAACTTGGGCGACTCGTGGAAGCGGAAGACGAAGAAACGCAGGAAGAAGATAGTCAGTGTCATGCAGCCCAGCACGATAACCTGGTAGCGCCAGCCCATGTTGCTGGCAGCTGTGCAACATGCTTCCCCCTCTGCAACGGCTCTGCACGAAGGGAGATCAACGTCACAGCGCCATTTTGCGGCAGTGCCGTACGCAATGGCTGAGGCGACGACTACGCCGATGGGCTGCCACATTGAAAGGAGGGAGACTAGGAAGCGCCGGCTTTGCGGGAGGAATTCCAATGCGATGGTGGCATCGATGGGGATGTTGCCTCCGAGACCGAGAGAGGCGAGGAAGTAGATTCCGCATATTGCTGCGTAGTTATACTTTGGCGCGGCCTATGTCCAAGTCAGTGAACGACCTACCAAGATCCACAAGCCCCTATATCAAAACACCGACATGGACATTGACATACCAATAGCAGCCCAAAAACCGACGTAATCAAACACGTCAAATTAAACGCCCACTTCCTCCCCACAACATCAACACCCAGTCCAAACCCCAACGCGCCCACCGCCAACCCCGCATTCGCACACGCAAAAATCGCCCCCGTATCCTCATCTGCAACGCCCATCTCCTGATACACGGCCGACGCAATCAGCCCGACGCCTTGCGCCCATGCTAAGTCCAGAAAGTAGCCGAAGCCGCATAGGAACCAGATGCAGATTTGGTAGCGGCCGAGGCCGAAGGCGTCGAGCTCGGCGTTGATGAGAGCGGCTTTCTTTTCGAAGGTTGTGAGCGGGGAGGAGGCGGTGCCGGCGAGGATGGCGCGGAAGGAGAGGTCTGCGGAGGAGACGCACTCGATGTCAGGGTTGTAGATGGGGATTTGGACAGCGGTTTTGGAGGCGCTGGTATGCAGCTCTTTGGGAGGCGTGTCCATGGTGGTCGTCAATCTTGCTAGGAATTGTTCCTAGCTATATACGCCAAGATGCGTAATTGGGAATGTCCACTGGTGGACCTTTGGCACTTTGTACGGTTGTCACACGTTTACATGGGACCTTGGGCGCCGGGTTCCTGAACCTTTAGTATGTTTACCCGTGCCAAAGATTTTCTCCAAAGCTTGTATACATTGGGAATAAGCTGTTCAAGTGTATCTTCATTTTGCTTGAGTAGTTTAGGCGTGCTGGAGGATTGGGGGATATGACGGGTGATGACGAGCTGATTGGTTGACCAGGGGGCATCGTTGACGACTCATGACGACATGCATAAAACGGTCGCCGCACTAGGATTCTGTCCTGGGATGGAAGAAGAGAAGTCGAAGAGTAATCTCAGTTTATCGTTGTTCATGTAGAGGGTGAAGGGAAGATGTGTTGATGTGTGGAGTGCTATCGTGGCAGTGTAAAGGGTCTGGTGGGGCGCGGTGACAACAACGGTGAATGGCTACAACTGAGCCTCACGATCTGGCACACTCGAGATGAGGCAATATTTGTCGAATCGATGTTCGCTAAAATTTACGTACGATATTTTCTTAGACTAGAAAATCTCGCGTATCGGCGTTGTAAGAGTCCTAGATCGTAGTGTCGTGTGGCTTGGCCCACATTTTGTGGATTCACGACGTCAATGACGATCTCGCTTCCAATCATCTTACACTAAGAGTTCTGGGTTTGTTTGTTTCATGATATATGGCAGCCCCGTTGGCTAAGCAGTATTCTGAAAACCTCGTTGGCGCTTGATGTGATGTTTAACTGAAAAACTCAGTTGGGGACGCATGGAGCCGCGCTTCACATCAATCTCCTTTTTCTGGACAGATAGAGTATTATCGTAGTCTCTGCGGACTACGATTACAACCCAAAGGCTCAATAGTCGCCACAGCGGCCAAAAGTCAGACTTTTCCAATCGACTTAGTCTGTCAGGCGAGGTTAAGACACGGACGAGGCTGTTCTTGATGACGACAAGGCGATGCCCGAGAAGGGCGATACCCGCTTCCCATTTGCGATACCTCCAATGCATTTACTGTGCCGATAATGCCATCTAAGTCCTCAGAGCCTCACTCGGGCTGACCAAGAACCAGGCCACGCGGCACGCATGGCACTTCCCTGCATGCCTTGCAGGTCCCCTCATTGGTATGGAGCTATGCCTTTTCATCTGAGACAATGTAGTTCCATCAAGCTTTACGGTAAGCAGCCTCTTTGTTCATAGGGCTTGAAGTTAGCTTATCTACAGCGATCCATACCTGATGTACTGTCTTATCGTCCACACTGATTGGGCCAGCCTTGCTCCTCTGGATTGGATGCTTCCCTGCATAAGCACGCAACATCAAAAGCGCTAGTCTAACGTCCCTTGATGTCCCTTGGATAAATGGAAGAGACAATTTGCGATACGATGCAACTGAATTGCTACGTAGGCAGAGCGTTAGAAGGAGTTCAAGAATCCTGTTGACAAATTGGAAATGCACACACATAATTCGTGCTGGGATTCATTGAGGAAAAGCTCTACATCATAAGAACTCTGTTCGAGGTGCGTATTAGTATCCCTGACTTCCTTCATACATGTAGTGATGGGGATCCGATTGAAGTCCCAATGCGGTTAGTCTCAAGTACTCTCGCGATTTACTTTGTTTCCTTTGTAGCACTTCGACTTTCACACCTACAATATGGTTTATCATCTCGAAAGCTAAATACTCCAAGGAAACCCGGTCCGTAAAGGCTATATCGGGAGTCAAAGGAGTGCGTTAATATCAATCTTGCAGCAATCCCTTTACCCAGACCGGGAAATCGGAAATGTTGCAGCTGGGTATGCGATTCTGCATGTAAGACCGCAATGTGCAAGAGGAGAGCAATCCGATGGCATTTGCGATGAGCTCGCGTTCTTCAACCATCCGTCGGTTGATCAATTGAACCAGCGAATATTGCATGAAGCCCAAAACTTTGTTGCAAAAAGAATAGGACCGAACGTCCAGGGCCGACGTCCTTGGCAGAAAGCGATCACGGCTACGGATTACTCCGACAAACCAAACCCAGCTGCTGCCACTCCGTACTCCGCTACTCAGCACTTACTTTGTTCATACCTACCCATACATAAACCTAATGAATATGGCCGGTGAAGACAAAGTCATACACCTTGCAGGAATAAACCGGTTTCCGGGTTCAGAAACCTTGCCGATCCGAATTATCGGCCTCGAGTGATCTGCAGGATGAGCACCAGACTCAGCCCACTCGTATGTTTGTGCTCATCGCTAAAGAGCTTGGCACCGGGAAATCCATTCTTCCTTCGGGAAAGACGGTGGTGGTCGTGATGGTAATGTGTACTACAACACTGGCAGCGTATGCTCTCCTTCACTCCCAAGGAACTCTTGTTACATCACACGACCACAATGGACATGTTTACGCTGTCGTGTAGTTTACACAATGTCATAGTCAGCACTGACACGGACTGTCCTCCAGATCGACAGGCACCTAAGACCTTTTGGGAGCTTGCGTGCATTTTGACACCGCGGATCTCTCCAACGGACGTCCCAAAACATACCATGGGCGATCCGGCTCCCCGCATGTACGATACTCCAGCGGCGCAGGCCAGCGTTGGGAACCTAATTTGTCCTTCCTGAGCATTGCTGCCGAGATGCCAATACTGAAGGAGCCAATCAGGCGGCATCAGATTGGCTGAGGCTGACTGATTTCTCGCCAGCTGAACGCCACTAATGAACTCGTATTCAGGACCCGATTTCTGGGCATTACAGCAGTCACCTTTTGTAGCATTGTAGCGCTGACGGAAGGATGGACTGCAGGCAGCCTAAGCCGTGAGGCGCGTCAGGTAATGTTTATAATGCTCCGGGCAGCATGCTGTGAACAGTGCAAGTACATTCGTTCTCACTTCCAATCTTGAAGATGCGTTTCTCAGCATTGCACTCGTTCAATTGCCTCGTGCTTGGTGCTGCGGTCGTCCTAGCAGAAGGTAGCGGCGCAACATGCGATGAATTAGCATCTGTTCTCCCCGACAACACATTCTTCCCAGAGACCACAGTCTACAACGCATCAGTCATTTCGTACCCTTTCCTGCAAGGTCGGATACATCCATCGTGTATAGTGCGGCCGAAGTCTGCTCATGATGTTTCAACGGCCCTCAGTGTCTTGAAAGACAGCAATTGCACAAAGTTTGCCGTCAAAGGTGGGGGGCACAACCCAAATACGGACATCAACAACATCGCAGATGGAGTTACAATTGACATGCAAAGTCTCAACTTGGTCGAAGTTGCCAAAGGGGATAAAGTCGTTCAAGTTGGCGCTGGTGCGATTTGGCAAAATGTTTACGATGTGGCTGAGAAACGCAACCTGACCGTCCTTGGGGGCCGTATCGGCGTCGTGGGCACCGCGGGATTCTTGACAGGAGGTTAGTCATTCTCAAAGTCTCATAAAGCACATGCGAATTGACCACAACCATTAGGTGGCATCTCGTTCTTCTCTCCTGAGCATGGCTGGTCATGTGATTCAGTCGTCAACTTCCAAGTTGTGCTAGCTAGCGGCGAAGTCGTCAACGCAAATGAGACCTCACGACCAGAGCTCTTTGCTGCTTTAAAGGGCGGCCAATTCAACTTCGGTATAGTGACGCGGTTTGACCTAAAGGCCTATCCTGCGACCAACATCTGGGGTGGCCGAACCATCTACCATCCAAATGCGACTGTTCCTCTTCTCACGGCATTTACCAACTTCAAGAGCGGCAAATACGACCCATATGCTGCTGGGTGGGTGACCGTCCGATACAACCACACAGCATCGACCTTTAATCCGGTTAGCATCATGTGGTATACAAAGCCTGAGTCCAAGCCTGGCGCGCTCAAGGAAATCATTGAGGTCCAACCACAGCTCATGAACGGAAGAGTCGAGGCACCAGTCAGCGAGCATACAAGAAATGCCTCGAGAGCTGTCACTGCCGATCCCAAGTACACCTACTGGGCAACAACTTCCTTCACAATCTCTCCTACGATCGTGCATCGCATTCACGAATTGTGGAGAGAGGTTGTCCCTGAAGTTGCGAAGCAGTATGCTTTTGCCAACCCCATCGCCGAACTCACATTCCAATCTCTTCCTGCACCACCACGCAATGGAACCGCTCCCAACAGCCTTGGTTTCTCACCTGATGATACCCCAGAGAAAGACCTTATCTTCCTCCAGATCATCTTCACGTTTGACAGCGCCTCTGCTACCGAGGGCTTCGAAGAGGGTTTGAAGGATTTCGTCCAGTTGATTGAAGAGCTAGCGGAAGAAGAGGGGGTGTTCCACAAGTACAAATACTTGAACTTCGCTGCTTCGTTCCAAGATCCCTTCTTGAGCTATGGGGAAGCGCAGAAAGAGACCTTGGCGGAGGTCGCGAAGGAGTATGATCCTGAAGGTTTCTTCCAGACTTCGGTCCCTGGCGGCTTCAAGCTCTTCTAGTAGTTGGTTGCATTTAGACGGTTTGATATTTAAGCGGACAATATTTAATGAAGCGACGTAATGCCTTGAATTTCCATCACATAATACACTGCATCCAGACTCTTAAGATATTCGAAATGACTGTGATCAAGCCCAAAGTACTGAAGCTCTAGAGTATAAATCCCAACCCATCTACCAATCTACACGCAACTATCTACTCCCCCTTACTCCAACAGCCCCAACACGCCCTCCCACGGCCTCAACGCCACCTTGCCACTCAAACCCTTCCCTTCCAACCCACTCTCATCATAGTTCCCTGCAACCCACTTCTTAACCCTCACCCCGCCCAACCCCCAAACCACATCCTCCCCACTAAAATTCAACACCGACACAAACGCCTTCTCGCCACTCCACCGTCTGTACGCAACAACACGCTCATCCCGCATATCCAGCATCTCGAAGTCGCCATACACGAAGACCTCCTTCTCCTGCTTGCGGTTGGCGAGCGCGCGCTTCCAGAAGGCGTGCACGGAGAGCGTGCCGGGGCTGGGTTCGGGCGTGGCCAGCTGTGCGGATGCGTTGATGGTGGCGTAGTCGTCGTTTACGCGCATCCAGGGCGTGCCGGATGTGAAGCCTGCGTTGGGGGAGGCGGACCATTGGACGGGGGTGCGGGCGTTGTCGCGGGCTTTGCGGTGCATGATGGTGTGGGCGTGGGATTGTGCTTCCGGGGAGGCGGATGCGTGTCTGTTTGGGGTTTGTTAGGAGGGTCATTGTTGCTTCATTGAGATTGATTGATTGATATCAGTGCGTGGGTGGGGGAAGGAAGGGGGAAAGGGGGGAGAGTGGATCCACATACTTCTTGTAAAAGTTGATGCTCTCGATGTCTTTGTATTCCTCCGGGCCCCAAGACGCGGGCACATTGCGCATGCCCAGTTCCTCGCCTTGATACACGTACAGAGTGCCGGCGAGGGTAGTCTGCATCAGACAGAGGAGTTTGGCGCCGTACTCGCGCCACTGGTCGCTGTCGTCTGTGTAGCGGCTCACGCTTCGCGGCTGGTCGTGGTTCTCTACGAAAAGTGAGTTCCAGCCATCGCGCTCTAGCATGAGACGCTGCAGCTTATTCAAGATCTTCTTGAGGTCGCGGGCATTCCAGTCGTGCAGGGTGTATTTGAAGTCGCCGGGGACGTTGTCGATGTCGACGAGGTCGAAGCAGAAGATCATGTTTAGTTCTTCGCTCTGGGCGCCAACGACTTTGATGATTTCGTCTTCGTCGCGGACAAAGGGCATTTCGCCGACGGTAATGCTGTCGTATTTAGAGAGAACGTCGCGGTTGAGCTCTTTCAGCCATTCATGGAGGCGGGGACCGTTGGCGTAGTACTTGTCGCCGGGCTGGTACTTGTTGTTCTTTACTACGACGTCTGCGTCGGGGAAGGTTTGCACCTTTGAAATGAGGTTAATGACATCCATACGGAAACCTGATACGCCACGGTCGAGCCAAAAGCGGAGGATGTCGTGTACCGCATTTCGAACAGCTGGATTCTCCCAGTTGAGATCTGGTTGCTCAGGTGTGAAGAGTGATAGATAGTACTCCTGCGTCTTTTCGTCCCATGTCCAGGCTGAGTTTGCTTCACCAAGGATCTGCGCCCAGTTGTTTGGTGGTTGTCGGTTTCCGTCAGCGTCATATCTGGCTGGCTTCCAAATGTACCAATCTCTTTTCGACGAATCCTTGGATGACCTTGAATCAAGGAACCATGCGTGTTCTTCCGAGGTATGATTTACTACGAGATCCATTACAAGCTTCATACCACGATTGTTGACTTCTTTGATGAGGTTATCAACCTACGTACAAATTAGTCGTTAGATCTAAGCAGAGGGGCAAAGGCTAATTTGACTGACATCATCGAGAGTGCCATAGCTGGGATCAATGTCTTCATAATCGGCAATATCGTAGCCCATATCAGCTTGTGGGCTTTTGTAGATTGGAGACACCCATATTACATCGACACCGAGATCTTTCAGGTAGTCGAGCTTCTGCGTGATGCCGGGTACATCGCCCCATCCATCTCCGTTGCTATCTAGAAACGATGCAGGGTAGATCTGGTAGAATGGTTAGTATGCCGGCTGGATAAGAGTGTAGCCTTGCTGACCTGATATACGACTGCCTCCTTCCACCACCTATGCTTATCGGTACCGACATAGAGGTCCTTCTGTGTAACAACTGTCATTTTTGCAGATTTTGGGCTGGAGAGTTGGAGTCTTGTTGTGGTGCCTCCGGGATCCAAGCATTGAAATCTGTCGTTTATATGGCGCACGTCATTACCCAATTCGTACAACCCGTACGCGATCCACTGAAAACAGTGGGAGCGTGGGGCACGGAAGAACTGCGGTACCGCTTGGTGGACACTTTACACTCTTAGATGTTCTTCCGCTGATAGTAAATACTGCACGTATAAATCTATCATTTTGAGTATAGTCTGATTTCCAACAACCTATCAACATACGTAAAATATGTTTTGATCGTTTGGGAGTGAAATTCTTCCCATTCCATCATTATACGTCATTGGTCACCCGCACACGCTCAGCAAAGCGTACGTGGAAAATCATACAAAAGACGATAACACCCCATATTTACTTCTCCACAATACTCTAAATACTCCCGATTTCTATCTCGGACCGAGTTCTACAAAAGTATCTTGTCTGCCTCCAATCGACATTCGACCGAGAAACATTCCGAAATGACGTACGAATCGGATATCGAGGATAGAGAAGCTCAGAATGAGCGGACACCAATGCTAGGAGACTCGTCAAGCTCCAGGCGTGGGAATGGGGAAGGCGAGGACAAATGGACGTTGATGCATGTACTTCAATTCTTTGGTGGGGGGATATACGCACCAGATCCGTCGACCTACGATCCCATTGAGATCCTCTTGAACACGGAGGATGCGCAAGAGAAAGATGATCTGACTATCAAATGGAGAGATAACAGATTGAGTGAGCTTAGTTTCGTCGGTGTCGTGGTATGTCTTCATCCCTTAAAACTTTTGCACAGGGCTCAATCATTTCTTCCATTCTGGAATTCATTCACGAGTAGAGTAAATTTGTGATTGACAGCTTCTTCTTGGTTATTCTATTGGACGATAAAGACCCCGACAGACTGATTGGTTGAAATGCTTTTCCTAAAATTAACACATTCTAGTCCGCACTCCTTGCAGGAGTACTCACCTCGACCGGAAGTTGGCCGAACATCCTCCCCAATGGCGAAGAATCTCCCTGGCGTGTCCGAACATCATGGTACTGCGGCATAATTCTCTCGCTCTTCAGCATTCTATCAGCCGCCGATCAAACCGTACGCCTGCATCGTCTCTCATCCCACCGGGATGGACTGGAAAACATCCGCAAGCTACTTGCCAAAACCAACGGAGAGCGAAAACGTTCATCGAAGTCTGGTCGAAAGAAACCAAGTTTGCTGCAGATTCTGACTTGGCAAATGCCAGTTATGTTCTTGACTACTGCGACGATCTGTATGATCGTGGGCATGTTCTTGCATGTCTGGTCGGCAACGTCGCATTTGCGCAAGCCCGAGATCTGGGATGATAATACAAAGGTTTGTTTGGACTTTGATTTGGAATGATGCTTTTACTGACTCACTCCCAGGTCGCAATTACATTCACAACTGTTGCAGTGGTTGCAATGGTTGTGTTCTTCATCGGACAAGTCTCTCTCTACAGCTCTATTAGGCGGTAAAGATGACGGTATATACCCACTGCGGAAAGAACATGGACACATACAGTATTTTAGATTTCCTTTGCTGGCAGAATAAGGTTGATCCGACGGGGACTGAGAGGGTAATCATCAAATTGAAGAAACCTTAACATCACTTTAGTCCACTCATACAAGACGCTATTCTCCCCTATATACTCTCTTCCACAGCTTAAACCATATATATTTTCATTACACGTATCCTCTAGCAGTTGAGAAAATCAGTTCATCGCACATTGTCTGTTCATTCAAAACCAGGGCACTGTATCTCTCACTCCAAGCACATTCAAATAATGTCTTTTGTGGACACCTTGTCTCAGCACACTTACATATATCGTTCTTTGTCCGCTATGCTGGATAATATGAACTTATACTATAGCCGGCTAACGCTTTTACGCCTCCTGAAACGCGAGGTCATCTATTCTGCTAGACCGCCACCAATGAACCTGCGTAGGTGGTACAGTGAATGCACGTAACTTTGGTGAGCTCGGGGCGTAAGTTGCGCATTAAGTCTGTAGAGCAACGTGGAGTACGCAAGTATTTACTTCAATGTTAGCACGAGGGCGTCGTCACATGCATTAATTCTTTACGGGTGTATTCGGGCTATCCTTGGAAACTTTATTCTCAAGGAAAGCTTAATAGTAGTCTTCAGGAATATACTGCTAACTAGCGTGAAACTATTGTAGCTCTAAAACATCTTCTTAGCTCTCCTTGGTCTGGGAAGTGCTTCAGAGTGAGGTATCCCCTCAAGATTAGGATGTGATTGGGTGTTGGAACGGGCATCGCAGATCAATGAGACGAATAAATAAAGGTGCCCGATGTGAAGGGATTGAGAGTTCGGAGTGGGAGTATTATGCACTTGCTTACTGGGGCGAATACGCAGCAGCTGGTGTATATGGTTGCGGAGAAGGTGGGTTGTGCTGGGCAGTGTGGAGGTGGTTGACATTGAGGAACACAGGCTGTGGATATGATCAAAGCGGGTCAGTAAGTCGGAAACAAAACATTTAGCTTCAAGATGTCTCAGATAGAAGATTGATTAAAAATGTATACTCTGCTTCCATACGAATGAAGTAATTACCACATTTCTCGTGGACATTGGCTCTATATCTTTTCCTCGCTTTGAATTAACAAAGCACATCGCCCCATTCATGATCACAAGCACGCATTGCAAGACTTCCCAGAACGAGAAGATTAATCAACACGCGGGATGCGTCTTTCACATGCACCTTCTCGAACTCTCCAGATCCCCCGCTGCAACTAATTCCTCCCTCGGCGCGCATCGCTTTCTGTGTAGTCTCAAACCGGGGTGGCCCCTGCAAGACGGTGGCTTGCCCCGTTAAGGCAGATGCCCGGTAAGGAAGAGTCCAGATCGTTGGCTCTATTTTGAGAGCTATGGAAATTCGAGATATGGTGCTCTAGATTTGACTGCGGGAAGGAGATGGATATGTGCTTTGACGCTTTTGATTGACAGAATAGAAGGGCTGCTATGATAGAGTCAATTGGTGTGGAATGTCTAAAGTCGTGATCGGAGTGGAATATCACGAATTGGAACTGCCATGCATCAGTCGGGAATTAAACGCAAAACAATGAGTTACATGATACATGATAGGAGCAAAATTGAAGAAATGATGTGATATTCTGTATTCCTATCAAAATTGCATTGTGGCTTGATCGACTAGTGGAGGATTGATGCGCGTGATGGTGGTTGTTCGGTTCCCGAGTCATAGTGCGTACCACGGGTAGCGAGAGTGTTTCATGTCCATGCGTCCTCCACGCTCCCCCTAGACTGGTGTAATGTGACGCAGATAACGAACGGGCACTCTTGGATTTTGGTAGGATGACTTGAAGGCAGTACTACGTAGGACTGGAATCTATTGCCACACAAACAGGAACGAATGTGTAACTTCAGCGAGGGTATCTAATTAGTATTAACGCGACTTAACTCAAACATAAACTTCATAACCCCTCCATTGTGGACATTGCATTTCCAAGGCTGTCTGCCCCGCTACCGCCGAGCCGTAGACTCATAGCTACTATTATCATCCGTCTTATCCGTTCTGCTTTCCGTGATAACAACACTTTTCTGAACTCTGATTGCGCCGGCACCCCCGATCTCCTGGATTTGACTGGCCATCGCAACCATCTCAACATCGCTGTCTTGGCTACCTCTGGGCCTCGTATTGGGTCCTGGCCGTGGCTGTCCAGACACACCATATCCACTTTCGTGACCAGATGCGCCAGGCAGCGATGATCGGAGCTGATTGAGGATTGTAAATTCGGTGCGCAGTTTGATGGCGTAGACGGCGACTTTGTAGAAGCCCTGCAGAAAGAAGAAGCCTGAGTAGCAGAGGCCAATGAGACTGCAGTCGAGTACGATGATGAAAACGTTGACTTCGATAAGATGACGTAGGTTGCGTCGGGTTGTGCGTCGGTCGGTTCCTAGGAGCGTCATGTTCTTGAGATGTGCGGCTGTAGACCGGATGTAGAGGAGTCCGATGATTGTTTCTTGGATAAAGAAGGCTGCGAGCTGGATCTTATCCCAGATGAGGTTTGCATGTCCAAGTTTGTCGATCATAGTAGGGTAGCGCTTTGTGGGTTAGTATCTCGTACTCATCAAGTGTCCCTGCTGAACTTACAGCTATCATGCCCAAGATCACCGTTCCTGCCCCAAAGATCGTTGAGTTGATGATAATCATGTATAACACCAAACGCCCAGTCTTTGCTTCCTTCAACACCAGGTTGAGGCGCGAGTAAAGTACGACTGACTGTGACACCACATAGGTGCACCAGGTCAAGTGAATGATGACGATAGAACCATAGCTCTGCAAAACATTGAAGTTCGCCAAGGTGATGAACAGAGAATGTAGGATGATGCCCCAGGAACAGCATAGACAAGCCCAGAAGTACAGACTGCGGCGAGTGCATCTGATAAGGAGGCGGACGTTCAGTTCAGCGCAGAGGTACCATGCAATGCCGAGAAAAGCTGCAGCGGACATGGCCGTTGGAAGAGTTGTGATGTCCACCGCGGGCAGTGCCGAATTCTCGATCCCGGAAGTCGTAGTGTTTGCCATTGTGAAGAAGGGTGATGCATGTCAACTCTCAAGAACGGTCCCACAGTGTCGGAAAGTCCTCATATATCTCCTCCTAGCTCTGCCCCTCGAAACTGGAGGTGCTAGTGTGAGAGATAACAAAAGTAGCTGTCGCAAAGGAAGGGCCACGAGGCTGGCTGGCTAAAGGTCCTAGTCCGAAGTGTCACAGCGGTGGAGGCGACAAGACGGGCTACGCCACGCAAATGTCGTTGGACCAAACCTGAACAATGCCTCCCGTGGTTCTAGTCACCTCCTAAGCCGGGCAAGGAGCACACGAGCACTGTTCTCGCCGATGTCTGATTCGCTGGTCAAGCGTACAGGGGTCTACAAAATGTCGCAACTTAGCGAGTGACATCTTGTCCCCTGCCACACTCGTTCACACTAAGTATGAGGCGTTGCGCCAGGTCAACGGAAGTCTCGTCTTTGGTCTCGTCTCTTCGATTGTGTACTTTCTATCCCTTGCTCTTGCTCTTGCGCGATCGACGACAGTGCTGATGGCTACCACGTGGTGGTAGAGCCGCAATGTCATTTGGGAATTGCTTTCCACTTCAAGAACGTGTGCATGACCTTCAACGCATCATGGCGTCTTAACGCGTGTTCATGAGCCGGCGCCGGCAGTGTGGTGCAGTGCCGACGTTATCTTGAAGACTTGGGAGGGTGGTGAAAAGAAATTAACCAGCGTTGAAACTCGCGAGATTGCTGCCCGATATCGCAGCACATTTGAAATGAGAAGAATGGTCATCGCACCGCAAAGCCATATGAGAAAGAGCAACGTCCGTTTGAATTCGATGCTCGATGAGCGATCACTTTAGTGGTTGTAGTGGTCTCGACTCAGGAGGGAAAGTAATAGTTCAACATCAGCCTCTGAACCGTCTTTCTGCGTACCATCGCTTTAGCTCCGCGCTAAGAACCGACGGTATCTCCACAGCACCTCCTCCATCTTTGACGAAACATTCTCATTATACACTTTTACAAAGCCATGAACAACTCCCATCAGTGGAAAGCGAGTAGTTTTAGCACAGGCCATGGTGTATGGATATCGGCATTGAATCTAGTCACGTGCTGCCTTCGCTTGCGATATCACAGCAAGGAGGTCATCGATCGCCACAATCAGTTTATGCTTGCATTTCCCTTTCCATTTCTGTTCGATCGGCCTCTTTTGTTCTTCCGATATCCAACATTGGGCGTGAAAACCAAGTCTTTGCGACGTAGGAATCAGGCGACATCGATGTCACCGCATTGCGCGAGGGTCTTCCAAACCTGAAACTTTATCCTTGCTCAACACTGTTGATCTCCTACAATCTAATTCATCAGAGAACTTGTTTTAGATTTTGATAACTACGACCGGGTGCAGAGAGATTCACCAATCCTCAAGATGAAAGGAGCGCATTGTATGGCAAGATAAATACATAGAAGGCGTCGACATCTTTTCTAAACAAGGAGCATTGAGCTACCTAAGGTGTCAGGACTATAATTTAAGTCATTAACACAATCTATGTTCCCAATACCGAAACGAAATGTGTAGGTTCGTCTTCACAATAAACCAGACTATGCGGTGATTGACCAATCAAATTAGACAAGAATAACAACCCACTCTTTCATCACAAACAGTCCCTGTGCCCGATACCCAAAATGAATTTCTCACGTAGCACCAAGACAAGAACTCGTAATAATACTTAATAATGTACGCGTACACCAACTCTCGTCTCTCGCGCAGTGCGGAGCCTAGCGAGGCCAGGGCCCAGCACGCCATCGGCTCGGTACCTTGAGACAAAACCATCAATTCCACATCATCAACATCACCACCACAATCTGCAATGGCATCTTCAGAAACAACCCCACTCCTCCAAGAAGGGGGGCCACCAGTCCCGATCCAGGATGAAGATGCTCCTTCCGAGCCCCGCGGCACATTTGCCCGCAACCTCAATGCCAGAGACGGCTTCGCCCTCCTAATCAGCATCGTCATCGGCTCCGGTGTCTTTTCATCTCCAGGCCCCATCGACGCCAATGTACCCTCTCCCGGCGCAGGACTTCTTATCTGGCTGCTCGGCGGGATCCTCGCGTGGACGGGCGCGCTCACCATGGCCGAACTAGGAACCATGTTTCCAGGTGAGGGTGGCATCCAGCCGTACCTGTCTTACATGTACGGCGAGGTTTTTGGGTACATGGCGGCGTGGAGTTGGATCGTAGCCACGATGCCGGCGACGCTGGCGATTCTAAGTATTGTTTTCGTCGAGTCGATTTATTCGAGCCTGGGGATCAACGAGGCTAATCCGCCGTTGACGCATAAGCTGCTATCCCTATTGGTGCTCGTAGTCGTTACGACTGCGAATTCGATCAGTACGCGAACGAGCACGCGACTGTCGAGTTTCTTTGTGGCGGTCAAGTTGTTTACTATTTTGCTGCTGATTGTCGCGGGGCTGGTCGCTGTATTTGTGTTTGTGGGGAAAGGAAAAGATCTTGGGGGTGGTGATTGGCATAGCAAGAATTGGTTTGCTCCCCGAGATACGGTGCTGCCGGATGGTGAGCGGTTTGACTGGACCAAGGTTTCTACGTGGGAGTCGCTTGGCTTTTATAGCACAGCGTTGTATGGTGCTCTATGGGCATATTCTGGATGGGATAAGGTAGGTGCAAAAGACCAGCCCATCTGCAAAGATTAGAAGACTACGCAACGTTCATTCTCTAACATTAATTTTGTAGGCAAACTACGTCGCCGCGGAGCTGCGGCACCCAAGCAAGCAACTCCCTCTATCAATCAACACGGCCATCCCAACCATCATTCTTTGCTACGTTGCCGCAAACGCAGTCTACTACGTTCTCCTGCCCTGGGAGGTAGTCTCAACCACAGACGCAGCCGCGGTCGTAAGATCCCCTACTCTCATCATTACTATCCTCAACTCACATTTCCCAGACTGCAGTCACCCATTTCCTGGGTAAAGGCGTCGCCTACTTCGCCACAGCCTTGATTTGCCTCGTCATTGCGGGATCTGCGCTGGGAAATTCTTTTGTCGCCGGCCGCATGACCGTCGCCGCAGCAAATAAGGCCTGGATTCCGCATTTGCTTGGTACGGTTGGTCAAGTCGGCACTTTGAGGGTTAGTAAAGCGAGCGAAGACAGTGCACACGGGGCTGAGGAGGCTATGGATAGGGGGGAGTCGCCAATGTATGTTCTCTTCTCCCTCCCGACTAATCTTGCTTTTTGGAGACGAGATAATTCGAGATGAACGAACAGCCTCTAATCATGATCCAGCAACGCGCTCCTCCTCAACACCATTCTCTCCGCCATATACATTCTCCTCGGCAACATGCGTATCCTGCTCACTCTCAACGGACTCGCCGAATACGCATTTTTCTTCCTCACAGTGCTCGGTGCCATCATCTTACGCGTGAGAGAGCCCGATCACCCAAGACCCGTGAAACCCTTCATCCTAATTCCCCTTTTGTTCGCGCTGATTAGCGGGTTTGTCGTGGTGAGGGGCGCGGTGTTTGCGCCTGTGCAGGCGGCCATTTTAATAGGCATTTGGGCGATTGGCGCGGCGTATTACTATGTGAGACTGTATGTTTTGAGGAGGAGAGAGGCGGCGAGGGATTAGATGAGAAATGAGAAGACTAGAGTAGATGGAAACTTTCATGATAAGGATAGATAGAGCGTTGCGTCAGGAGATTTGCTGTGTACATTAGAAGTAGTATGCGCAGAGGAAAGAAGTTACAGGAAAAGAAGCACATGAGAAGAAATCAACAGCTTCTTGGAAATTACTAGACGTGACGTACGCGAACGTGAATGATACAATGGATTGAATTGGATTGAATTGAGATTCCAAGCAACGCGGAGAAAAAGCATCCACACACGTAGCTGCTTAGTCTTGACCGGGAGAACAAATCCGCGATAGGAGCCCTCACTGAATCAAAAAGAAAAAGTAACAACGAATAGCTGGACTTCAATTTGTCCAACAAGGAAGCTTTCAAAGAAATCGTAGATTCATGTATGTGTAACTGCACACGGTCATACAAAGTGTACAAACCGTGCGCATGAGCCTATAAGCACGCGAGAACGACTTCGCTCGAGCCCTTGCAGCAGCTGGCGAAAAAGAAGCAGAAGAAGACGTGGAACATGCTCCATCAGGAAGGATCTGGCAATACCGTTCGGATTACGTTGAAATTTCTGCTCTTGGGGGTACAAAGTCTGCGGAGGGGAAAGAAGTGTAACATGCCTAACTGGGAAGGTTTTCGAGACTTGGAAGTGTGGGTTTATGCAAGCTGACGGTATGAGAGGGGGCGAAGTGTGCGTGGGGACTAGGGCTGGACTGTGTGAGCGGGCGTATATGGGGCAGGCAGGGCTGTGTGTCTGGGAGAGAGTAAATACATTGGGTTTTACGCTGGCGCATCATATCGTGATACGTTTTCGTGAACTGCATACGATCCTCGTCTTCGCATTGCACTTAGTTTTCCCACATTCAAGGGTTCATTCTCCCGAGATCAACTAATTGTCCTTCAAATCCCCATCTCCCTCTCCACCACCACCACCACCACCACCCCTCCCCTCCATCCTCAACCTCCCCATCCTCGCCACAACCCCCACAACCCCCCTCACCCTCTCTCTATTCCACTCCTCCTCGCCCCTCGCCTGCATCTCGCCCCTCCTCCTCTTCCACTCCACATACTGACGCTTTTCCTTCCTCAGCTTCACTCCTTCACCCTCATCCTGTTTTGTACCCTCTCGTGCCTTCGTTTCCGCCCCCTCCCCTGGCTCCGTCTCCACCTCAAAAACATCAAATCCCATGTCCGCCCAAAGCTGCAACTGCGTCGCAAACCCCTCGTTCGGGGACACAACGGGTCGGTACACGCGCGCCATGTCCAGGGCGTCCGGGTACGGCAGCGAGAAGCGGCGCATCAGGACGGCGATTATCACGGCGCCGGAGCGCGAGATGCCCTGCAGACAGTGGATGAGGACTCTATTCCCTGCGCGCTGCTCTCGTTCAAGTATTTCTTTCTCGTCCACCCCATCCTTCTCTTTCCCTTTCCCATTCCCATTCTCATCCTCATTCTCCTCCTGCCCGCTTGTCCTACCCGAACCCCCCAACGCCCCCTCCACAAACCCTACCGCCTCGCCCAACACCCCCAACAAATCCGCCCACGACTCATCCTCCAGCACAATGATCCTATGCTCAATCCCCAGGTCCCGCGGTATACACGGTCGATTCCGCGTCGCCATGAGGCTGAGCACGTGCGTTATGCCATGTTCTTTGAGCTGTGTGGGGGACGATGGCGTCGTGATGCTGAGGTGTAAATGTATGTTAGCGGGGTGGAGATGGAGGGGTGAGAAGGGGTGACGCAACTCGGAGATATAGAGGCCTGGGACTAGGATGATTTGGGAGGGGTTGGTTGGGGAGATGGAGTTCATGGTTTTTTGGCGTCGAGGGGGAATGATTGGATCTGGTTAATGTTTCCCAAGGGATTGATGGAAGACTTTGTTTGTTTAAATGATACTAAGCCAGGTGATCTGCAGGGGTTTTAGTGAGATTTAAAACTACTTTGGAATTAGACTGGCGATGCTGAGGCTTGGTCAGCGAATTCGGCAGGGCGATGCGGGCTGAGGCCTGCAAGGCAGCAGTGGCATAGCGTGGTGAGGTTGAAGCCACGTTACTTATATCCAGAAACTTGAAGTTTGAACATTTGAGAGGAAAGATTTTTCCACATTCCCTTGCTGTTGATTGGCTCCGGTATTTTATCTAATCCGATGACCACGTTTCGAGCTAAAAGCTCGTTACTTTCCACTTGATATCGTGAAGCTTCACCATCCTTGAACAAAGCTCATTTCTGTTCTTACATAAACGCCCGCCTCGTAGGAAGTAGTCGATGACATGATGTGCCTGTGCCAATAGGAGTACTCCTCCTAGGCAATATCAATTCCCCCGCACAGGAAATTCCTCAAATAAACCTCGACCATCACTTCGGAATGTTCGTGTCGCCACCTGTGCCATTTCCACTGCCATTGAAGCTGGCATCGAAATTTCCCTTATCCTTCTTGAGGATGCTCTTCGGACCCCAGTGACCTGCTCTACCGCCCATGTCCACAGAGCGGTCAGTATTGGGATTGTTCTCCTTCTTGTCACTCATGCCAGGGCCATTCCTTGAGAAGGCAGAACCGAAGCCAGGAGTGCTTGGTGAGTTATTGGCAGTCTTCCTACCCTTGCCCCTCCTACCACTGCCAGTCTCGATCCACAGACCACCCTCGGCCTTTGCCTTCTTTTCCTCCTCTTCTTTCTCCTTCTTGTTCCGCATCTCCTCCTCACGCTCGCGCATTGCTTTCTCGCGTGCTTCACGTCGAATGCGCTCTTCCTTTGCTCGCTGCTCAGCGGCAATCTTGGCTTTGTTGGCTAGCTCTTGAGCTTCCTGAGCTTTGGCAATGGCTTCGTTCTCGAGACGAACCCTAGCTTCGATCTCACTACGAGCCTCGGTTTTGATGCATTGCCAGCATGGAAAGTGCGAAGGACGCGTGTCGCCATCGTCGACGATAGTTGGGCAAACGGTGTTAGAGAGCATGCACGGATGGCATACCTCGATGTAGGGACGTGTCGAGATGTGGCTGCACGTATGCATCTTCTTCCAGAAGCGACACATGGCGAAGGGCGGTGGCTGTTGGGATCAGTATGGAGATGCTGCCAAGGTTGCGTATGGAAGTGCTTACCTTGATGGACGTGGGTGGTTGACGGTGTGCCGTCTTGGCTGAGGGCGCGTAGTGTTGGCTGAAGGACAGAGCTAGCGCGGGGAGTTGAGATGCAGCACAGTGGTGTGGCCGGCGAGTGAAGGTGAATGGGGTTATATGTAGCGGGCCTGTTGTGGGGAAGTCAGTGTGGCAAACACCACGGCGGTGGATGAGGAAGGCGCGACCGCATTTACGTGCTAGAGCTCCAGCGCGCCTTCCAGTTGGTGACGAGTGAGACTGCAAACGCACATGACTCACCAACTTCACCGCGCGGCAAGCCTGGAGAGCTTGAAAGGAAGTGGAAGGTGTAACGTGAGAGACATTGGTCGAAGTTGTGAATGTCATAAATTATTAAGTGGGTATCTCCATCGCCTGGAAACACGTCCATACTGAGGAACAGATCTAGAGATATTCAAGGGTATCCAATAATTGCATCCTGTAAGATGCTCAGTTTGACCATGGTGGGCCAGGGAACGCCGTCCACTACGGGTGAAAGTTTTGCGCAAGTCATCGAACTCATAGCACAGTCCCTCAAGACCTCTTCGCCCGTCGATGGCGCGTCTCTGCCCTTGCACCCCGGTACTCAACCTGACTGATGCGACTACCGCCCATCTCTTTGATTAGGTTCACCAACGCATCCGTCTCATCTAGCTCTTCAATGTCGTCACCGCCACCAATGCTCTTGCCCATGAAGAACACGTTCGGTACCGTCTTTCTGCCAGTCAGCTTGCCCAACAAAAGTTGCAGCTGCTCGCCAAGAGGGTGGATGTCCAGCTCTACGACATACGGCTCAGGCTCAATCCGGTATTTCTCCAGTAAGATGTGCTTCGCTTTCTTCGAGTACGGACAATAGGTTTTTGAGAATATGATCACTAAGAGCAGAGTCAGTAAAACGCGGGAGTAAATTGAAGTGCGACGAACTTGGGCCTTTCTTCAATATCGCGTTCATTTCCATTTCGACCTCGTGGTCTTCCGTTGTTTCGTTCTCCTGTACTACTGCCTGCTCTCTCGCTTTGCCGCCCTGTGCAGCAACGCCAGGAACTTTTTCTCCATCAATCTTGACTCTCCCTGCGACGCTCTTGGGGTCCTCGCCTTCGACGGCTACTTTTTGAGACTTGTACTTCTCCTCTGCCGCGTTCTTTGCCTGCTCTTCGGCCGCCTTGAGCCGCGAGCCGATGCTCTCCGCGTCGCGCTGCCTTGCTGCCTCTTCATACTGCCGTTCCTGGAGCGCTTCTTGCGTCTTTGTGTAGAAGTCTGAAGTGCGGGTCTGGTGTGCGCCTCTTGATACGTAGAAGATGACGGTGATTGTGACGACTACGAGAATGGCAAAGAGCCTCATGCGGCGTTGCGATGGCATCATGACCATCTAACGAGGTGGCTGGCCAAGAAGGTTCGGAGCGAACGAAGGTCGTGCGAGCAGCTGAGGCAGACGTCGGGATGTCGGGCGCGCGCAACCGGCCTGGGGCGCTAGACGGGCGACTATGGGCGTTATTCGTGGTGATGGCGGGCAGTCGATGAGCGCAATGGCGAGTTCGAGGATGCGACCAGGTCGATCAAGGTAGAAGCGCGTTGGAGAGATGTTTGAAGCCTCTTGAGATGGAATGTGGTGTCGGCCATCTGGCGCCCGCCGTCATGCCGCTATCCGCGCCTTCTCCACTTTACCCCTGTCACTTGACGGCAAGGCACGAGCCCTTATTCGTCTGGGCCGCCCTGGTGCCTTGCTACACCCATTCGACTGCACGCCTCCTACGCGGTGCATTTCCCTCTGCCTCGCAGCCTGCCTTCAGCTCAACGGTGCGATTGCGCAAACACGTCTGTGTCGCGACTGTGCACGCGCTCCAAATTGCATCGCGCCTGTGTCGCTTTACCACGGCGCTGGAATCAATCCCAAGTTCCCAACTCAAGTGAGCTTCCATGGTCCAGAGCCTGTTCAGATGACTACGCCTCATTAAGCTTCATTGGCCAAGCACTTGGGCAACTCAGATTACATCCCGAAAATGGTATGGCCATGCCGTCGACCACAGGAATCAGGGGTACACGGGGTTCCGCTCGCTGCCTTCTGAAGATGACAACTCTGACATGGCCGTTGACCTCCTAATCCCTTCTGCGGAAAGGCAATCTGATTAATCTAGCCCAGTTAAGCCTCCCCGCGCCAGCTGGACTTCAGAGGAGTCGCAAATCGTGGATATCTCTCTAAGTCGAGCCTTCCGACACCAGCCACGTGACAGCATAGGTCCACACTTTGTCGGACCGCTCAACGCCATCACGAGGCTTGCGATCTTGGAGGAGAATCTGGAGATGACCCCGCACTCCTCGGCCTGAACCCTTGCGGATCGGCTTCGGCCAACTGCCATTGAACGGTTGCGCTGCTCAATCTGGTTTAGCTTCGCTCTATCCACTTGGACTTGTTCCGCCCTCAAGCTCAACCCACTGTGATGAAATGGTTGTCTCAATGTAGACGACATGTATAAAGTTAACTGCTCTTGAGCTTTTCTAATAACCATCCAGATCAACGACCAGTATCTCGACATCTCCTCTTCACAAGATTAGGAAACATCTCGTACAGCTTCAGTGTCTTTTCGTACTCCTTTGCCGCTTCGCTTTCCCACACTCCCACACAACTTCTTTGATCATACATCCTAGGACGACGCCTACCATGTCTGCAACTCTTTCCTCGACGCCTATTTCGGTCATAACTTCTGCCGAAGAAGTCGCTCGAGGCAGCCTCAGCCAAAAGAATCTTGAGATCGCCATCCGAGCCCTTTCTCGCGATGGCCTTGTTGTCCTCGAGAATCTTGTAGACCATTCTATTCTGGACCGATTGAACGAGAAGATGGTCGAAGACGCCTATGCTCTTCAGGCAAGGAAGGACAGCCCCTTCAATTACAATAAAGGAAATATCCAACAGGATCCACCCATGGCGGCGGAATGGTTCAGTAATGATATATTCATTAGTGCGTTTCCTTACTCCACCTTGCACAATCTCCACCTTCGAACTGCCGATGCATCGAGATCTCAACTGACTATGACTAGACCCCATTGTCACGCAAGTCACGTCGACAGCTCTGGGGCCCAACCCATCCCTGCGCTTTGTCTCAGGAAACACTGCTCTGCCTCCCACGGAGTCGTCTCCTCCTGCATCTCAGCCGACTCACAATGATGCGGACTTTGACCATCCATCCATTCCTTTCGCTCTGGTTGTTAATGTGCCTTTGGTGACAATGACTCCAGAGAACGGCTCCACCGAAGTTTGGCTAGGCACCCACAACGGTACGACTATTGCTGACCAAGAGGGAGAACATGGAGATCGCGCCAGTGGTAGGATTAAGAAGCATTTGCTTGAAAGCAGAAGGGAGATGCGACCTCCCTCTCAACCCGTTGTGAAGAAGGGTAGCATCATTGTCCGGGACCTGAGGCTTTGGCACGGTGGTAAACCGAACCTTAGCTCCGAGCCAAGAGTCATGTTAGCGATGAGTAAGTCCTTGCACCTGACAAGACGACTAATCTGACATGTTCAAGTTCACTTCGCGCCTTGGTATCGCAATCAGATGTCGGTTGAATTCGCACAAGAGCTCGGCGATCGGCTGGCTCCGGAGAAGACTGGATTGCAGGTTGCTGCAACCTATGTCACAAACGAAGAGTTGCTTAAAAACTACTTGAACCGACCATATGGGAATGCATACGACTTTAACCAGAGTGAGCCGATAGAAGGCGTCTTTTGATCGCCAGACTTGAAATAAATGTCAATCCACCGATGATCATAAAAATCTCCGAATGTCTAAGCTCTTTATCTTTCGTCGTATTCCCGCCTCCTACGTCAACATCATTCGACTTCTCTCCACGAGCATAAGGCTCACCCCAGATTTTCATGCTCGAAAAATGCCTCCGCTCCGCTGTCTTGGCACTGCATCTGCTCAATTTACGAGCTATATCGCGAAATGCACACCGCTAGACACAATTGAGCCATATGTCAGCGCCAGACATCAAAGCGTTCCCTGTGCCGTGAATTCTTTTGTCTGTTCTCATTGGCTCTCAAGCTTAGGCATGCTGCTCAGTAAGCTGCTAACGTGCCGTCAGCAAAATGGAAGTCGCTTGGGGGCTTGGCCTGTCCAACGAGCCTTCAACATCAGCAGACCCCGCGCCGACATTCATCTTTCTCTTCTTGAATATGGGTCTCTTCGATGGTGGCTCTTGTCCGACGCGACTTTGGTGTTAGTGCAGATCGACCTTGTCGACCTCCGTTCGACTGAGACGCACCTCGTTGCGTGGGAAAATGTACACCGTCCCGGACTTTGCGGAATTCCATGCGACAATTGCTCAACCCATCGTCAATGTCGATTATGGAGACCCTACCGGTGGTTTCAGGACGGCGCTTGCGGTGGAGATTCCGTTGATGATTCTGGCGCTGAGCACGGTTGTTGCGAGAGTCTACTCGAGACTTACTATCAAGAGAAAGTTGGCGGCCGATGATATTCTGATTATGCTGGGAACTGTATGTGTATTTCCGAGCAGTGTAGCTCGGCATTGAAGATCACTAATGAAACTCAGGCTGCAGCGTTTGCGCGCACTGTTATTTCCTGTATGAGCGCAGATGATAATTGGGGCTACGATAGGAAAGGGTATGTATACCACATCAATAGCAATTACTTCAAACTGACAATATGTTCATAGTCCGGATCGAGCAACAGAAGTCCCATACTATCAAGTTCGTTGTATACCACGCTAATATCTGACAAGACTAACATATTGTAGCACATTTTCGAACGTCGGATAGCCTACCTCTTTGCTGTGACTTTCACTCGCTTCTCGGTACTCGCATATTACCTCCGGATTTTCCCTCCAGGAATGACGTCTCTGCGAAGATGTTGCTACGTTCTCATCTTCCTTGCTCTCGCTCACTTCATCGAAGTCCTCACAGTCCTTATTGTCTACTGCCAGGACATCGGCAAGCTCTGGACCGACAACTGGCTCGGCTTCACGGGATCAAAGTGCTTCAGCTCCGCTGTGTATAGCTATTCAGCTGCCATCGGCGATAGCATCGTCGACAGCATGATCTTCACACTGCCCATCCCCTACGTCTGGAGACTGTCGAAATTACGCGCTCGCCAGCGGTTCGGCCTCATGCTCGTCTTCGGCCTAGGATTCATAGTCTGCGTCGTCGCCCTCCTCCAGATCCCCTTCATCAAGCGCCGCGAGGGAAGCACAACCTACTTCGGCAGCGCAGTCAACATCCTCGTCGCCATCCAAATCTCCCTCGCCATCGTCGCCGCCTCGCTCCCCGACCTCCGTGCCCTGGTCGCCCGCAACTTTCCTAAATTCTCGCCCCTCCACCACCGCAGTCTCGTGACGGCCGCGGAGAACCGAGGCCCCAATCGCGGCAACGGAAGACCGCAGCAGGTAGACGTGGAACCCGGGTCGAGTCTGGAGATGGCGGAAAGTCCGCGCGATGCTTTTGATGGGAAGAGGGTGTTTCGGAAACCGGATTGGATGAGGAGTAGCATTCCGGCTAGTCTGATGTCGACAAGAGTTACGCAGAATGAGCTTTCGAGATTGAGTAGGGGAAGCTCGGATGAGCGGGTTCCGCAATTGCCGGGGGTGATTGAGCGGCCGGAGAGGGCTGCGGGATGAAAGTGAAAGGCTTAGAAATATGAAGAACGATACAAATGTTCTCAAGGGAACGAAACCTAGCGATTCGCGGAGGAATCAGAGCCCTGTCGGGCAGCTTCAAGCCCGACAGGAAGGGAACGCCGGCATCTTCAGAGCCGGCGATAGCGCGAAAGTCCGGATGAAAACGACAGTCTGGGAGATGTCGACTGAAGTCGAGGGGACATTTGACACTCAAGTCAAACCGGAAACATCATCCTCGCCAAGCACATCCAGTTCTCCACTCCACCCCCTGGAACCATTCCAGAACGCAAACCATCAAAGCAGTCAGACGGCATCACTACTCCCTTACAAACACCCTCCGTCACCGATCACGGATGGCAAATGACAAGCAAAAGTCATTCATAGGGCTGATGTATAAGACTTTCTAGCTGTATATATACTAGTCCCTTGCAAATACGGACGCGGCATCAGCATGTACAGTGAGAGTTGGCAGAGTGGGAATCAAGGAGCGAGACAGGCTAGGTAGTTTTCAGAGAGAGACAGAGATAACCTGGGGAGCAATACTACAATGATAACAGAATTCCTGAAGTTCTGCGTCGAGAGTCCGTGAGAAGCTTGGTTTGAGCTGATAGCGGGATATGTATGCACATGTCCATATATCCCAGACCAGAAGAGCTACCGCTCTTTTTGGAATGTGGGCTACGCCGCAAGGCTGGAAGCGGTATGTATTTCGAGCTGAACACATACGCACGCCCATATCTAAGTATGTCTTGGTATACTTTGAGTACCTAGGTACCTACCAGTCGTCTCGTACGACGTGGACGATGTGATTAGCTGAGCAAATACAAAATTACACTGCTCTTCTAACCCTGAGACCCCACGCCACGGTCTCAGCATCAGCATACGTAAATGTAATTCCAGTTTCTCATGACAGATTCGGTCGGTCAAGCAGGTTCGACCCTAGTTCGCAATCTCGATGTAGGTTGGATTTGGCCCCCATTACCCATCTCCATACTCTATTCTGCATGTGTAACCGGTACCCCTACCGGATCATACACACCTCCCTCCATACTCTACCTAAGTACTTACCCATGCCAACGACATTGCTGACTATGCATCACCACCTCTGCCCCACCCTCAGCCCTACCTACTTACTTACCTACCGCTCCAACCTCCCCCTGCACCACCCCCCAAATGCAGACTGCATGCCTCCCCAACACGCTCGTGAGCCAGTCAACGGTCAGCACCCTGTGCACAAATCGCTTATTCATACTACATTGCTGACTGCTGATGCGTGCGGGTAAGGACCAGAGGGCCCGCCGGGAAACTCGTGGGCGATGCGTTGGGCTAGCGCGGGCGGCGAGGCTGTGGGAAGGCAAGCACATGTGCGTACTCAAGCTGTTTATGGGAGCAAGTAGTTCGGTACTCGCGAGCGGTATCTGGTGCGCCATCCGGATGTCGGAGAGGCGGTAGCCCCAACTACGTGCGTACATAATACCTACCTACTTTAGTACGCTACGCTTGCAAGTGCGGAAGCGGAGCGAAAAGCTTACCCCGCAGAGCGCCCGCAGAGCGGGGATAGTAGGTATTCCTAATTTGTGGACCCTTTTAGACTGCGAGCAGGGCAGGGCAGGGGAGGTGACAAAGGAAAAGGCTAGAATCTTTACATCAGGGCTTAAGGCTTAAGGCTTACACTACTTACACTACATACGTGCGGAATATGCAAGTCTGGCTGGCGCTGGACCCTGTGTGGCCCGGCCAAACAGCTGCTTTGAAACCCCGGTGGACGATCCGGGGCCTGGCTTGTGGACCCTGGTGTGAGAACCCTGGTGCATGATGATGCTGTGCTGATCGACGACGTACTATGTACGGCGGAGTGGATACTTTCTTGGGACGGGGGGCATGCGGACGGGCTGTGTATAAATACTGCGGCGGGCGTGTTTGGGGGGTGGAGTTTTGACGCAGAGATCGGCGGGATTTATTGTTTCGTGTGCTTTTGGGTTTACGTACACAAACGTATATTGTGATATCCATCTACCTTTTTCGCTGTGTTTATCGGGAAGTGGACGAATTATTCGTTGCAGAAAAGAAAAGAGACATCGTGTGGAAAGAAATGGCGTCAACCTATGATTTCGTGATTGTTGGCGGTATGAACACCCTCCTTACTTACTTACCCATCACCAAAATGCTAACGAACCCCAGGTGGAACCGCAGGCTGCCTCCTCGCCCACCGCCTCTCCCACTCGCCGTCCAAACCCTCCGTGCTCCTCCTCGAAGCCGGTTCCAATCCTACAGGCGAATTCCTACGCGCCCCCTTCCACCGCTACTGGCCGTCTGTCTTGCGCCCCGATCTTGACCATGGCTACGTCTCCGAGCCCGAACCCACGCTCGGAGGACGAACAATAGCCTACACGCGCGGCAAGGGCCTCGGAGGCAGCTCGGCCGTCAATTTTGGCGTCTATCTGTACGGCTCGGGCGCCGATTACGACAAGTGGGCCGACCTTGTCGGCGACGCGAGCTGGGAGTGGGAGTCGGTGAAGAAGAGCTTTGCCGCGATTGAGAATTATGAGTTTGAGGGGTCCAAGGAGTGGTCGCATCTGGCTGATCCGAGTAAGAATGGGCATGGCACGTCAGGAGCTTTGAAAATTGGGTTGCCGCCGGTACTGGAGAAGGGTGTGCAGCCGCAGATGGAGGCGCTCAGGGATGCGGGCGACAAGGTCAACTTGGACCCGAATTCAGGGGATCCAGTGGGGTTGTCGGTGTTTCCGTATAGTTATAGTAAGGAAGGCCGGACAACGAGTGCGATTGCGCATCTTGTGGATCCACCGTCCAATTTGACCGTGTGGACGGATGCCGCGGTCGATAAACTGGTGTTTGAGGGCACGAAGGTCACAGGCGTGGTGACTGGTGATGGCAGACAAGGTATGGTTTTTCTTGTAGGAGCGATGTGCAGAATTTAACACCGACCAGCAACTGCGAGCAAAGAAGTCGTCCTCAGTGGAGGCTCAATCGACACGCCAAAGCTTCTCCTGCTTAATGGCGTCGGACCAAAAGACGAGCTAGAAGCGTTGGGAATTTCGGTGAAGCTCGACCGTCCGGGGGTCGGAAAGCATCTGAAGGATCACGTCCTAACTTTTATGTCTGTGGAGATTGACGGGTCCGCCAACGACCGATATACCTTCGAGTCGAACGAAGCTCTAGTTGCGGAAGCTGACAAGCTCTGGAAGCAAGATCAATCTGGCGCCTTATCACTGCACCATTCCGCCCTCTGGGGCGGCTTCCTCAAGCACCCCGACATCACCACATTCCCAGAGTACAAGGAGCTCCCAGAAGCCGAGAAAGAATTCCTTTCTAAAGCCAGCACCCCGCACTACGAGTTCATCAGCAACTGCGCCCTCTGGCCGCCAGGTGCCCAGCTCACGCCTGGAAATAGCTACATGACTTTCGTCGCGTTCCTAATGAACCCGCAATCCGAGGGATCTGTCTCACTGCGCTCCTCCTCCGCGGCTGAGAAGCCCGTCATCAAGCTCAACTACCTCGAGCACGCCTTCGACAAGCGCATGATGCGCGAAGCCGTGCGCTCGACCTGGCAGAAACATGCCCACAATCCGACCATTGGCCCGCAAGTCGGGAAGACGCTGTGCGGACCGGCATCGCTGTCGGACGAAGATATCGATGCCTTTTTGCGTGATACCGCGAGCACGGTGTGGCACGCGAACGGCACTGCGAAGATGGGTAGGCCAGAGGATGCGCAGACGGTGGTGGATTCGGATTTCAGGGTTGTTGGGTTGCAGGGACTCAGGATTGCGGATCTGAGTGTGTGTCCGCTGACGACGAATAATCATACACAGGCTACGGCGTATCTTGTCGGGAAGAAGGCTGCTGAGAAGTTGATTGCGGAGTATGACTTGTAGGAATGGGGTAGTGTGAGATAAAGATGAATGGAGGAGAAGATGTGAAGTTTGAATTGATAGAAAGAGCGACTTTTTGAAGAAGCGATAGAATCAGAGTATGAGATAGATCATTGGAAGCAAGTTGCAGACTATACTGAAGGAGAATTGAGTTGTTTGCAGGGGTGGTCATCTTTGGCCCGCTTTACACGTGGACTTCCCAGATTACAAGGATCATGGAATGGGATGACGCGAATTTATTCCGAGAGCCCAAGGGAAACCAACCTGACTGAGAGTATGAGACAATAATGCTGAAATGCTTGTAGCGATGACGATGGCGTTGGTGGACGTGCTCATTTCATATACGAGGTGTGAGCCGGGCGGGTTGCTGGGTGAACCAGGGCGCAGCGTCACAGCGTAAACGAAGCGCATCGTGGGCTGCAACAGCCAGCGACGACGACGACGCAGAACTTCCAGCACTGCTTCAATTCCAAGAAAACCAAAGTTCAGCTACTAGGTTTGCGACAAGTTTCAGAGATATTTTCTCGTCCGAGCAGGGCTCTTCGCTGTTCCGCGGTGCCGTCCCAACCTCTCCCAGCCACCGCAACCCAACCTCACGCAAATCTAAGTGTACCCTTTTCTTTGGCAGCACAGCACAATCCTCTCCTGCACAATTACACCACCCCATTCTTCACATTCCAGACACTTTGAGAAACTCACGTTCGCTGACTTTCTGGAATCCCGTCCCGTGGTACAGACAGCTATCTCCAATCAATCCCGACAACCTGTACTGTACGCTAGCGCACCACCAACCCCGCATCGAGGTCCTCACCGCTTGATCGACCGCGAACTCCAACGACCAACAGAGAACCTCTCGCAGCTGCAGTTTGGCTTCGTTCGGGCTGCAATGCGTGTATTCAGCGGCCCCTCGGCCCTCCTGGGCGTGGCTGCCCTCGCTCTCCTGCCCACAGCACTTGCAAAGCCATATCCCGTTCACATCGAAGAGCTGCGCGAACTCCACAACGCCTCGCAGATTGAGGGCCGCGCATGCGCCAACGGCGGCACGCCCTGTGGCTACTATGGCCAAATCTGCTGCTCCGCCGGCCAGCAATGCTTCACCGACGCCAACAACCAGGCGCAATGCGGGTCTGGAGGCGATCCAGCAGCGACGCAGGCGGGCGGCCAGTGGGTGTACCAGACGACGACGTGGGTTGAGACGGTCGGCCTGACGACCTACACGTCCGTCTTCAGCACTTACATTCCGGCCACCGCCACGGCAACCTGCAAGGACTCGCAATCGCCCTGTGGCTCCAAGTGCTGCGATTCTGGCTTCTACTGCCAGGTCTCGGGCCAGTGCGCCCTTATCGCTGGAGGCACTTCGGGCGGTATTCTTCCTACTGGTATATTGAATCCCTCCGCTCCATTGCGTCCCACGAGCTCAGGAATCGTTATAGTCACTTACACGGGCACCCCGACTGCGACCGTGCCCTTCCAAACACCAATCCCCACAGGTGCTGCCGGCGGCGTCATCTCACAACCAAGCGGCGGTGGCGGTCTGTCTGGCGGTGCTATTGCTGGTATCGTCATCGGCGTCATCCTCGGCATCCTCCTTCTCCTCCTCATCTGCCTGTTCTGCTGTGCTCGCGCTCTCTTCGACACCATTGCCGCCATCTTTGGATTCGGCAAAAAGCGCAAGCACACCCACGAAGAAACGTATATTGAGGAGCATCACCACAGCGGCGGAGGCGGCGTTGTCGGTGGAGGACGCTGGTATGGTCAGGGTAGACCGTCGCGGCCGTCGCGCCCATCGTCAGAAAAGAAGAGTGGTATCGGCAAGGGTCTAGGCATGGCGGCCGCACTCGGCGGACTGGCACTCGCACTAGGCATGAAGCGGAAGCATGACAAGAAGGATGACAAGAGCACGACAGTCAGCGGCTCAAGTTACTACTATAGCGACTACACAAGTTCAAGTAAGTTGCCCCAAAAATAATTCTTTTGCGATTGGAAACTAACAACCTACACAGGCAGCGCAAGTTCATCAGATCGCCATACACGCCGCACACGACACTCGTCAAGACGCTAAACTCCCACTCCTCTCAATCACGACAAAAACTGTACAATCTGCTTCTTCGCTTCCCTGTTTAGTATTCTCCAGCGTTTTCCTTCACGGCATCTGGGACGGGCGGATTCTTTTGTTGCATTCCTGAGTCGATAAATCCCACGGGATTTGCCTCGGACCGGCGTTTCACGGCGTACTCATCATGGCAGCGTTTCACGCACGAAACCAGCAATGTCCCTTGTGGGTGCAGGTATAATGACGATTGCGCAAGCAAAAAGATATGAGGTTATGGAATATTTTATTGGATCGTGCTACACGCTTATGTAGATGCGGAAAGAAGGGGATGTGAATACGATGAATTGCCTGCCTGCTTGTGGCGTTACGAAACTTGTTATTGCTTGTGTGCTCAAGATGATTGTGATATTGATATGTTGTGAGCTTAACTAACGGATAGGCTATATCACTGAATATTGTTTCCCGATCAGAATTGAACTGTATGGTCGCGTTTGGGTATGTCGAGTTAGGGAGTAAGGCTGCATGACATGTACTTGGATGAATAAGCTGTCCTGATCTTATAAATCTTGAAAATGTAGGCAAGTTGGGCACAGTGGGTTTCGGTTCTAGTCACAAGTTGAATTATTCTTAGACATGGATTGCCTTGAGCAAATATGATCTTGAAAAGGGCGCGGTGAAGGTGGTTGCCTGGTGGATTGTCAAAGTCAAACATTGAAGTGATGCACGCCAAGGCACGTGGAGGCGCGCTAGCGTTGGAGCTTCTTCAAGAGCACCTCTGTTTCCACTGCAGACCATCACATCATACCTGGCGCTTACCACTGTTGCCTCACCCGTCCACTCTTTCTGTTCCCACACCACCCGCCGTCTTCACGTACATCTCGCACCCAGAGTCTGCGACAACCGTCTTTGCCCCCACCACTCGACCCCGCGGTACTCATCTGCAGCACCCGCGCACTTGACAGCTCGCCAGGTCCGCAACAGCCGGCAAACTGGGGAAGAGGAAGTTCTCCGGAGAGGACGGAGGTCCAAGCAAGAAACCCATGGCCGTAAGTTCTGCCCTACCTGGTTCATATGTAGGCAGACGCCGCCTGTACATGAAGGTGTCGGGGCTGTGTTCGCCCATGATTTGTAAACCGTCGAACAGCCTCGACACCTGTCGCTGCAGGCTTTTAGCCTTGCCTCTCCTCTCTCCGCTATTCTCTTCCTACACTCTCATACATGTCTCACACTCCCAAGGAAGCTATGCAGGTCGACAGCCCTGCCACTGCTGTCGAGCAACTCAAGGCCGCGTCTGGCAACAATGGCGAGATCGACGAATCCCTCTACAGCAGGCAGCTGTATGTGCTTGGCCACGAGGCTATGAAGCGCATGGGATCCTCCAACGTCCTTGTCGCCGGTCTGCGAGGTCTCGGAGTCGAGATCGCAAAGAACATTGCGCTTGCCGGCGTCAAGTCGCTGACCCTCTACGATCCCAAGCCCGCTGCTCTCGCCGATTTGTCGTCCCAGTTCTTCCTGCGTCCCGAAGACGTAGGCAAGCCTCGCGCAAGCGTCACCGTACCCCGCGTCTCGGAGCTCAACCCATACGTCCCTGTACAGGAATATACCGGCGCAGACCTGACGTCAGACTTGTCTCAGTTGAAGCAGTTCCAGGCCATCGTGCTCACGGATGCCTCACTCGATGACCAGATCAAGATTGGAGATTATTGCCACGACAATGGCATCTACATCGTCATTACTGACACCTTTGGCCTGTTCGGCACCATCTTTACCGATTTCGGCAAGGACTTCACTGTTGGAGACCCGACTGGCGAGAATGTCACCAACGGAATCATCGCTGGCATCGATGAGACTGGATTGGTGTCTGCCCTAGACGAGACTAGACATGGTCTGGAGGATGGTGACTGGGTTACATTCTCCGAGGTCGAGGGTATGGAGGGCCTGAACGGATGTGATCCTCGCAAGATCGAAGTAAAGGGCCCGTACACCTTCTCCATTGGCGATGTCTCAGGACTGGGTACATACCAGAAGGGCGGACAGTACATCCAGGTCAAGATGCCTAAGATTCTTAACTTCGAAACCTTTAGCCAGCAGCTCAAGAAGCCCGAACTCCTCATCTCCGACTTCGCCAAGTTTGACCGACCTCAGCAATTGCATGTTGGTATTCAGGCCCTTCACAAGTTTGCGAGCCTTCACAAGGGCGAATTCCCACGTCCCCACCACGAAGCCGATGCGACAGAGCTCTTGAAGATCGCACAGGACCTCGCTGGTGAAGGAGAGGAGAAAGTCGAGTTGGACGAGAAGTTGATCAAAGAGCTCAGCTACCAGGCGCGTGGAGATCTTAGCCCTATCGCGGCATTCTTCGGCGGTATGGCAGCTCAAGAAGTTCTCAAGTCTGTCTCCGGAAAGTTCCATCCGATCGTCCAGTTCCTTTACTTTGATTCCTTGGAGTCGCTCCCTGAGGCTACAAAGCGATCGGAGGAGGACTGTGCTCCGATTGGCTCGCGTTACGATGGACAGATTGCTGTACTTGGCCAGGAATATCAGAAGAAGTTGGGCAACATCAAAGAGTTCTTGGTTGGCGCAGGAGCCATTGGATGCGAAATGTTGAAGAATTGGGCTCTGATGGGACTGGGCGCCGGTCCAGAAGGCAAGATCACTGTGACCGACAACGACCAGATCGAGAGGAGCAACTTGAACCGACAGTTCCTGTTCCGCCCGGCTGATGTTGGCAAGCTCAAGAGTGCTGCCGCAGCGAAGGCAGTCCAGGCCATGAACCCTGATCTTGAAGGCAAGATTGTCACCCTTTCGGACAAGGTCGGACCCGAGACAGAGCACATCTTCAACGAAGAGTTCTGGAACGGCTTGGACGCCGTTACAAATGCTCTTGATAACGTAGAGGCACGTACATATGTCGATCGTCGATGTGTGTTCTTCCGCAAATCTCTTCTCGACAGTGGTACTCTCGGCACCAAGGGCAACACTCAAGTTGTTATCCCATTCGTCACAGAGTCATACTCCTCATCACAAGATCCTCCGGAGAAGTCTTTCCCCATGTGCACATTGAGGAGTTTCCCCAACCGCATTGAGCACACCATTGCTTGGGCGCGAGAGCAATTCGATACGTTGTTCGTTAAAGGCCCGGAAGTAGTCAACCTCTACCTCACAAAGCCCGACTACCTCGGTTCATCGTTGAAGCAGTCTGGCAGTGAGAAGCAGACTCTTGAGACTCTTCGCGACTATTTGGTGACCGAGAAGCCTCTATCTTACGATGACTGCATCATTTGGGCACGCCATCAATTCGAGAAGAGCTACAATCACCAAATTGCCCAACTCCTCTACAACTTCCCCAAGGACTCTACAACCGGCTCTGGTCAGCCATTCTGGTCGGGACCAAAGCGTGCACCAGATGCGGCCAAGTTTGATCCGTCAAACCCCACTCACTTCACATTTGTGGAGGCGGCAGCTTCTCTCCATGCCTTCAACTATGGCATCAAACCCAACGCTACCCGGGAGCACTATATTGAGGTTTTGAACGACATGATTGTTCCCGACTTCAAGCCTGATCCCACAGTCAAGATTCAAGCTAACGACAGTGACCCCGATCCAAACTCGAACCAAGCTGGTGAAGATGAGCATGACTCTCTCGACAGGATCATCAACCAGCTCCCAGCGCCAAAGTCGCTTGCTGGGTTCAAGCTCGAGCCTGTGGAGTTTGAGAAGGATGACGACACCAACCATCACATCGACTTCATCACCGCCGCCAGCAACCTTCGCGCCGAGAACTACAAGATTGAGGTTGCGGATCGACACAAGACCAAGTTCATTGCTGGCAAGATTATCCCTGCCATTGCGACGACAACTGCATTGGTCACGGGTCTCGTCAACTTGGAGCTGTACAAGATCCTCGATGGCAGCAAGAAGATTGAACAGTTCAAGAACGGCTTCATCAACTTGGCGTTGCCATTCTTTGGCTTCAGTGAGCCAATTGCTAGTCCCCAGGGCACGTACAAGGGCCATGATGGAGATGTCAAGATTGACAGGCTATGGGATCGATTCGAGGTTGAGGACATTACTCTCCGAGAGTTTGTGGATCACTTTGAGAAGAAGGGCCTTTCAGTTCAGATGATCAGCTCCGGTGTTAGCTTGCTGTATGCCTCCTTCTATCCTCCGGCCAAATTGAAGGATAGGATGGGCCTGACGTAAGTTGAATCATTCTACTTTCAAAGTTTGGACTAACATTTTTTAGGATGAGCAAGCTTGTTGAGCACGTCAGCAAGAAGGCAGTCCCCGATCACCAGAAGAATGTCATCTTCGAGATTACAGCCGAGGACCAGAACGAGGAGGATGTGGAGATTCCATACGTGATGGTTAAGCTGCAGTAGACTCGGTTGCAGTAGACTCAAGGTCAGGTCGCGCAGGACGACGGGAGTTTGCACCAGGGAAGGAAGCTGGTAGCTACAATAAATAGATGGACATTATGTGCATGAATAGACATTTGCTCGACTCCATGATTTGATAGGCGATTGGTGAAGCATGGACAGCATATGACGCTGGTCTCGTGTCAAATGGACCCTTGCGGTCAATCGTTCCGAAACTCGGAACCGTGGGGCAAATGCCACTAGTGCAGCCCTATGGCGGGACCTGATTATCAAGCCTCCATGGCTATTCTTCGCAAACAACCATGTAGTCTTTCGTCCTCACAACACCACGCACATAGATCATGGCACCCTCACTAGAAGAGCCGACAGAGGTCGATTTTGACGCTCCGTTGAAGGCAGCACCGAAGCTGGTTGCGCCTGAGCCAGGTAGGCTGATCACCCCACACCGGATCGCATTGCCACAACTCTCTTCCGGAGCGCTTCCAGCTGGACAACAAAGCTGATACTAATTGAAATACAACAGAACATTGCCCTGGGCCCGAATCGCAACAAGCAGGTCAAGCAGACTCCTGCGCCGGGTGCCCCAACCAAGCAATATGCGCATCCGCGCCGAAAGGGCCTGACCCAGACATTCCCCTCATAACCGCGCGCCTGTCCTCCGTCTCCCATAAAATACTCGTCCTCAGCGGCAAAGGTGGTGTCGGGAAATCCACTTTCTCAACCATGCTATCGCACGGCTTCGCATCGCATCCAGATAACATGGTCGGCCTCATGGACACGGACATCTGCGGGCCTTCGATCCCAAAGATGATGGGCGTGGAAGATGAGACTATTCATGTCAGTGGCGACGGCTGGGAGCCCGTATGGGTAAAAGAGAACCTAGGTGTCATGAGCGTGCAGTTCATGCTACCGAACCGCGACGACGCGGTGATCTGGCGGGGGCCCAAGAAGAACGGCCTAATCAAGAAATTCCTCAAAGACGTTTGCTGGGGTGATCTCGACTTCCTCGTCGTCGACACCCCGCCCGGCACTTCGGACGAGCATCTCAGCGTAAACTCGTTCCTCAAAGCCAGCGGTGTCGACGGCGCCGTCCTCGTCACCACCCCTCAGGAAGTAGCGCTCCTCGATGTCCGCAAGGAAATCGACTTCTGCCGCAAAGCCAGCATCCCCATCCTCGGCATCGTGGAGAACATGTCTGGCTTCGTGTGTCCGGGGTGTAAACACGAGAGTCAGATTTTCCGCGCGAGTACAGGAGGTGCAGAAAGGCTTGCAAAGGACGAGGGGATCCCGTTCTTGGGTGCAGTCCCGCTTGATCCGAGGATTGGCATGGCATGTGATTATGGAGAGAGCTTCTTGCAGGCGTACCCTGAGAGTCCGGCATGTAAGGCTATTGCGGAGGTTGTGAGGAGAGTGGGGGAGCAGATGGGGTTGAGGAGGGAGGATGTGTTGCCTGAGTTTGAAGATGAGGCGTGATGCCTTGTCATTATGGATGTGATGATTGTGTTTTTGGCGTTGAGACGGTATAAGGTAGAGGGAGCATTAGGCGGCGTTTTGTTGTTTTGATTTCTGGGCTTGCATTTACATTGTCACAGGTCATGATCTAGACTGACATCTAAGGAAATTCGCATATGCAATCTTGCCATGTGCAACTACAATTAAATCTCCATCACCCACGTCTTTGCGTGACAGTTTATGGATATACTCGAATATTCTAGCAAAATGTCTGGTACCACCACACGGCCATGTGCCTCGTCTACGTGAGACCACAGGCCACCTCGACGGTCGCACAGAGTACAGTAACGTGGTACTGTCTCGCATGTACCGTGCATCAGCAGTGCATGCGAGTGCAATTTGACTGCAAAATATATAGTTACATTGTTACCTGGGAGTCTGGACTCGAGTATCGAGAGGCGACGAGAGTGCATGTGTGATGTACGCCAGAGCATACGCGTTCTGTGGCGCATTGGTGACTGAGGCGCATGAGATGCATGGTGGATGGAAACTGTATGTAGGGTGTATGCACGATGTATGTAGTCGGTATGCAAAGGTACATTGGTGTGGTCTGGCTGCGCTGTTCAGCTTACTCTCCACGTTAGAAAGCGAGCCTCCTGAGTGGCTGGGCTAAGTGGATCGGTGCACAGCCACGGCGAGCCACAGGCGATCAGCGTCATGGGATAGATTGGCGTGCACAAGCGGAATCAGGCATGCATTGATTGGCAACTTGTGCACCAAAAAGCTTGGATCCGCGAATATGTGTGGCGCCCATGCGGAGAAGCAGGAGCAGTGTCTTAAATTCTCACGCCAGGTATGCGAGCTAGAGTGTCGGCGAAAACATGTGAACGTGCTCTGATGCTGTATCCACATACGCAGCAAATGCGCCGGACAGAGATTGTGATGCCCGGTTTCGAGTGTTGTTGAGCGTGGGCCTGCTCGACTCCACGATGTCATAGCCACCGGCTAGCGGCAGGACATCCTTGTCGAGCAGAGGTGCAAGCTAATCACAGCACAACAACTTTCCTGATGTGAAAGGTGATGCACTCGATGCCAGCTAGCGACTTTGGCTGTCCCCGCGCGCGCCTCACTCCTCCTTCCTTCCTTTGTCTTCCTGCTGCTTCTTGCTCTCGACTCTCCCTCGTCCGTCAGCTGTGATACCCCCTGTCCGCGCACATCCAGGCCTCGGCCACTTGCCCATTGTCCCAGTTGCGCTTCCTAATTGCTAATTGCGAGGCTCCGTGTACCTTGAGGGCTTGGACTAGCGCCGCCTGCACCCAGAAGCTGAGCTTACGTCGCATTCCGAATTGTAGGTGCCTCTTGTTGCGGGTCTGCGCGCCGACCTGGCTGGGGACTGACCTGATCCTCGCGCCATTAGAAATTATCCATTCCTCCCTGCGTTCTCGAGTCGCGCGGTCATTCTCCCCGATACATACATACATACGTACATACCTCGCCCTGTAATCTCGATCCAGCTCCTCCGCAATGGCTACGCATGAAGATCCCAGCGGTGCCGTGGGCATTGGGAATGGGCCCCAGGTTGTCAGCACGTCCAAGACGCTCGATGTCGTCCTCGGTCCCCTCATCAACTACAGACGCACCAGCAACCAGCAGACAGGCCAGCCCATATGGCACGGCAGCGTCCTCATAGTCACCACCCCGGGCCAGCAGCCCCCGCGCCTCGTCCTGGCTCCCGCCGGCCCAGTCGACGCGAGTGTCGGCAATGTCAGATTCAGCGTCGACAGCCGGACGTTTGACGGCGAGAAGCTCTACGAGGACCCTAACAAGGCCTTTTGGCGCTTCGTCATCGACCTGCCCTTCCAGCAGTTCGAGTCGCGCTGGAGCTACGACATCCAGGGCCTCGAGTACGTGGATCGCGAGAAGTCGCAGAAGCCGCAGCTCTTTGCCGTACCCTCCATCTCCCAGTCCATGCGCATCATGTTCCACTCGTGCAATGGCTTCAGCGTGGGGACCGACGTCGACGCCTGGTCTGGTCCTGCGCTGTGGAACGACGTGCTCCGAATGCACGAACAGAAGCCTTTCCATGTCATGATTGGCGGTGGTGATCAGATCTACAACGATGGCGTGCGAGTGGATGGCCCGTTGAAGCCGTGGACGGATATTTCCAATCCCCATAAGCGGCGCGAGTATCCGTTTGGCGAGAAGATGCGCGCCGACTGTGACGAGTACTACTTCAACAACTACGTGAGGTGGTACGGCCAGAAGCCGTTTTCTACCGCCAACGGCCAGATTCCGCAGGTCAATATCTGGGACGACCATGATATCATCGATGGCTTTGGTTCGTACACCGATCACTTTATGAACTGCCCTGTTTTCAGAGGCATTGGTGGTGTTGCGCATAAATACTATCTCCTCTTCCAGCACCACCTTGCTCCCCCGAAGAGCACGTTTACGACTGATGCGCCCAAGACTACGGATGTGGGCGCAAAGGGTACGACGCCTGCGGATCCAGTGCAGCTACAGAATAGCTTTGTTATGACGAATGATGCGGGCGACGAGTCCTACATTATCGGCAAGAAGCCTGGCCCGTATGTCGAGGAGTGCAGTAGGAACATCTACTGCCAGCTGGGTGCGCGAATTGCTTTCGCTGGTATTGATGCGCGCACAGAGCGTACACGACATCAGATTAATTATCCCGAGACGTATAAGCTGCTTTTTGATCGTCTGGATCAGGAGTTCTCCGCCAACAAGGAATTGAAGCATCTCGTGTTGCTTCTTGGAGTCCCGATTGCGTATCCTCGTCTTATCTGGCTTGAGAACATTCTGCAATCTCCTTTGATTGCTCCAATCAAGTTCCTTAACAAGCGTTTCGGTTTCGCAGGAGGTTTCTTCAATCAATTCGACGGCAAGGTCGATTTGCTAGACGATCTGGACGACCACTACACGGCGCGCCAACACAAGACGGAACGCCGCGAGCTGATCCAGATGTTACAGAACTTTTCCAAGAAGCATTCTGCCCGCGTCACCATTCTCGGTGGAGACGTGCATCTCGCTGCCATTGGCCGATTCTACTCGAATCCCAAATTGCAAATCCCCGCAGAGCAAGATTGGCGCTACATTCCCAATGTTGTCAGCTCCGCCATCACCAACAAGCCTCCTCCGCAAGCCGTAGCCAACCTCCTCGCCAAGCGCAACAAGATCCACCACCTCGACCACGACACAGACGAGACCCTCCTCGAGATCTTCGACCGCGACCCGCAGCTCCAGAGCCCCGCCAACGAAACCAACGGCATCACGAACGGCGCCGTAAACGGTACCAATGGCACAAACGGCACGACCAACGGCGAAAAAGCCAGCAAGAAGACCTCTGACGGAAACCACTGCACAATGCCATCCCGCAACTACGCCATCATCGCCGAATCCGCACTCCCCCCGTCCTCAACGCTCTCCGCGCCCAACGCCGCCCCCGGCCAAGCCCCCAGCATCAACGGGTCGACGCTCTCGTCGCCGCCCGGCCGCAAAGACAATCCGCGCAAGCCGATGCACGACGGCGAAAAGGGGGCCGGCACGGAACATGCGGCTGCGAGTGGGTTGGTGCCGTCGGGACTTTGTGGGCCGTACGGCCTCGATGTTACGTTGAGAGTGGAGGTGAGTAATTCTGATCGTGAGGGGAGGACGGATGGGTATGGGTTTAGTATTCCGGCGTTGAGGGTGGGCGAGGGGTTGAGGGAGCAGGGGACGAGGTGGTAGAGGGAGGGAGGGGCAGATTGGGAGAAGGTGTGGCGTGGACTGGAAAAGTAATGGGTTAAAAGTGAATTGTGCGAGGCTTGAATAGGTAGCTGGATCTTGGCTTGGGATGTACTGCTGAAATGGTCAAAGCGGGAGGTGGATGGTGGAATATGTAGGTGATATGTGTTGTTGTGTTGTTGTTGTTGTTGTTGTTGTTGTGGTTCAAAGTTTGGTTTGGATTTTCTAATACCCTCCTGTCGTTAGGTTAATTGTAGGTTAGCAAAAGTGAGTAGTGTGAAATGAGTTGTTGCTAAAGGGAAAGGAAGAGAGGAGATCCTTCGGAGATCCTTCGCTGATCAAACCAAACCCCGCGTCCCTACTTACCATCCCGAGGTAACTTTACCAAACCTATCGAACTTACAAAATCCTACCGACAGCACTCACAAGTAAATTTAGAATTAGACTCATGATGTAACTCAATCCAAATACCCTGCCGACTATCTCCCCCCTCTCACACCTCTGATTTTCCTTTCCTTCAAGCATTTCAATTTATCATGGTCGTCCGTCCCTACTTTACCGCGGACAAACACGTCCTCCCATTCGACAAAGTCATCGAGCTTGAACGCATCGATAACACAACGTTCCGGTCCATTGTAAAGGCTTATTCGCCCACTGGAGGTGAAAATGGTACATATGGCGGGCATGTGTTCGCGCAAGCAGCGTGGGCAGCTACGCAGACGGTGAAGGAGGGGTTTCTAATACATGTAAGTCATATCATTGCCGAACATTCGTATGCCAATTTAATATCCGTACCAGAACATCACAGGATGGTTCCTACTAGGAGGCAAACCCGACTCACACTACACATACAGCGTCAAAACCCTAAGAGACGGATACAACTACTGCACGCGCTCCGTGACAGTCACCCAAGTCGCCGCCCACGGCGAAATGTTCACGTGCACATGCTCCTTCAAGCGCGACGAGGCCTCCCCCGTCGACGTGCAAGACGCCGTCAACCTCAAGAAACTCTACGCCTCCGTCCTCGCCGGCAAAGAGAATGAACCAATGCTCCACCCGCCCTCCCCAAGCAACGACTCCGCGTACCACCGCGAAACCTATCTCCCCGCCCACCCTGAACATTTCAACCCCATCCCCGGCCTGCACCTCCGCAAAGCCGACATGGCGCGCTACAACGCGGCGCGCTCGCCCCTCGATCGCCGCCAACTCACCTTCTACACGCTCCGCGGCGCACTCCCCGCGCCAACAGCGCCGTACCCGCCTCCCCCTACAGGTACAGCTAAACTAACACTCACCCGCGCGGCGAATATGCACGCCTGCGCGCACCTCTACGCCTCGGACCGCAACTCGCTGTTCCTGATCCCCGCGCATCTCGACCGGGAGCGCGGGTACACGCGCATGGCATCCCTATCGCACAGCGTCGTGTTCCACGTCGGCATCGCGGACCTCGTCATGCCTGCTGAGCCGCGGATCGCGCATCCGAACGCGGATCCGACGCTGTGGGACGGGGGGAGCACGCCGCTGTGCAACATAAGTGGGTTTGAGGGCGGCGATAGCGATGGGCGCAAGTGGTTTGTGCAGGAGGCGTGGGTGGGGAGAGCGGGTGGCGGGAGGGGACTGCATGGGAGTCGGCTTTGGGATTATGAGCGCGGGGTGCATGTTGCGAGTAGTTGGCAGGACGGGCTGGTGAGGTTTGCGGGGGAGGGTGGAGGGGGGAAGTTGTAGGGCTGTGTTAGGGGAAGACGGGTGGAGAGAAGGTGCCTTGTAGCGAGCGTGTCGTCTATGTGTTTGACACTCACTCCGTAAGGGGATGTCGGTTTCTTTGGCATGCGCTTTTTCTCGGGGTGTTTTTACAGCGCGTAAACATGGCTTCTTGCATGCTGGTTCTTTGCGGGTGGGCAGGCGGTAGGCGAGCGGCGGGCAAGAATCTAATAACGATAGATATAAATAGCAGTGTTCTGTACGAAACTCCATCTCTTAGTAATCCTCAGACATGTACAGCAGGCTGGCTTCCTGCGCTGCTCTTCTAAAGATGAGTAGTTAGACGATTGGGCGATTTGGGCGATTCCTCTCCGTGTAAGAAGAGGCTATTCGAGATTAAAGTAGAGAGGAGGCAAGAGCAGGATAGTAAGGGAGAGAGAGAGATAGGATGCTGAAGACTTGGGGTTTAATTAGCTAAGGTTCAGAGAGTGTCTTGGCTAATTAGGAGAGTTTCTTGTTGGTGTGTGCATGCTTTGTGTTGGGTTTGAAAGCACCGGCTAGCGATCTTAAAAATCCTGAAATATATAAGTCCTTCTTTAGACCGACAGTTTTTTGTATTCACAACTAAGATATTAGTGTTAAGAATGTAGTATCGGTGCCTTCAATACCTTTGAAATCGGTTACTTTAAACCCAACGAAAAGCTTTAGGGGGGAGAAGGCGAGGATACTTCTTGCTTGGAGGGAAATAGAAGGAACAGCGATTGTTTCAGTTGGGGGGAAATGCACTTTGAGCACGATAGATACTTTGCTATACTCAAGTACAGAATTCGGTCTGCGACGTTGTCTCAATGCCGAAGTCGGCGACCACAACTCCACCCGACCCCCATCTTATCAGATGATCTGAAATCTGACTGTGCATTCAGCATCCTAAACTCAATACTCCGGGTCTCGCAGGTTTTTGGATTTTGAGCGGCAATACACAAAAGACACCTATACTAGAGAGGTATACCGGCCGGCCAAGTTTGTGATAGTCGGTTGGGGTTCCTGACGCCTGATCCTTCGAGACTCCGCATGGACTTCCGCATCGAGCTCAGTGCTGAACAGCAAGGCTGACAGTATCTCTACACATGTCGGCGAGGTAGTCTATTGTAGGTAAGCACTAGCGAGATGCCCCTCTCAGTTTCGTATTAGGGAGTACGTATCATACTTATATCTGCTCCGGGATACCCTCTGCTTTACGATTGCTTGAGCACCTTACTGGACCATATCTACTTGGTATACATCTATACCTCGTCTTGAAAACTCGTGCAACAGCATACCTACCACTCACCATCTCTCCAAAATGGCCTCTCCCGAAGCCCAACGAACAGCACTCGAGCACTTCTCCACCCTCGCAGCAAACTACGAAGCCACAACCGGTGGCTGCACCCGCGAACTCGCCCGCCACCTAGTCGACATCCTGCCCCCCGTGACACCAGATTCCAAGATCCTCGACAACGCCTGCGGCAATGGCATCGTCGCCCAGGAACTCCTGTACAAGAACCCTAGCACCACCCTTGACATCACCGCCACCGATGGCGCCGCGCCCATGGTTGCCCTCGCCCGCCACGCCATCCTTGCTATCAACCCGGACACCAAGCTCACCACGGAGGTTATGCCTGGCGAGGCCCTGGGTTTCCCGGATAACAGCTTCAGCCACTCCATCACCAACCAGGGGATCCTGTTCTTCAAGGATGGCGACCAGGGCGCGCGCGAAATCTACCGCACACTGCAGCCCGGCGGCACCGCAATCGTGACCTCGTGGAGCAAACTGGGCTACCTTTCCCCCGTGCACGCCGCGCAACAGGCCGTTCGCCCATTCGACCCCCTATTCCGGCTCCCGATTTCCGACGCGTGGTTCACGCCCGCGCATCTCGAGAAGGTGCTCAAAGACGCGGGGTTCACGGATGTCACACTGCACGAGACGAGCGTGTGGTATGCGGCGCCGAGCGTGGAGGCGTTTACGAATGGCATTGTGGGGCTGTTTAGCACGATCTCGGCGGGGTGGAGCGAGGGGGAGAAAGAGCTGTTTCGGAGCACATTTGCGGAGGTTGCGGGGAGGGAGGTCGTGGGGGTGAAGAGGGATGTGGCTGGGAAGAGTGGGGAGACGGTGGATATGGTGGGTGTGGAGATGGTTGCTATTGTTGCTGTGGCGCGGAAGTGAGGGGCTTGGGAAGGGGGGAGATGGAGGGTTGGAAAGGGTTGGGGAGGTGGAATGTACATGACATGAATGTTGACGAGAATGATAAAGCAGTATCTGAAGCATCGTCTTTCAGGGCGATGCTTGAGACTTGATTGGTACTTATTAACATTTTGTTCGGTCGTTTGTGGAAAGCTTAATCCGCTTGTCTATCTTACGCTGCGGACTAGATCTATATTAATTTCAACCATCATGCCTTACTTCAGCTTGATACTACCACTAATATTATTTCTAAGTCTATAATCTGTGCTAAAGTAGAACATACTCCACTCCACTTCTCTCACTTTCTTTCCGCAGCCATCCTCCACTCTCCCGCAAACTTCCACTGAACAGCCAAACCGGACAACGCGACGACTTGAACAATGACACATATTGTAAACGCCCATCCTACCCCGATGCCATTCACCATGGGCATGATGAAACTCGTCCCGCCTGCAGCAAACAGGCATCGAGCAAGGTTGAGACTTGCACTTGCTGCTGCACTTCGACCGGGAAATATATCAACCAGGTACGTCATTACTACAGACTGGGTGGAAACAGCAGTCCACCCTGTTATGAAAGTAGCTATTATTGGAACGGCGATGTGGACGTGGGCAGGAAACGCAATAGTCCAGCCGAACAGTAGGATTGATGCACACTGGATCAGAGAAGATACAGGGACAAGGCGAAGACGTGCCTTTTCGATAGGGAAGGCCATCTCTGGGTTGATCGTTGGGCTGTCTCTGTCGTGCGTCCCCTGCGGCTTGATCGTCAGCGACGAGGCTTCGCGATTTTCCGCCTCGAAGGTGCTTTTGACACGTCTGTAGTCGATATCGAGAATCTTTCCCGTGGTAAGTGTACCGATGATGGACCCAACACCATTAGCGATAAAGGTAAGGCCGATTTCCGTTTCTGTAAGGCCGTAGCGCTCTTCGAAAAGGGACGACATGGCGGTGATGCTCATTTGCCAAACGGCGTAATAGATGGCAAGAAAGACTACAATTGGAGTAGCGTACTTGGTAGCAAGAATTCGCAAAGGCCCTAAAATATCAATGCGAGATTCTGTCGCAGGTGTTGATGCGGCGTCCTGTCGATACCACTCGATCCTTGTAGTTCTTTGGTAGGTGGCCAGAGGATGCCTGGCCACTAGATTAGATGGTAGACGGCTGCCATTTGCAACCAACGATCTCAACGTTTCCGGCAGGAGAAAGATCAATAGGAGTAGAAAGACGCCAGCGTAGATGGTCAAAAACCAGAAAATGGCCCTCCATCCTAGGGATCCAGATATTGCGCCTCCGATCACTGGACCGATTGCCACGGGTGCTAATAATCCCGCCTGGAAGATTCCCATAAAACCGCCGCGCTCAGCTCTCGTAGTGATGTCTCCAATTACACCAGACCCAATGGCAATAGTAGATGCGCTGCCAGTGCTTTGCACGCATCGGAGGACGACGAGGGTCGCATAGTTTTTTGATTTAGCTAGTCCGATGCATGCACCGAGGAAAACGATAAAGGTACAGCAGTATGCGATCCGACGTCCTTTGACATCCGAGATGGGTCCCCAAAGACTCGGTGCGAGACCCTGGAAAACGAGATAGGAAGTCACGGTTAGGTTGATGGCTTCAACTGATACATGCAGGTCGTGCGCGATGGTCGGGATGGCAGGAAAGTAAATGTTCGATGCAAACCCAGAGACTGTTTTGCGTGAGATAATTTGAGATTACAGTGTGGCGCGGTAGACTCACAGGTTGCAGCAACTGAGACAATGACGACGATGACTGCTTTCTGTCGCTTGTCGAAGATGCTGTATGGGTCTTCTGGAGACGGTGACAATACCGTCGCTGTAGGATGATCGGAAGCAGTCATTGAATATCCTTCTTCGTTGCGTGTTCCTTCTGACATAGTAAAAACTAGAACGTTTTGATGTGTTCAGTTATATGAGAACTGGGAATAAATCGTCCTAGATATATACGTATAATGCGTTAGGATTATCTTTCCTAGCGTGGCGGTCCCGGAGTTGAGCGCTCAACTCCGACTCGGCAGCCAATCAACGGCTCCTGTGAACATGGACCGATGAATAATCATGGAGCTGAGAAATTTCCTGAAAGGATCATTACGGATATAGAAAGCGATCATGGCAAACGTTCTTCTCTTCTCTTTTGCCATTGACTTTTCTTCTGCGTGAGATTAGAATTTCAAACGGAAGGATTGGCTTTGGGGGACAATCTCACGCTCGGAGAAACATATGCAGTACCCATTTTGGATTTCATGAGCGGCCTCTTGGATATAGTCAAGCACACGGATGTTGGACAGCCCTTCAGCTCGAGCTGCTCTCGTTGGAACGACGCGGTGCACGCCAAACATCCAAAACCAAGACCGTTCACCATTTTCACCACCTTGCCTTCCGGGTCAATGAACCCGAGGTAGCTGGAGACGCGCTCCTTCGCCAATCTTCTCAAAGGCGTTGGTTCCTTCGCCAACAACTCTCCGGGTGTGCAGGTGGCGCCCGGTTTTGCAGTGGACGAATAAGACATCCTTTTTGAGAAAATAAGACTATATGCAGGCTCAAGCAACGGAGTAGAACCAAACTTGAAGGCGCAGTAAATCGACACGGTTGTTGATCTGAAAGCAATTCCAGTACGCTATCTGTGATAATGTAAATCTTGTAATCAAGATCGTACAATCGACATATTGTGCTTAACGCAACATCGTAAAGGATCAGGCCTGACTGGATTAGTTCGTTAATTTCTGCTTCTTGGAGCAAAGTTTTGAACGTACGATGGAACAGAGCGGAAGATTCCCGAATACGGCTCGACATGGCTCGTGGAACGGCGGCGGTTGTCATTGAACATCTAAGATGTTTCGAATGCTTGCAGCGCCTCCTCTACAGTCACCGCCATTACATATGATATCCGTACAAGCGTAATCATCACAGCGGACACACTCTGATGTGATATCTAGCAGTATCTCTTCTTTATACGCCATGTGTGGAACATGTTACGGCATAAAGCATTGTACCGTATTCATCAACATCCTCAAGCCAACGATCCACGCGGCTGCGTCTGGCAAGTATTCCAGACGGGTCCAAATCTGCGGGAACTGGCCAGAGTTCATCGATACGGAATCTTTGTACCCATTCTGATTGATATATATTGTAAGCGGTTTCCCACTCTTTGCGTGTAGATGCCGTCCAAAGTTGGCGAGCTGCTGGGCCAGGCAGTCCTTCCAACTCAGTTGCTATCAGAGTCGGAATACCTTCTTCTGCCGAGAGTAGGCTATCGAAAAGATACATTGTGAACAATGTGCGTCGCTTCGCCTCGGCAATAATCCAGGTTTCCCATTGAGGGTGGGCGCTTGTATTTTCTGTTTCTGCGACGCACACTAATCCGCCGCGACTGCTGGAGCAAGCGAGGGTTTGGAGGTCCATCATTGCCTGCCGACGGAAGTCGAGGGAGTCTTTGTTCAGCCGGAAGAAGAGGACCATACAGCAAACTAGATGTGCCTGGAAAGCAGCAAACAAGTTCGTGTCGTCGTAGTTGCTATGCTGCTCATATAAACTTTTCATCTCTCTCTGCATTGTATCGACTATGACACGCTCACTGCCCGGCAGTGGCTTGTCGCACATCCGGACCAATGTCAAGCAAGTTGACAAGGCGGGCATTGAGCGTATAGCTATCACTTGTGAGGTGTGGATGAAGGGCGGGATTCCGTGGCCACGAATCATGACGCCAACGTAAGAGTTCAACATCCTGTAGATGAACGCTGTGGTGCTGACGGAGTAATGTTTTTGTTTCTGCCCAGGTTCTGCCAGATAAGAATTCAACCACCGATTTTGGATTGCGTCTGCATCAATTGGGCAGTGTAAGTCTGTGGTAGGGCTGGCCGCTGCACCGCGCAAAGCAGCCGGGAAATTTAGCGGCCTTGGATTTGGTTCCGGATGAGATTCACCAGCGATTAGTGGGTACGGGGCTGCAGAGAAGCCATGGACTGTAGGCACAGTGTTGCCAACGACCGGATGACTGTGGTCTCTCATGTCTGCTACAGGGCCTTCAGGTTGCTTCCCAAGAGGATAGGAGCATGACAAGCCTCGCACGGCACATCGAGTACATTGTCCTGGTTTACGATCGCACTTGGTCTTTGAGGTCGAACAAAATGCGCAGGCTTTTTGCCGACTGGCGGCGTACCTTGGCATCTTGATGGAAAGCTACCGGAAGTATCAGTGCGCGAGCGACATGTCCGTTGCATGGCAGTACGATGAACATTTGGAAATTGCTCTATAAGGTGCTAAGTAAAGATGTAGCTAGCGTGTCTAGCCCTGCGTGTTTTTCCATCTGGGTGTTGATACTGTAGTTCATAGAGTAGAAGTAAATGAGATAGTTGAGACCTGGAAATCCGTCAAAGGTCTTCTTGTGCTGACATATCACGTGCTCAAGTTTTCGGGCCGATTTGGGGAGGGACCTCTCAGAATTGCGGCACAACGGGATTTGCATCACACAGGGATGGACATTAGAACATCTAAAGATTCTTTCTACGCATTCTGGTAAATTTTCGTTCTAAATACCTCCTTTGCTAACTCTACCTATTGATGCTTTCTGCCTTCTGCCTTCTTCTTCTTTTACTTATAGTCTATAGATCTTTTTTGTTTGCGTGCTTGTACAGTCGTAAGATACTAGCTATTAGCTGTCCTCGACGGTACTCTAATCTAAGCCTACTTGAAACACTGCACCTCTCCTTTATTACCTCGTTCTTCTCTTCTCTCGTATCTTCTTTGGCGACCTCTTTGGGATCAGCCCTGCGGGAGCCTAATGCAGAGATTAAGCCTCGATTTAATGACGCAGAAAGAAACTCAATTGACTATCGCAGAAATCAACTCTAATCAACTATCGTAGAGACGAAAAAAAAACAAATCATCGAGTGACTAGAGTGAAATAAAATATTACGACTGTTCTTCTGTTTGATAGGATAGAATGACCGCTCAGATTGAGCGCAGCTAGTCCCAAGCGGGTTCAATGTTGGCTCAGCCCTACCTTGAGCACCTCAGCCTTGCCCATCATTCCTACCCCTCATTATGATACTCACATCTTCTAGTCTAGACTTGTAAAGCCTAGGGGAAGAAAGAAAGTTAAGATCAAAATGGACCCCGCAAGTAAGTTCTGATTGCTCTAAATGCTTAGGATTGTGTCTGATATGAGATGCAGGTTTGGGCATCGGGGTTGCGGGCTTTGCCTTCCAGTTCTACATCGCTGCGCAAGCCGGATACAAGATCATCACGGCTGCTAAAACGACTGGCGAAGATGCTTCTAGATCTCAGACTCTGATGGGTTTCGAGCAAGTGAGGTATGTTTTATGAAGGCGCTTCGATTTGTGACTCTGCGCTGACGAGTGTAGATTTGAATCTTGGGCTCATGTCGTCGGCCTTGCACATGCACAGACGGAGTTCGAGGTGCAGTTGAGGAGCGATAAGTTGATGTACCACTTGACGATGCAAGCTCTTTGTCACGTTTGTAATACGGTGACCCGATTCAATGAGCTCACGAGCAAGTACGGATTCCAGCAAACCGAACTCGGACGAGTGTCTGGTCTTTTTCAATCTTTCAGGCGACCTGATAACAAACAGAACGAGGATGAAGATGACGACAAAGGCAATCGGGATGTGGTTATCCCGATGCTTTTCAACGACGTCTCTCGGGAGACGTTTGTAGATATCCTTCATACCTACCAAAAAAGGCTGAGCTATATGAACAAGTTCTCGTGGGCAATCAAGGATAAAGCAAAATTCGAGAACCTAGTGGTTCAAATGAGGGAGATGAACAATGGTTTATCATCATCTTTGCCACGAATGATGCAATCTCTACTGGGGCGAGAGCTAATTGCGGGACAGCCCAATGACACGGCGGTTCTTCGAGAGATTGAGAGCACAATGGCTAGACCAGGATACAACAATGATTATTACAATGCTGCTATTCTCAAGCGAAGACGACTAGAGCAGATCCGAGTTGAGATGGACTATCTGGAAGGTCGCACTCCGGTTGTACCAGCAACAGCATCGATGGAACTGGATTCCAGCAAACTTGTACCCGGAAAACAAGCATCATCTCGAGTATTGAGAGTGGAAGCCGGAAAGGTGCAAACGAAAGTTCTCATCGAATACAAACAGTTTCCAACAGGTGGGCATATGAGTGGACAGGGCGTCATACTATTCCAACGGCTCATCAACCTGATTGATCTCCTCCGAATCACTCAAAAGTCTAGCCATTATCGTGTCCTGGACTGCAAGGGTTTTGTCCGTCACACTATCAACTCCCAAGAATATCTCGGCTTAGTCTTTGCTCTTCCGTCTCGCATTGAGGCACAGCCTAAGTTGCGATTCTCGTCCTTGCAAGAGCTTCTTCGTGCAGAACAATCCAAAGCAGCTCCAGAGTGTTTCCCATTGGAGAAACGCTTTCGACTCGCCACACGACTCGCGAACTCTGTAGCGTATATGCATTTCGCCGGCTGGCTTCACCGGAACTTAACCACCGACAACGTTATTTGCTTTCACACCGAAGACGAGCCGAGTATCGACGAGGCCTTCTTGAGTGGATTTGGCTTTTCTCGACCTGATAATCCCCGCGAGGTCTCCGAAATTGATGTCAATACGATGTCGAATTTGTACAGGCATCCTCATTATCAGATGCCCCAACCCAAACAGAAGTTTCGACGCTCTTACGATCTCTACAGTCTGGGTATTATGTTGGTTGAAATAGCGCTCTGGAAACGAATAAGCACATTTTGGAATTCGGCATTTAATGCCTTGGCCTTTCAGCAACACATTATTCATAAAATAGTCCCGCTTCTGGGATTCTACATGGGAGAAAAATACAAAGATGCTGTTTTGGCATGTTTAGACGTGGAGAGGCTGAACGTGAATGGGGATGAAGGTCGTCGTTTATCTTCTGCGTTTTCTCGAACTGTGGTATTGCAACTTGAGAGTTGTGAAATACAGTGATGTCAATTATCCTATAATCTCATTCTTTCAAAATCTCATTCTTAAGACTCTTCGCCAAAAATCTGCCAACGATTGAATCCTTCGTTGTATGGTATAATTCTTTTCCAAGGGTTGATGGCAATCAGCAAGTTTTCACGCCAGAAATATAGGGTGCCGAAGTATCGCATCATCCCAAAGTCCCAGCGAGGATCTAGATACCCCCGATAAACCCATGAACGTAATTCAGTTGCATGTGTAATGTTGCTGAATTGCAGACGTCCAACGAAAATAATAGCTATAATCAAGAAACTGCATACGGAGAGGCATTGTATCATCATCCGGATAAGGCGAATCCAATTTATACCTTTCAGTCCAGTGATCTTGCCAGGCTGATATCGAACAATCGTCCCTTCCGTTAAGTCAATCAATCGAGCTTGATGTACCGTGAGGAACAACATGCTTGGAACCACGAGACAGATGGTGAGAATAAGCCTCAAAAGTGACGCCTTTAGAAGCAACGGATAAAGCGCCGGTCCTGGTTCTGGTAACTTGCTCTGAGATGGCCCATATATCGCTAGATATGGTACCAAATCGGTCAGGAATGTCACCGACCCATAGAGAAAGCCGCTAGTAGCGAGTGTCACAGATTGCAGATTCGGATCCCTTTGAGGTCTAAAAATGCTGGGTTCCCAATGGCTGGTGACAATATTGGTTGTGATATCCGTAGCTGATGAGAGCACACGACTGTTTCCAATCAGAAAAACTAACTTCGGCTCGCTCTGCAAACTTACACAGTGTGGAATCCAGACTGTTCGCTCGCAAGTTCAAAGTAGACGCCTCTTACTACAAGCAAAGTAACAGCGTTGAGTATGAACAGTCCACGATCGCTTGACCTTCCAGCTACCCAAGTAACGAACAGATATGCTAGGAATACTACTATATTGAATACAAGCTCAATGAACTTGGGGAGAACACAGTACCAAAAGAGATATAACAGAAGCCCCCGAGTGAAAAATGGGCTTGAGCCGGAATAGTAGCGCAACTGACGTACAGTGGCAGCGAAGCGTCTTGTGACTACTTCAGTTTCCTCGTTGCGAGATGGCCAAAATATCAAGGCAACACGCGAAAGACGATTGAAGATCTTAAGTACTATTGACCTCCACTTGCGACGCTTCTGGCGATGAAAAAGCTGTTGTTGCCTCGCACCGGCGAGGCTATGTGCCTCATCCAAGAACGCTAGATCGTCCATGTCGATCGCATCATGGTAAGCTAAGAGCTCTGCTGTTCCCTTTTGATTTGCATCGTTTGACTGTTCTAAGATCGCTAACATTAAAACGATGCGACAGGTATAGAAAAGCTAAACAGAATTTGGTACCATCAGTAAAAAGTCCGAAAGGGTGAAGCAACCAGCTAGAGAGCGCCAAACTCACAAGATTGATGATTATCACTGCCCCGATCACATAGGATGATACCCATAATTGAGTTAAGAATGCTTCATCGTAAAGAATGGCGGGAAGAGTTTCTACGACCATATTGAGTGCTTCTGTCTTTTGGCAAGAAAGTAGGCTGAATGACGGAAGTTGAGGGGTTTGCATGCGCGAACACGCATGCGTTTCCTCGCCCCCACAGCTGGAGGGCTCATAGCCTTGCCATTCCTCACAACCTACCGTATCAGCGTCGCGATAAAACTCCACAACTTCTTGGCATACGGCCCGTCGCCTTTCGGACAACTCACTGAATTCTCTCAGCCCAACTATGATGACTTTATAGTCGATGCGCAACTGCTTCTAGTCAGGACATGCGATCTTTACACTATCCTCCGTCTACCGTGCTACGTCAACCTCAGCACAAAGAAAAGTATGTCGCAAACAACGCCTGAGCCCGAGAGTTCCCAGCAAGGCTGTTCAGCCTTGTCGCCCTTCACTGAAGTTGAAAGCGAAGACCAAAGCCAGGAAAGATACCCCTTCCTGAGCTTTATTAATCTTCTCAGACGTTTTCGGATCCCAAATGTAGACCAATGTATTGCAGACCCTCAGCAACGCGCTGAAGCTGCTGTTGGTATCCTCGGAAAGGGGGGTCAATACGTTGTGGATCGAACATACAGCAACCAGAGGTACAGCTCTATGAGACGTTGCGATTAGCCATCCTAAGAGTGAATAGATACCCTGGTCGCAAAGGTTTAGTCGCAGAATCCAACACAGTATATAAGCGCATCATCTGGTCGACGCAAAGCCAGACACCCGATGACATGCAGCATGACTCGCAGCTTCGGGCCTTCGTGGACGAGATAAGGGTCCTAGGTCGTCTTCGGTCGAGTCCCTATGTGATTAGACTGATTGGAATTGCCTGGGAACAAGATACACACACTCAACTTTGTCCGGTTCTGGCGCTGGAATACGCTCAACTCAACTCGCTACCTCGTTTCTTGGCCGACGACAGTGAGAATACCATAACGTTCCGGGAGAAGAAGCAGCTCATTACCAATGTCACTGCCGGTCTTGATCACCTCCACGATGCTGGTTTCGTTTGGGGAGATTGCAAATCAGACAACGTGCTTATATGTCAAGACCCAAAGGAACCCACCAGATTCAAAGCCAAAATCAGTGATTTTGGTCTTGCGGTCCACTGTGCCGCCCATTCGGTACGTTTCCGTGGATTTTCGCCACCTTGGACGTCTCGAGAAGCCCGAGACGCCGTTGGCGCGGACGCATTGAGGCGGTCGGAGATTTACTCCCTAGGGCTAGTGATCTGGTCGATTTTAATGCATGGCCAGCAGTTTCAAAAAGAAAATTGGTGCTCAGACGAATCACTTGAGACAGAATCCAGCGGAACGGTATCCGATCGGCAAATACTCGCTCTCACGGAACGAGGTGATCTGCCAGACATAGCGATTACGTCGTTCTCCTCTTCACACATCTCAAGGATTGCTGAGATTGAGATTCAGTTCTTCACAGAGATCCTATCTACATGCCTGGCAAAGGAACCAAAGTTCCGGTCATCCGCTAAAACATTGCACCATATGTTGAACAACAACAGTGGAACTTTTTCGATATCCAAGGATGAGTGGAAAGACAGTGGCGTTGATTTCGACATTGAATGGCTGACCGAAAGTTTCGGACCCACAACCAATCTCCACCCTGTTGGCAGCAAATTCGTTAGACAATTAGAAACTTTGGCCAACGATACCCCATCGAAGACGACCGAATTTCAGCTTGCTGTCTGCTACGCTACAGGCTTCGGTTGCGAGCAGAACTTGCATACTGCAATTCAGCGTATGCGTACGAGTGCGCTCCTGGGTCATAACGAAGCCGATAACTTGCACCTCAGGTTGACCAGATGTGCGAAGAATTTCAAGAATGCTCAGATCGCTGCAAGTTCAGTTATAGCTCCACCCCTCATAGATTTGTGGGATGACTTTGAGCACGACACTAACCGAAAATTGCCGCGAACCAAACACACATCAAGTGGTAGGACGCACGGAACCGTGGCGACTGATAAACAGAAGGACTTGGGAAAAGGCAAGCAAAAGGCCATTGCAAAGTTTCCACTGCACGCGGCCGCGATACAAGGCAATCTTGAGGATATAAGCAGTCTCCTTCATGCCGCTGGATGCGACGTTGACGAAAAGAACGAAAACAACGAAACTGCACTTCTATGTGCTATGAAGTCCGGACAATCTGAGGCTTTGCGTATCTTGATTCAGGCTGGCGCAGAACCAACAGCTGTGGATTTGAACAATCGAAATATCTTGCATGGTCTTGTAACACTCTTCGACGATGCTTTTGAAAAGATGGTGTCGATTCTCGAAGATACGGACGTGTTTGACCAGCCTAATCTGGTCAAATTGGCCCAAATAGTCTCGACAAATCAAACTGTGGAGGGCACTTTACTGAAGGCGTGCACTCCACTTGAATACGCGGTTGAACTTCGCAACTCTGACGCAGTCAGATATCTGATCACTCTTGGAACAGATCCGACACTGTCAAGTTCTGGATCATCAGCACTCCATCGAGCTGCATCTCGACATGACTGCGAGATCATGGCCCTGCTGCTCAAAAACATCCCCACCGAATCGCTCATGCGTTTTGATGATGTCGGACGATCACCTCTTGCTTGTGCCTTGAGCCACATCAACGTCTTTGATCGATTACTTCTTAACGAAGACGATCAAGACAATATCGAAAGAATCATAAGAATGATTTCTGGCAAGGGCCATGATCTTCAAAGACTCAATATCGTAACTGAAAGCGGAGAATCTGCTGTGTACTTTGCACTTAGGTCAGGGAACCTAAGACAGCACATGCTTTCCAGCTTCTGGAATTGGGATTGGGAAGACGAGAGCATGAACATGGTGCCTCCTCCAACAGGTCCTAATCAGTGGTCTGCCCTACGACGCTCATTGTACTGTAACGAGGTCGCATCATTTGAGGTCATGTGCAATGGTCTCGGTCGGGATGCTTTTAAAGAGATGCTGAATGATATCTCTCCGGACGGGTTGCGAATTCTGCATGAACTATCATTCCTCCCTACAGAAAAAGCAATATCTCTATTCGAAATCATTTCAGACATCGCATCACAATATGAAGTTCGCATATCGCAGCACAGAATGGAACCCCGGAACTCGCGGCCCAGAATGACTCCATTCCAACTTGCAGTACTTTGCGGCAGAACAGAACTTGCAGATCTACTCCTCACGACGAAAAAGGCTAATCCGCTGAGTGGCCTCGAGAAGAGTCGATTCCTAGCCTACATCATCGAGTATCCACTCCGTGACCCGCAAGACCTGAGTACGTGGTTATCGCTCATTCAAGACGACCCTGTTGTCGAGAATATGAGAAAGTTTCCCCATCCAACCGGCATGGAACGGCCCTTAAGGTATCTTTTGGAACATGAAGAAGCCTGGTGGACAACTGCAAGCAAGAGGATAGCGAAGAAGGAGTACTTTATCAACGGTCCGAATTTCGATAACGATGCCGATCACGATCCGTTTCTCTCCTGGACGCCAAACTATGCGACAGCAGTACAAGCTGTACTAGAAGGAACGGAACATCCGGCGGTTTCTCGGCTGGGGGCTGGCGGTGCGACTGACAATAATACGTTTGGATGGAATCATCGTATCCGTCATGTCCTCGATCACGGTTCATTTTTGTTGCGTTACGATCCCAGCGCTCAAGCGTACGACACGAAAGGTCATCCATACCTAACAGCTCTGGAGGTGTCCTTATCAGTTGCATTGAACAGTGACTACAAGAGCCATGCAGAAAATCTTTTCTTCATTTTACTAGAACATTTTCGGGGGCCCAGATATTGCAACTTTCCATATTACCAGTACTTGCCTATAGGACGGCTGTTAGTGCAACATCTTCGCCGACGGGAGACTATCTTACATGAAGCCATTCGTCGAAAGAAGGTTGATTTCGTTCGTCGCTTGATTTTTGCTGGCGCAGACCTGCAAATGGCAAACATTCAATGGCAGACGCCGCTGCACCTGGCCCGATTGATTGATCAGAACAAGGACCCGGACGCGTTGAGTAATCACGGATCATATCTTGGGCGGGTTGGCCTTGGAGTATCACCTGCGATTCCAACAGAAGCCGGTCCTGACGATGCACCGTCCAAACAGATACGCAGCATTCTCGAGCAGGAGACCCTCAAACTCTCTTCTTGGGCTCATCTCTGGCAGTTCCGCGCCTTGCGGGAGGTGAAGTGGCCTTGGGATGAGTATGAAACGGACGACCTCGGTCTAAGATTTGTGTAGTTTCATCTCTCTATACTGGCCGTCGTTATGGGAATCCTGACGCTGATTTCACGCCTTCTCTCGTTTTTCCCATTCGTTGCTTACTCCTTCGGCACCGCACTCTCGGCAGGTTTCAATCCGCTTCTGGAACTGCGCGATTGTTATATTGGTAGCATACAAAACGGGTCAGATCCACACGATCTTTGTGTTACGAATCGTTGGGATATAGCTCCTGTTGAGCTGCCGCTGATAGTACCGGCGTTGAATCACCATCTTCAGGTAATTCTCGATGTCTTCGACAGCTGTTACGATAATTCTACCAATGTGACTGTTGGTACCTCGGGCAAATTGGGAACGGCTGACAATGGAGACAAAGATGACGAAGATGACGACGAGCCATTTCTACCAGGGTGTGGTGATGATGACGTTTTGGAAGGCCATGATTTCGACGAGTCCGGCTTCGAACTCGACAAAGCGGTGTACCGATTTCTCACACAGGAGTGCAAATGCGGTTGTACCTGGTTCAACAAGCCTCGAATGCGTGCCGAAAAACCCAAAAAGTGGTAAAGGGAATGCGGTCTTGCTTGTGGTACTGTAAGGTGGTTATGATCCGACATTTTGATTAATTCGTTGTAAAATAATGCCATCCATTTTCGATTCTAGCCTCAAAGCTATAGCAACCTGACGTGCTAATTTATAGAGTGGAATTCAGTTCTCTCCGGGAAATATGTCACACAGTATAGTCGACCTGAACTAGGCGCAAGCCTAGGAAACTGAAAGACACAACACATTAAACAAGTCTGGTCACTTCGCTCCTAGTCAACGACGGGGCGTGTATACCCCTCCCTCTTGTCCTCCAACCCACGGACGCGGTGAATCTCCTACCAGCTCAGGAATTACTTGTGAATCGCCATGGAGCTCTGCCTTCTGAGTGTATTGAGGAGGAACTGCGTGCAAAGGACTTTGCTGTCGACGCTGTCTACGTCGATACAAGCAGAAGAGACCGAGACCTAATAGTGCGGTTCCGAAGACAGCAAATACGACTGCGATTGCGATTTTGGCTTTCAACGAGAGGCCGCCGGGGGGCGCTGGTGGATTCGCGTCGTTGGACGTGGATGGGGTTGAAGAGGACGGGGCCAGTGTTGACGACGACGAGGGTGTTGGGGATTGTGACGAATCGGTGGAGGACGAAAGAATCGACGATGAAGAACTAGATCACGCCTGTGAGCCACGTCGTCATCATAGTATTGCTTTGAAGTACCTAGAAAGACTCGATGATGCTGTACTGTCGGAAGAGATGGCGAAGCGACCATTATAAGTGTATGTGCATTCGTTGGGGATGCCCAGGTCGCAAATGGAGAGAAAATAGTTGTTTTTGCCGTCAAACACGCCAGAGGGCGTCCACTCATAACTGCCATCGTTCTCGGTGGATTCTGTCTCTACAGTAAGCATCCGTGAATCGGTTGAATATTTTCCTCTTTCGAATCATTACCTGTGAGATAGATAGGCTGGGTTTCAGCAAAGTGAAGTCGAATGTCCACGGGACCGGGTGTCCTTGGCGACCAGCGGATAGTGTAAGGCTTCTCGGCCGGAACGATTTCATTTGCCAATGGCGCTGATATTGGATTAAAACCATCTGAGCGCACTAGCTCAGGTGTTATCCCAATAACCAGAGTGATGATGATTCCGAAGCGTCGCATAGTGTCGTTATTGAAGGAGGAGAGCGAAACTGTCCAAGAGACAGGCAAGGCTGCGAAGCAGGCGAATACAAATGACATCAACGCCTCACGACCTGTGCAGCACAAGCTGGCGCCACTTGAGAGGATGATTAACTTGCAGATCTTCTCTGTGGAGGCTGGGAGCAACGAATTGGGGTGTTGCTAAGGCATCCAATAGACGAGGCTGAAGCGGATAGCGGGCGCCACAGCGACAAGCGCGTCCTTTGATCATTGATTTTATGGCCAGTGATCATGGGGAATCAAGAATCGGCCCCCAGCGCGGGCGGAATCTGGGTTTATTATTCTGGTGAGAAGATCATTTTCGCAATATTGCGCCGTGATGTACTGCAGTCCGTGGAAGAGATCACTTAGAATGACCGACAGGACTTAGGGGCAGTCTGGATATCATATTTCCAACAAGGGTCTCATACAGTTGAGAAGTACAGTGAACCACCGGAAGATAATTTGTTCGATATGAGAGCTTGTCAGTATGAGGTTGGCATGTCCGATTCACCATGTTGCGCGCTGATCGATTCTCTTAATGCGGTCAGTACGCGAAAGGCGCGCATGCACTAAAGGAGGCGCAGAGACAAGCTACTGTACGTCCTTGCAGTGCATCCAGCATATCAAGCCTTAAAAAACAACTCATAACGAATTCATGAAGGCTGTGGATATCGTTATCTCTCTGCGCACATGCTAAGCCACCACCACAAAATATGCATCTAAATAAGCTAAATATGCGACACCGATAGGTTTTAGAAGAAATAGATTCTCAATCACAAAAGTAGGTACTAATCGTATCGTATCAGTTGAAATGTTCACAGCATAAAGGCAGGTTGCAACACTACTTTCCCGAACTCCGCTTGACAGACTTTAAGGAACCTCGAGCATCATAATTGTGATGCAGAATGGCCCAATTCTTAGACAGCTACTCTCCGGACGGTGCACGTGTTGTCTATTAAAGACTAACATATACGGAGTCGTATCAAACTATATACAGTTATAATTTCTTGATTGCAATCAGACTTAGCGTAAATGCGAGTCTTCAAGGACGATCCTCTCATACATATCGGCCTCGTTGAGTGCAAACAGTGTCGAGATCTAATCAAATAGCCAAAAAAGTATTACTGAGTGCTCATTGTCCAAAAGCAAGGGCTGACGAGAAACACCTTCGCCATCATTTGGAGAATACAAAATTTATTGCGTTATGGAAGCGACAATACTCTTCAAATAGGTGCAAACACATATTCAAAAACAATTGCTTAGGTAGCTTAAGCTCACGCACAACACAACCGCGAAGATGCGACCTTCACAACCACAAACCAAAAAAAAGGCAAAAAAGAACCTGGAGTATCTGACTGAAGCCAGACGAATGCTGATGAGAGTGGGACTCGAACCCACGCCACTTTCGTGACCAGGAAATAGATGCTAAGGAGTGACCTTAACCTGGCGCCATAACCAACTCGGCCATCTCACCATTAAGGAATTTGATGGAGAATTTTGACGCCTCAAACATCATATTCTAGTCAAATACAGGCACCTCAAATTGTTAGTTTGTGCGTTTTCTACCTCGCTACTCCCCAAAGCAAGAGCCGAGGGCGGGGGCGGGGCAGAAAATTTAATTACAAAATTCGGCTAGTACCGGCTTCGATCTTTATATCACGTGAATTTTGGGTGCGATGACAGCCGGCTTAGTGTGTCATTTATCGAACATCTCCAGTCCTGCTACGCATCAAATGTTGCTTGAAGAGGATATTATAATAATTCTATTCGACTTAGATTTCATCGAAAGTCTCTGTTAAGATACGAGCCTAATTTGAGACCCCAAGTTTGAACGGATCCCATAGGCAACTACCAAAGGACTTTTAGCATTCTGTTCAACGCTAACCTTGGATTCTCGTTGAATGCTGTAAATGCAAAATTATGGATAGGTCTTAAGATAGATGAAAGAGGTATGGTAATATTGGAAAAGTGCGAAGTTCTGACTGGAACTCAAATGAACTTGTAAAGGGCTCGAGACGCTGGGCCGGAAAGTAGAATTGTCACAGTATCTAGGGCTTCACGCATTACGGTAATTGTATTACTGCGAAAATTCTTTAATTCAACTTCTATAGCTTGCTCTTGACATTGAATTGCTCCGGCCGCCAGATCTCGTTCAGCAACCGAGTTGCATTCACCATCTCCGGCCGACATTGATCCAACGAAGTAATACCAAGCAAGCGCATACCCGTCTGAAGCTCCTCAGCCAGGACTGTCGGATATTAGCTCTGTATTCGCGCGTCGTCGAGTCAGGACACTTACCATCTACGCATCTCTCCACACCTCGTGTTCCATATGCACCCAGGGCGTACAGGAAAGGCCTACCTACGCCGACGGCCGTTGCGCCGAGACAAAGAGCCTTGAGAATATCGTTTCCGTCTCTTAGACCACCGTCTAGGAAAATTTCAAGTTTGGAAAGGACTTCGGGGCAGTATGTCCGGATCTCGAGCAGGGTCATCAGCGCACTGGGCGCGGTATGTAACTGTCGTCCGCCATGATTGCTTAGGAGAATGCCATCGCAGCCATACTCCATCGCTAGTTTGGCGTCTTCGGCGCATTGGATACCTTTCAAGACAATCGGCCCCGGCCACTCCTTTCGTATCCACTCGAGATCTTCCCACGTGGTATGCGGACTCAATTGTCCCTGCACAGGTCTCCCCCCCATCGCGGGTGCGAAGGCATTTCCAGAACCTGCCTCCCAGCCCGCAGTACCTTCTTCCTCAATGCCAACAGCGAGTGCCTCTTCAGCCTGCAGATATTTATCCGCAGTCCGCTTGCCAAGAACAGGTGTGTCGACTGTAATCCATAGCCCAAGGTACCCCGCCCTTTTGACTATGTGCATCAACTCAATAGCCTTCTTCCGATCAACGGGCATGTAGTATTGGTAAAAGAGCTGTGTCGGGCTTCCGTTGTCCAAGCGCTTCTGCTCATCTACGTAGCTTTGCATGATCTCCTCGCTGCTCTTGGTACTGGCTGTGCTCACAACGGCGTGTGCTCCCTTCCTGACTGCGCCTCTGATCATTTCCGGTTCTGCACCGGGATGAATCGCACCCATCGTACCCATTGGGGAGATGTAAAATGGATAAAGCGAGTTATGCCCGAAGATTTTGCGCCGGGTGTCTACATCGCCAACATTGCGCATAACGCGTGGGCGAAAATTGACCCGGCCCCAGTCATCGAGATTGCCCTGCAGAGAAAGGCCGGTGTTCGCAGATCCTGAGGCATAGACGTAGGATTTATGTGGTAGAACAAGCTTGGCCGCCTTTTCGAAATCGGTTGATGAAACGCATAAAGAAACATGCGGGATCTCTGTAGAATCACTGGTATCAGAAGCTGGGGTTGCTTTCTCTTCCTTGGGCTTTCGAAGCTGGCCAAATGTGTTGGGATCTAGAGCGCCTACAAGGGCATTGGAAGGGAGGTAATCCTTTAGGTAATCTAGCGGATGGTACTTCTTGAACTCTTCCGTAGCATCCTATAATGTTGTCAGCTCTGTTGCTGTTTTAATCTTGATCTGACATACAGTCCCTGCATTTCTCAGCAAAATAGGTGCGCCACCAGGATGCTCAGAGAGGAAATTCGAGACGTCATAAACGTTCGAGTCTAGCACCATCCAACAGCTCTTCTTACTGCTGTGCTTGGCAACTTCTGCCCCATCAATATGTGCCATGTTTGCGGGTACAATCAACGTTGTACCGGAAAAGCAAATCGTGGTAATGATTCATGGCTGGCCAACCGTCGAGCAGGTATTTGAGGGGAGGCGTGGGGTTAACCGATAGCTCGGGAATAAGGTCCTTCGGAAAGAAGGCCGGTTCCGAAGAGGTGAACTATGACAGAAAGAGACAAGGCAGTTGAATGCAAGCGAACTCGCCATTTATTCCGGCAATTGTATCAATGTTGTCGTTGACCTGAGTTTGACTGTTTCAATCACTTTGTGCCTCAAGAAGAGCATGACTAGATGGCGCGTTCGCTCCTAGCGGTCGCTCGGGGACTGCGGAACATATCCACATCCACATGCCGCTAACTGATCATGTCCAACAGTACCCAGGCGGCGGGATCCTGGTCACACCACCATGGCCCGGATTGTTGCTTGCTAGTAGGGCTCCATTCTCGATACACTGCAAATTATCTAGTCTTTTACGTCTTAAGGTCGTGAAGACCTCGATTTCCGTTAGAAGGGATGAAAGCGAGAGCAACCAACAACGGGCGCACCGCAATCCTATATCGAATTCGAGCTTGAGATATCGTGGCGTCCATAGGTTTGTATTTGTGTTAGCGAGATGGGCTCGGGACTCGGGAGGCTTTCTTACCGGAAATTATAGTGAGGCGGATACGAGTGTCTAAGATGACAACAAAGGTACGAGGCTTGGTATGCTTCAGTGCTAGTAAGCATGTCACCGATGCAGTACTGCATGCTGGTCAATGTGGTGGTTAGGGGCAGAACATTGAAGAACTGGTGGACTCGCCGTTAGTGAGTGGATCTCTTTGGGTCTATAGAAGATACGGGAATGGGGTCAGGAGATGAATTCACATTCTGTTGACTTCGCTTCGAAAGAATGGTGTCTAACCAACCTCTCTACAGAGTTTAAGGTCGCTGTGAATTATGTTGTTGTGGTTGTCACAATACTTTGAGCAGGTGTTGTGAGCTGCCCGATATTTCAATGAGGATGCGGCTCAAAAAAGGTCATAAAAATACATTTCTATTCAAGGTCCATGAAAGTGGGAGATTAATCTAATCTTCAAACCATGATATCGCGATCTAGAAGCACGCTATAGAAACGACTTGACAGTACCCTTTTTCGGGATTTAAACGTAGAGACGTAATAAACCTGACACCATTCACCTGACCAGTTCCATTTGCCTTCTTGTTTCTTCGTGTAACGATCACCGATCAAACGATGTCCGTGGGCCTCGCAGCTGGCCTACCGGCGGCCGCAGTATCATTGTTGTTGCGCCGTGGAGGGAGCCCAGAGTCCTCGCGAGAATGCACCGTCCACTCCACACTCTTTACAATTCCGTTGTTGGAGTCCGAGATAATCTGCTCGTCGCTCTTTGCATCGTCATCCCTTCCAACAGCTTCCTGCTGCCACCGCCAATCATTCTTCATCTCGATATCTTCGTGCTTCGCAGAACCGCTGTCTAGATCGTTGTAGCCTCCGTTCCCGGTGTTGTATTGCGATCGGTTGCGCTTGGTGTGGTTGGCATTGGACTGGTTGCCATAGCCGCTGCCGTAGGCGTTGTTGGAGTTCTTCTTTGTGGATGCGCGCTCGAATGATGGCCGAAGCCACGGGATGCACCGAGAAAGAATGTACTTTACGGTGGGACCGGAGGTACCGATAATAGCAACGCTGGATTCGATGGCAGTGTAGGCTGATTCCACACTGTAGCTTTTGGCTTTTCCTTTGAATGCACCGAGTAGCCAGACTAGACGTGCAATACCGATGGCGATGACAATGAAACCGAGCGAAAGGAAGCCGATTGTGACGATCTTGCGCTTGAGGGGCATTTGGAGATCCCAGATGATCCAGGTCGGGATTCTGAAGGTTGTCAGTTTGGAAACTACTGGTGATGAAGGAGAGAAACTCACAGCATGACCAAGAAATCTGTGATGATTACAACGGAAATGTTGCCAGATACATAGAGCGTCGGGTCATAACAGCCTCCTGGAATGGTTGAATCCCAAGACTTCGCAACAGGCAGGCATGGCACAGCCGAGATGATGGTCGTGCAGACCATGTAGACACCGTTGAGTATTTGGAGACCAATGATGGATCTCTTGATCCACGGATTGCGAGATCGAAGCTTGTACAGACTCCAGAGGAATGATGCTTTGACCAAGCAAATACATGGGTTATACTCCACACTCAAGGCATATTGTAGCTGTGCGAAGTAATGTCAGCTAAGTTTTGACCAAGGGTAACAATGTTCACCGACCTTGAAGGCGTAGACGAAGTCGATTGCATACATAGGCACATCCTCTGAACGGTAGCCAGTGTACATAGCCTTGACATCTAACACCCTGTTAGTGATCAACCGATCGGCAGCAGAATGACTAGAACAACATACAGATGTGGGTAATAATGCTGTTCCCCAGCGAAAGAATCCATGCAACAAAGATTACAGCGTCGTCTAGGCAAAGATCGTCAGTTCACTGTACTTTTGGCAAGGATGAACATTTCTCACCTCCCCCTAGCAAGTTGTCTTTCCACTTTCTCCAGAATCTGACTGCAAGAATAGCCAATGCGAGACCCGGCCATAGATACAGGAGAGTGATGAGCGCGGGCTGAAGTCCAGGATCCACGTTTGACATGTCTGGCGGCGGCATTGCCGGCATCGCTCCTGGGCCTGACATGACTGTCTGCAGACACACTGAAGCGCAGGTGGTGGAGAGAGCAGAAGAAAACCAACAACAGGAACCTCGATAGTAGAACAGCCTCCACCGGTTCAAATGCACGCCTCCGGGGGAGATAAGAAACGTTTTCTCCAAACGACCCTCATGTTCTGGGCTTGTCGAGGGAATCCTAGAAGGATTTTGTTGTGGCGCGATGCCATAAAGCTCCTACTCTCCGGTCTCATCCCAGGCACAATCCCGATTTCGAAGCAGGTGGCCTGATAAAACTGCATAGTGAAGGATTCCAGGAACACTTTCTTTTTCCCAGCCCATGCCTTTCTCTGTACCTGCATACCCATCTGGTTGGGTCGACATCCGGCACGCCTTCTCGAGCCAGTAGAAACTCACCCTCTGGAAGCCGGTGGGTAACGAGCCGCATCCGCAGCAGCGTGGTTAAGGGACGTTTCCCAGTTGAGGAAAGCTGAATGCATTCCAACTCTGAAGGATTGCACTGCCGACCTTCCGTGATGAAGGGCCCACAAATAGAGAATTGCCGCAGAGGTTGTTTCAGGAGCTATAGAACGAAGAACAATATCAACACAACAACTGTGATGTTTGCCTCTCCCCATATTTTGGTCTCACCGATATACCACCGTTACCCGTGTAGAGTCATTTGTGTGAACGAGTGGTTCCAGCAACCGGGAAGTTCTTACAAAGTTCCGAAGGACCGAATGTCCCCAGTTATCATGACTCAAAACAGTGGAGAAACTTCCTCATGCTCAACAGCCAAGTAATCCAGGAGACGGGATGTCCTGGACATTTTATCGCTACGAAATTAGGTCTCCAGCATGGTCTTCGAGAGAAGGCCTGATCCTTTCATGCGCCTTCTTTCCAATCAGATACCGGGAGTGTCGTGCTAGGATGCCCCCACGGCTCGTGCAGCCCCACAAACTGCCGCATACGGGAATGATCGGAAATAATTAGGGTGAACGTAATCTATGGCACCCAGCGGACCGTACCTTTCTGAGTGTCGCTGGTGGGCCATCGCTTAGGGAAGCGACTACACTTGGACAGCGCTGACAGGCTTGCCATCCCTTCGATTCAAGAACCACGTCCCACAGGAAAGGGATACATGTATCAGGAACAAAGCTTACTCTCTTGAGCAGAATATATGATGCGCATAATGGGCAGACACGTGGTGAGCATGGTAACTTCGATAACCGGCATCCTTCGTCCCAACGCAGCCATGCTCGAAGCTGACAGCCTGCGTTGTTTCGAGTACATCTACCCTATTGAGGCCTTGCGCCCCCGGCCGTGGCGTCCAAGGAACAAATTGCCCTGACTCGATGGGCGTTGTCGACCACGAGGCGGGGATTATCGCGAACGCCTTTGCTGAATTCCGGCAAACCCAGCCTGGAACATTGGGGCCCAGCGAGTCGGTAGACGTCCGCCGAGCCATGGGATTTATCGCCGCCGCATGCGCAACTGGGGCGTTCGCTGCTGATGGTTGTATAAAAACCTACGCGAGCCGCAAAAACGTGGCAGCCAGAGGCTTGTTACCTTAATTGTCTCTGACCCTCATTACACCAGCATATTTTTTCAATCACCATGCTGGCTAAGTCATTCGTTATTTCTTTGGCCTGTGCCGCCCTCGCAACGGCACAGAGCTCCACTGCTCCTTCGTTTACCGCTTCCGTAGCACCTGCTGCTGAGACTGTCGCTGCCGACTCCACTCCAGCTAATGTTCCTCTGTTCGAGGAAGAGACCGTGCAATTGACCGACAGCGTCGTTGCCGACATCCAAAATAACCCCGATCTTGCCGAGTATGCTTCGCTTTTCGAGTTCGAGGATAGTGAAAATTCGACCCTGAGTGCGCGCACTCGCCGTGGTCGCCGATCGCTGCGATGCAAGACCATGCCTGGAGACTTCCTGTACCCTGGCAAACTTGCCTGGGGAGTTTTCGATCTCTTGCTCGGAGGTGCTCTGGAGAAGATTGTTCCCATCGGATCGCCTTGCTACAAGAAGTCCGAGTACAACAACTACAACGCCGCAAAGTGCGCATCACTCGTGGCGAACTATGATGCCGAGGAGATCTAGTAAGAGGCTCGCCTCGTTTTCTTGCGATCCTTACTAATAGCCCCAGTTTCCAAGACAATGGTGCCCTGATGAACCCTCTGTACTACGGCATGACGTGCCCCATCCCTGCATCTGGTAACTTTGCTACTGGTACTTGCACTCAGGGTGGGTACTCCGAGTATGCTCTCAAGGTCAAGAACGTGGCTCAGATTCAGTTGGCTGTCAACTTCGCCCGTACTCTTAATCTTCGTTTGGTTGTGCGCAACACTGGCCACGATTACAATGGTCGTTCCGTTGGTAAGGGTGCGTTGAGCATCTGGACGCATTTCTTGAAGGAGATTACCTACATTAAGAGTTACAAGAGCGCCACGTACAATGGACCCGTCTTCAAGGTCGGTGCTGGTGTTCAAGGGTCTGAGCTCTACCAGGCTGCTGATAAGTACGGTGTCACCGCTGTTGCCGGTATCTGCCCTGTAAGTTTATCCTTTGACATCTTAAGATTGTGGTTCCTAACAAAACGTAGACTGTTGGTGTCTTTGGCGGTTACTCGACTGGAGGTGGTCACTCCCCCCTGATGCAGTTGTTCGGTGTCGGCTCTGACCAGGTTGTTGCTCTTGAGGTCGTCCTCGCCAATGGTCGCTTCGTCACTGCTACCCCCTCGGTAAACAGCGACTTGTACTGGGCTATGCTTGGTGGTGGTGGCGGTACTTTCGGTATCATCACCTCCGCTGTCGTGAAGGTCCACCGCAAGGTGCCCGTAACCACAACCACTTGGACCCTCATGACTTCTGAGACGGTTACTGCCGAAAAGTTCTGGGAGGCTTTCAAGTTCTTCTGGGACAATGTCCCTGTCTACAACAAGGCCAAGACTTACTCTTACTTCAGCCTGATGAAGCTTGCCCCCGGTACCTACATGTGGTCCATGGGACCCTTCTTCTCGACCGACAAGACTGTTGCAGAGACCGAGGCCCTGCTGAAGCCTTTCTTCGACAAGTGCAAATCGCTGGGCATTAATCTTGCTGCCAACTCGACCTATTACCCGACCTTCTACCCAGCCTACCAGGCCACTTTCGGACCTCTCAACTTCTACGTTGGTGGCGCGGGTTCCACACCTGGTAACCGCATGATGCCAACAGAGAACTGGGCAAATGAGCAAATTCGTGGCCAGACGTTCGACGCGGTCAGGAACGCCGTGGAGAACGCCTTGATGCTCAATATCTACCACCAGCACCCTGCTGATGACCAGAACAAGGGGTTGAACTCGGTCAACCCAGCCTTCCGAAACGAAGAGAGCATGATTATTGCTATCAACGTTGTCGCCGACACCAGCCCTGCTGGCTACTTGGCTGCTGTTGACAATCTGCATACCAACGTCCTTGGTCCCCTCCGAAAGCTCACCCCCACTGGTGGTACTTACGGAAACGAGGCCGATGTCTCTGAGCCCGACTGGCAGAATGCCTTCTGGGGCAAGAACTACCCCAGGCTCCAGCAGATCAAGAACAAGTACGACCCCAACATGCTCTTCTACGTTCACCACGGTGTTGGTACTGAGGGCTGGGCTATTGATGACAAAGGCATTGTTGGTGTGCAGTCGACAGACGGCCCGCTTTGCCGGGTATGAGTGAAGGAATGTTAGACGTTCTGTTTATCCTGTACATATTTTTAATGCAAGTACACTAATGCTACAATGCGAACCTCGTCCTCTTCGTGATTCTGGACCTAATCCTGAAACCATTTCCCAGTGCATGAGGGAGCCTTGTGCCGACTGAGGAGTCAATGCCGCACAAGCAGCGTGAATAGTGAACAGCGTCAAGCCTGATGGAGTAGTTTGTGGGCATGTGGCGAGTTGCGAGACAGGCTACGCGTGGTCTGGGTGCCTGGGGCTCCTCGGCGAGACAGCAGCGTCTGGCTGTGGGTGTAGAGGAGCATGTGTTTGCTGTTTCACGAGAGCCAGTGGAGATGCCCAGAGCGCTTATGAGCTGTCGAAAAGGCTTGAGCAGAGTTGTCGAAACTGTTCAAAACGAGATGGAGCGGCTATGGAGGTGATAAGACGAAATGACGGGTCCCTGTCCGCTCGAGGCCGCCTTGGAGCGCGATCTGGGGCCCTGAGATTTGCCGATGGTGGGCCAGGGCAGTACCCACTTCTGCTGCACGAGCGGAGAGCGGCCGCGTCTCCGTCCCAAAGCTCGTCACAGGACGCGGAATTCTAGAAGGGCGATCGGCGTTGGGCAGGTCTTTGCGAGGCGCATAACCCTGTCGTCGCAGAGTGTCGCCTATGAGAGCGCCAGGCGTCGTCTGCACGTCGCAGCGCCATTGGTGAGGCTCCAAGTGTCGTGAAAGTCGCGGCTTCCTACAGATGCTGTGTCGTGCCTGCCCCGGCGCCGCCTTCCCACGGCAGGCGCACCCGATTAGTCACCCGCCCCAGCTTGTCACCGCTATGCTTCACGGCCTGTAAAACAAACACAAATCTCGTCCTCCGCCCTGCTCTCCCATCTTTCGATCGTTGCGCGTTCATTGTACGTTATCTGACTGCCAATCCTCGGAATCTGCTCTTTCCGGCGCGGAATCCTCGACACCGACCTTCAACATGTGCCCCTTTAGTACGTCGTGCACGCTTCATCCAAGAGCTCAATTGCTAACAAGAACAAAGCTTCACTGCCTCCTGGTGAAGGTCCTGCCCGCTTCTCCCCTACCTCTGCCAAGGACTGGCAGCCTCGGAGAAAGTCCGTGTCCAACGCCTGCGAACGCTGTCGCAGAAGGAAGATACGGTGCGACGGCGAAACGCCCTGTTCAACGTGTAAACGCTTCTCATTACAATGTGTAAGAACACAGAAACCACGAGAAGTGGTGGCCTCGTACGTCTCGCTTTCCCCTACGCGACATCGCGAAATCACATGACCGACCAATCGCTTACCCCATGTCAAGAGAACATCGAGAAGCTCTGGAAGGGCGAATACACCAGTTGGAGGCACAATTAGCCGCTCATGTCAATGCGCCCATGCACGGTATGGAGTCGATTGACTCCAACCTCATGGCAACCACTCCCACCTCTTTCAATTGGGAAAGCCCCACACCTCACTTGAATCTGGACACGACCATTCCGGCTTCCTTCACCGCCGACGATTTAGACCTCCAGAGCTTTTCAGCGAGTAGTAGCATGCCATCCATCGCTATCAATGAATGTGAGCCAGTCCCTAGCTTGGCCTCGCCGTCTTCACCAGTACCTTCATTTTGGTCAGGTACCACACGCGCCTCCTCCCCCGATATGCCACCCACGTCTGCACCGCCGCAGTTCGTCTCGACAACAAAGTATGCGTCTACCAGCAAATCCTTTGCTTCGCCCATGGAGCCGCACACGGCGCCCTCGTGGGAGTTCATGGCCCGAGCGAGTTCGAGTCAGTTGCACCCAGGGACCAGCAGCCGCGGCGGGCATTCAAGAAAAACATCAACATCGTCACAGTCATACGACAGCGACGAGCAAGCAATGTCGGCCATTCCAGAAGTGGAGGACGACATACTTCCTCTGGCTCCTGCACCACGTCTCCCTCGACAGGGCCTTTTTGCGCCCAGCCATGCCGAAAGCCCAACTCCAGGATCGTCGCGTTCAAGTTTTACCGATCGGAGCCGTGCTCTTGCTACAATTCCGCTCCCAAGCCGTTTCGAAGCTGAAACGCTTACTACCGAGTTCGTCCAGTACGTCGATTCTCTGGATTATTACAACTCGTATGCAATTTCCCCGCAAACTTTCGCTCGATTGTGCGAAGCAGTGTATCCAAATCCTCAAAGAACCACACCAATTGAGGTTTCGATTTCCATTCCAATGGCACGATTCCACGTCTTTCTCGCAATGGCCGTCGCCATGAAAGTTCGAATCAGAGATACTCTCGAGAGCACCAATGCTCTGCTCGATACCTGTTATGAGCTCGCCATGCAGCAAACGACTACATCTACCTTTTGGCAAGAAAATGGTGGAATGGAAGCAGCTCAGTTACTTTCTGTTTTCGCGTCAATCCGCAGGACACCAAGCAACGAACCGCGCCCTCTGCAACAGTCATTTTCCTGGTAAAATCCGCATACCCGTCGATCAGGAATCTTAGACATACCCTTTTTGCGTTTTCGTTCCTGTGTTTGTAAGTTATTGAAAAGTTTCGCGCTCTTCAAAGTCAATGTACATAGCATTTTTGGCACCCCAATAGACACGACATTATGAAACCAGTCATCCTTGAACCCCTTTCCGCACTAACTTTCTACGTCATTCGCAAACTATTCAATGTTCTGAATTTTAACTTTGTCTTGCGAGGTGAGAGATGCAGGGGCTGTCACCGGAAAATGATGTCATCGCACATCCTGACGATTGGACGCCTATGGGATGCACAACAATCTGGCCCCAAAGTACATCTAGCGGTACCCACAGATTACTGCAAGCTGTAATGTTGCCTGTTTCGAATCCAAGAAGTATAAAAACCAAATAGCTATATGAACTGCTGGATTTCTACCACTCGATTCAACAAGATACCTAGCAATTGGACCGACCTGAACGCTTTCAAGATGGTAACCAATGCACTTCCTTTCATACCCTGGAGCAAAACAACCCTATCAAAGGCTCGCAAATCACTGGAGTCGTCAGATGTCGTCCAAGAAGCCGCTGTGGATCTCTTTGCGCTAGGGTACTATGGCCATGCCAATAAACTCATCGATTCTCTATACCAGCATAGCCATGGTCTTGACTTTGACGTATACAATAGTTCCGGAACTATCAAGGCACTCTACGACGCATGGGATACTACAGGTACAATACCGACATATGCCGCAAATCCTGATCCGGACAAGATCTTTAGAGGTCGCCGACTTGACGAGAAGTATGGCAAACTTTGGGAGAGTATTCAAAATAGATGGACCAATGGATTGCCCAAAGAGATGAGAGACAAGGCTAAAGAAGGAAATTCGGATACTGAAGACTTCAAAAGCGCAATGGAAAGAATGAACAAGGAGCCGGAGAACAGTGATCCTGATAAAAGCTTGACTGTTGCAGCGGTCGTTCAAGTTGCTATGCTGACAGGGAACGAGAATGCAGCGCGGGATCTCGTCTATAAAAATGTCACAGACTTATACCGCCATGTTCAGTCTGAATGGGGAAATTCTGAGGCCAAGGAAGGTTCAATGAGGAAGTGGTTGAGGACGCGTTTGGGGCTGCACCACTCAAATGAGATCTGGAAGATCTTGAAAGATGCCCAACTCGGGAAATCCATTGGCGTCGACGAAGCAGCACTCGAGGAATATATAGACGAAGGATGCCAGCTTATCGAGCAACGCTTCACTCAAGGCCCTGCCCGCCCATACCGCAACAAGTCAATCTCAGAACTCCTTTCGATAATGGAGGAAGCCAACAGGTCAGTCTACACATTTCCCTGCAACATAATCTCGACCTTCAATCCTTCTAACACCAAACCAGCTGGCCCGGCGACATTGAATCCTTCATTCAACCACCTGCAACGCCCTCTCAAATCGCCGCCCTCGAAGCACGCCTCGCCAAAGACCCCATGCCCGACGTCGAAGAAGGTGGCCCCATGCTCCCCAACAAGCAGCTCCCAGATGACTACAAGTCCTTCCTGCTAACCAGCAACGGCTTCCAGCAAGAGCCTGACGACGCCTCCAACATATTCTGCAGCATCGACTCCGTCGGCGACGCAGACGTCGTTTGGCTGCACGACATGGACTTTGAACTCCTCCCGTACGATTTCACCAGCCAGAGCGACGTCGACAACATCGCCCTCGGGGACTTCACTACGTTCTCCATCGGCGCGGGCGGCGACGAGGGACACATCCTGCTGATTCCGCCAACGTCAGTTAAGCCCGTCGTAGCCAAATTCGAAGAAGCTTATGCACGCGCCAACGAGCATGATAAGCGCATGTACGAGCGCGCGGCGATGGATATGTACGGCGGGATCGACAAGTTGCGGGAGTTGGAGTGGTTGTGTCTGCAGTTCTATCATTGGGCGCCTGAGCAGGATATGTGGGGGAGCTTTAGGGAGATGCTGGAGGCGATGGTTGAGCAGGCGGTTGTGAAGAGGGGGTGGAGGGAGGAGAGGAGGAGGGAGAAGGAGGAGAAGGAGAGGATGAGGAAGGGGGAGGAGGAGAGGAAGGAGAAGGAGAGCGAGGAGGGAGGGAAGGGGGAAAAGAGGAAAAGAGATGAGATTAGGGAGGGAAGTGAGACATTGGAGGAGGAGGGGGAGGAGGGTGAGCAGAAGGAGGAAAACAACACGAAGGGTGAACGGAAGAGTCAGAAGACAGAGTAAGTAATTGCAGAAGGGTAGTTCAGTGTCCTTATAAAGAGAGAAAACGCATCGGCAATCCACTATATCACGATTCCACGAAAAGAGCACGCAGATATGAATGCAGGAATATTATTTCGATCTCCCCCCAGGAGCAAAAGAACGCCAATAATGCACTATAATACACCGCTCACCATGCCAAGTCACATCGTGCCATGCTCAATACCTATGTCACACCCACCTCTCTTCCTCACGCCTATTTCTTCGCATCGTTCTTCGCCTTCTTGGCCAACTCTTGCGCCTCATCCCCCCTCTTCTTCAACACCTCGCCAATCTCACTAACCGCGTCCTTGAGAATCTTCTGCGCCTCGTCGCCATGCTTCTGCGCGACCTCCTGCAGCTGGCTCAGCTTGGGCAGGATCTGGTCGCCGCCGGGGATCTTGTTAAGGTACTCCTCGTAGTCACCCAGACCGGACTCTTTCGCCTTTTTGGTAGCGGTCTTGATGTAGTCTTGCAGATCGCCTGCGTCGCCCTTGTCCACTGCGGACTTGACGCGCTTGAAGAGCTCCTGGATGTTGCCGTTCTTGAGCGCGTCTGCGTTCTCCTCGACCAGCTTCTTGACTTCGGGGTTCTTGTCTAGATAAGGTTTTGCCTGCTCGAGGCCCTTGGCCCACGCCTCGTCGCCCAGCTTCTTCAGCTTGTCGACTTTCTCCTGCACCACGTCCTGGATCTTCTTGACGTTGGCGGCGCTCAGCCCCGTCTTGACGATGTCGCTGACCTGCTGCCACGTGCGGTCTACCTCCTTCTTGGCCTCAGGCCCGTACTTGTCGCCGAGCTGCTGTAGCGTGTCCCAGTTGCCGCCGACTTTCTCTTTGAGCGCGGGGTGGTTGTCGAGAATCTGCTGGGACGCGTCGCCTGCGAGGTCCGCGATGCGCGACAGGTGCTTGGTCAGGACGTCCCAGGTCTTGTGGGCGGTGACGAGGCTGACGTCGCCGTTGCCGAGGACAGAGCGCATCTCATCGTAGGCTTCGCGCACGATGCTGTCGACCTCGTCGCCGTGCTTGGCGCGGATGGCGTCTAGGTCGTCAAAAGCAGAGTCGACGTACTTCTTTGCCCCGGGGATGAAGGCAGCATAGCTCTGGGCCGCATTGCGCAGCCAGTCGAGAGCCTCATTGGGTTCGGGAGTCTGCTCTTTGATCTTCTTGGTTGCAGAGTTGACGTAGTCCTTGGTGGTCTTGGTGGCTGCTACGACATCGCGGGCGCCGGATTGGCGGTAGAAGATGTAGCCGACGACCAGGGCGGCCGTGGCTCCTGATACAGCGCCAATTGCTGCGTGGGAGCCTGCACCGGTGTTTCCTGAGGTGGCAGTAGATTGGAAGCGGGGTTGCTGGGCACGGAATTGAGGATTGATGGCTCGTGGAGCTGGGCGGCCGGCAGCGCGAGCTGCGAAGCGTGCGTTCTGGACTGCTTGTCTTGAGAACATGGCTGTGGTGTGAATGTGCTGTTTGGGAGGCAATTGATTGAAGAGAGAGGAATGGCGTGGAGGGAATTGATGGAAAGTAAGGTGCAGGACTATAGGAACAGCTCGAGGGCCTTTTTTTAAAGCTGAGTTTAAGCATGTGCTCTCTTTACATTTCACATAATGACGTCTCCATGATGATTTGCGGACGCTAGACTGCTTACGGCTTGGGTGGAGCTGTAAGGTACAAAGTTCCACCCGCGTCATTGGTCTCCACAAAACACCACCTGCTAGTACCCGCCCCGCATCCCATGGATCATGTGAAGACTTAGGTACTTCAAGCAGGTTTCCTGATCGTGGTGTACAAGTGTCCTCAGATCAATTTTGTTCTAGAACTTTATCTACTATTCCTGGACGTGAGACATTGGAACGAGAACACTTGATTAGATGAATCCTCTCATGTTGGAGCCCAAGCACCAATTGGTGCCTACCAAGTACCTGGATCGGGATAATAACACTACCCAGGTTATGATAGAGCGTTTCAGCACGTCAACGGGGAATTCGGTTGACGAGTACCACGGATCTCGTTGGGCGCCTCAGCCTTGTTTGATTTTACCAACCGCTGCCAGCGCAATCACTCGGTATTGTGCCGACAATGCAAGAAACTTATGGGGAACGTTGTTTTCAACTCCTACATCAAGATGGGTAAATCCCCCTTTCCTAGGCTAACGGGCATCGCGTCTATATCATGATGTTATATTATAAATACTTAGGGTTTGCGCTGCGCTCCTGCGACTCTTATACGATCCACTTCACGACACTGTTCCAGGCGCTCCCGTTCGCTCATCTTCATGAGCACGGACTGACACACTACCGAAGTGGCTTTTCCTTCCTTATTTTATCAAAGAGGCAGAAGCATCTTTAGGCTGCCATGATGCTACCATTGGGCTGCGGTGGTTTTCAGCTGAATGGACTGCGCCACGGTGCCTTGGAAGTTAGCACTCGTACTTCAGCCTCACGTTTTCCCTCTGCCCCGCATTTTTCTCCAGGCTTGCATCGTCCCTCTGCCTCACATCAAGAAGCTTTTTTCCTTGCCCACAATTATGAAATCGCATTCGAAATCATCAGAATCCTCGCGTGTCCGAAATCTTCTCTCTCAACATACGGTTTCGCGGTTTCGCAAATCAGAGCCTGAAAAGACTGAGGATCGCGAGGCTATCAAAGCTGCAGACGCGCCAGCAAAGGTGAAGTCAACAGAGGCCCTGGCAAGACTTTTACTCCAGCGAGATTACAACAGCTCTCAAACAGAACAGCATAAAACCCTTGAATACTTTCTTACTCTGCGTACATTATTGAAGGATGGAGCAGATTCGAACGTTGTAATTTGCGCCTATAAATTCCATGACAGAACGGTGCATCGCCTATTTTATGCAGAACCCGACAGCGACTTCTTCGAGGACACATTTGACTCGTGTTTGAAAGACAATCTCATCGTCGAATCCAAATGGTGGGATGTGGATCTGTCACAAAACCTGACCGAGCTAAAAACGCCATTTACCATTGCAGCACATCGAAATGATGAGGAGACAATTACGATTCTCTTAGAAAACGGAGCTCAACTAGACAAGTCTCTAAAACAAATAAAAAGGAGCCGGGCCGGTCGAGATTTCGAGTGGAAATTGAACCCGTTTCGGTTCGCGGTTGAAAAAAATGATACCACTTTATTCCGGTCAACGCAGAAGTATATTGCCCCAAAATCTGCGCCAACCGAAGCGATGATATCGCGGCAGTTGACGAGGCTGATGGGTCAATCACTCAAGATTGCTGAGAAACACGATCATGATTTCAGTGTCGCGTCCCTAATACAACAGAGCGGCGCTATCAAAGATTTTTTGAGGTTTCCGGACTCGCCCACGCGAGAAACGATCGACTTTACCATCGAGCACAACCTCGCATTCCGTATGCTGAATCAGGAGACGGGCATAGACATACTGCCTTTGGTAACATTCTTCGATCACCGGGACTTGTTTGACAAGATCATCAACAGTAGGGAATACCTTGGGCTAATGAAAAAAGCACCTGCATCAATATGTATGACTACACTTCACATTGCTTGTGGGAATCTCACAACCTACCCTTGTGAACGGCTGAGTGCAGCGGCACATTTCGTCAACGTTAAAGACATCTACGGCATGAGTCCGCTCTTAGAGGCTGTTTACTACGGCAACATTGAGGCGGTTCACTTACTCCTCGAGCGAGGTGCAAATGCTGCCGATGTAGTCAATGTGGTCAATGGAGCCAAACCAGTGGAACTGCCCAACCAACATCGTCTTATGGGACCATGGCGTAATTTAAGAGATGAGGCAGCACGAATGTTCCGGAATAACGACTGGTCAGCAATTCACATCGCAGCACATCGCGGTTACTCGAGGATTCTTGAGCTCCTAATATCTTGGGGTGCAGACGTCACAGTTGTAGATCGGTCTCAACGCACCGCGCTTGATGTTGCCCTCGATGCCTCAAATATTCCGACAGCATTCACGCTCCTAGACGGCCAAGTTCCGATCGATGTGCACTCAAAAGTTGCATCAAAATTGCTTGCCCAAGCGATAGAGGAATGCAGGCATGAAGAAATTGAGATTTTGATGGCGTCAGGCGTTTCCGCCCCTGATGACGCTCAGCTTGAAATCTACAAGCGTTACAAGGTAGGACTTTCCATGAGTCTCTACACCAATCCAAACAACCTGTCAAATATGGGGGCCAACGAGGATATATGTCAAGCCTTGAAGATATGCCAAGAGTGCAACAAAGCCTTGGAAAAACAGACAAGAAAATCAGCCGGCCGTTTGCTCGATCCAAATTGCCACCTTTGCCGACTGTTCGAGGATACGGCTGAAGATGAAAAAGTCTCGCTCCAAACTGCAGAATTTTGCCACGATAAAGGGGCCCCGGATCGTGAATTGCGACTCCAGTCGAGTAAAGGTAGCACCTCGCATCCGATGAGGATGATTTCATGTACGTGCCAGAGATCTTATTTGTTGAGTTCCACATCCCTCTACATTCGCATTGCGAATTACTAGATTGCCACTCATTCACACAATCATTTGCTAACATACGAATGTAGACGAATGGCACCAGACTCTACAGGCTCTGGAATGTCAAGATGATGGAGGTACCGACTCTCCAGCAGCAATAGCCATGGCTTCTCACTGGTTGCATTCGTGTGTTAGGGGACACCTTCAATGTAATCAACATTTGTTTCCACAGTACTCGCCGACAAGAGTATTAGACCTAGATGGCCTCTCACACGGCCGATCTCTGCGACTGCGTCAGGACATCATGCTAGATAAGCCATATATTACACTTAGTCATCGCTGGGGTTATGAAGGACTTCCAGTCACTACATCTGCCAATCTATCCGAAAGGCTCAACTGCATCCACCTTTGCGATCTTTCGCAAACTATTCAAGATGCAATAAGGATCGTGCAGATGCTAGGATTTCGATATCTCTGGATAGATGCTCTCTGCATTATTCAAGATTCAACTGAAGACTGGCTGTTAGAAGCATCGAGGATGAGCAGTGTTTTCCGCGGAGCTATCTGCACTATAGCTGTCGCAGATTCAGAAAATCACTCGCAAGGTATTTTTCGTCCTCGCACCGCCCGGTCTCTTCGGCCATTCCAGGTCCCGTTTCTCAAGAATATACCTTACCGCGATCGTACGGAGTTTGTTGGCGAAGGCGAGTTTTACGTGTTTCCGAAGACTAGCCATGTTGGCGCTGGCCATCGCGCGAAAGGGACTCTCGATTCTCGGGCATGGATTTTGCAGGAACAACTTCTTTCACCTCGCATATTGTACTATGGCCACGGCGAGATCTTTTGGGACTGCGTCACAGTATCCGCGTCAGAGTCATCTCCCATCTCAACGTCGCTAATCTACGATGAGAACCCCGACGAAACGTGGGCACTGAAGCTCATTCGGAGAAGTCTCGTTGGATCAACTGACAGGGAGAAGATACGCAAACAAATTGCAAACGTCTGGATGCAAGTCGTCATGAACTACTCTTACCGTCAGCTGACTCGGCAGAGCGACAAGCTAATTGCACTGGAGGGTGTGCTTGAGCCACTCTCGATAATCCTAGATGACTCGCCCATAGCCGGTATGTGGAAAGACAAACTATGGAAACAGCTCCTCTGGTGGACTGGAAACCCCTCTTCAGTAGCGACAGACAATCCTTCGCAGTCCTCTTTCGACGCACCATCCTGGTCCTGGCTCAGCGCCACGACACCTCTGTACTACCAAAGATCAGTTGCCCGCGAGGCTCCCCAGAGTGGAGCCCGTCCAGGACATGCATTCGATATGGACAATCTTTCTCAGTATACACACACTTCCGAGGTGCACAGCGAAGCTCGCTCGACGGGAAATGGCATCCGTGGCTCACTGACTATGGTTGGGCCTAGTTTCCCATATCGTCTCACAGCAAACGATCTCAAGACCCCGGGTTTCAAAAGTTTTCACGCCGCAAAACTAAAACTGAATACTGGAAACTGGATGCTTGATGTTGTATTGGACTTGCCACTAGATATTCAGTGCGTTGTCATGTGCGAAGACACCAGCGCTAAGATGCTGATCCTGATGTGCTTGATCGCTTGCGATGAGCCGCGCGACGACGTAAAGGTCGCTGATGGTGGAGAGAGTGGGCTATACAAGAGAATCGGGCTGTGTCATTGGATTGGACAATTGTGGCAAGCCCCGAAATTTATTGGCAGCGAGCCTGAGAAGAAGACATTCACAGTCATTTAAGGTCAAGATGAATGTTCTGGCTAAAGTTCTGCAGGAAATGGAGTCTTTCATATTAGGTAGCATTGTTGGGGCTACCAAGCACTCATGTGAGGCCAAATTGAATACCACCTTTCTGACTGACCGTTATGGAAAGGCATCTTCGGAATGCACTGGGATTCTTCAACCCTCGTGGACTGCCATGAGATCCCAATCAGTTTGTCTTGGCGCGGCCCGGGTCGAATTCAGAAACCGCCTTCTCGACCTCATCCAACAACTCCTCGATGTGGACCGCGATCTCTGCGGCCTGTCTGTCGATTTTATCAGCTTCATCGTCCGACAGCCTTCCTGCCCGATCCCATACCGCAGCATCCCTCAAGCGGTCTCGTGCCTGTGCCAACAGGAAAACTCCTTGCGCAAGCAGCCCTTTGTGTATTTTGAGCCCTGCTCGTCCAAGATGCTCTCGGGGCAGATTGTCGATATACTCGTCCATGGTCTTCAAGGTGTCCTTGACGCGGCGGGAGAGCTGCGACAAGCCCAGAAATCGGCGGGCCACGGACGGTCGTTGGTGTGGTTGGTGTGCCATGGCGGTCGAAGGAGAGTCAGACGTGGCAGCGTTGTGGGAGAAGCTTGGGGAAACCCGCGCAATATATAGTGCGGTGCTGTTTCACTTTGTGTGAGGTGGTGAGTGAAACCGGCTGCGCGCACGTGACAATCGATTGGGAAAGAACAAAGCTTTCACCTGCCTTGTCTTCCCTTTCACAGGATCCGACATAAAGGATTTCTGCGTCCAAGCAGCATTGGCGTGCGAATTAGATCCAAACGGACTGGATAAATTTGGCAAACGCGTGCTGGCCAACTCGCATTTCAAAGCGGCCTCTCAAACCAGCGGACAAAGTGTTTCGGGAGATGATCTCATCCCCTTCGAAAATTCGCAGAGAAGTTCGATTACACTGGGTTATCGAAGATTCAGATTGATGAAAGAGTCCTCAAAGTCTCTTCAGCAACGACGGAGAATCTAGCCACTGATAACACTGGCATACTAGGGAGCGAACACAACGCAAAGTATGAGCAGTTCCTGCGTGGTCCTAAGATACAAAGGAAGGGAATGTGGAACTATAAACTGAATCCCGATGTTACCATGGATTTAGATACGGTGTCTACCTTTCCACCAGCGTACGGAACCTGAAAATACATAGGGCTATGCAGTCAACAGTGATACCAAGGCCCATGATATCCTATATCATTTCATTACGATACTTCCCATTATTTCCTACTTCTATTGTGCTGCCACTCAGCCCATTTCGCATGGACTGAAACTGCTGCTGAATTTCCTGCCTGTCTCAGAGCAGAGTAATGTATCCGGAACGAAAAGCTAAAACCTGCCTCGACAGCTTTTCGTCTCGAGGTATGGACAGCTTTGCGTACGTCCTCCAACAGAGTTGTAGCCATGGAAAAGCGACGACGAAGTGCAGAAACGCTGACGGTTTCGGAGTTTTCACAAATTTACACAGTCCAAAAAAAGATTCTCTCAGCACCTCATCCCGGTTTTCTCCTCGATCCACCAAGTCCGAGCCGCATCGTGCTTCTGCGTCTTATATTCCCAACGAAGCCTTCAATCATCGTCCAACTCTCTCTTTTGCTTGAAGTTTTAGCATCCATAGTGATAACCCGACTTGGCACATATTCTTCCTCGCGTCTCAAAGTGACCTTGACCTTCTTTTGCGCAATCCACACAGTCTGCGTTGCTACATTGCTGGCAGTAGGGTTCACCATTGCTTCGACCGTCAAGTCATTGACTGCCAAGCGATGGAATTCGCTGAAGCCTTGGCTTTCTGTCTTCTCGAGGAATATTCGTGCAAACACTCGATTCACCGGGTCTATGCGCACACATGCTAGGAACGCGACGTAGGAATTTGGCATATCTCTGATGGGGAGAATGGGAAGTTGGATATGCAGGCCGGCATTTGTCATTGAGAAGTCAGGCTTCGGCTCCCGAATACCGAACCGCGAGATGAACTCGGTGTAGTTGATGGGCTGGTATTTGTGGCAGTCTTTGAATTGCAGGGGTGATGATGCAAGCATGTCTCCGTTGCATACTTTGTCCTGCCAGGCAAATATCGTGTGATCGTTCGTAGACTGCATGATCTCAAGCTGAAGACGACGGAAAGCTCGCATACCTTCACCATAGAGTGTAGGCATACTGACACCGAATCTACGAAATCAGCGTTGAAATATGTGAGGTGTTGACCACTCACAACCCCATTAAAGAATATGCGACGTCCTCGATTCTCGTCGTTTCTCTCGTCGCAGCCCAAGACATTTTCTCAGCTACACTTGCCGAGTCTAGATGTCTTGTATTTTGCAGAATCTTGATATCTATACCCGTTGCGACGGAAACCGTGTTCGCCAGATCGATGCGGCTTCCGAGCTTCTGCCAATCCATAGAGTAGAATATCATTGTTTTAGGCGCGATAAGCTCCTGAAGCGTCCAGCCGCGAGAAAACCAGGAGCTCTCGCGGATTTCTGTCAGGTTAAGGACTCCGCCCTTGCACAAAACATCATCGAGAAACGCAAAGCACATCAGGGAATCATTGTACCACTGATACATGCTGTTGATGGCTTCTGAGAGCTCGGCGCTACTACTCTTATTGATGCAACAAGTATCGACCCAAATGTACTGTAATCCGTACTCCATCGCAGCGCGGGCGCACTCTTTGATCTTAGCAAATCCTAGCATACACTTGTAGTCCTCTCCGGTTTTCATGTGTTGAAATTCCACCTCTTCTTCTCGCCATCTATGACTTAGGATAGCATACGGTGGGATCTTGGAAGCTGGATATTCCGTGAGAACAACGTCGATGTCATTGGTGGTCGCGTTTGCAACACATTGGAGGAGCCGCATGGCGAGGCTAGGTAACTAGGTGGCTGGCGGCACAGGATCTTCAAACAAATGGATAGCTAAAACTATTTGCGATGTATCACAACTCATTTCCCGTCCACGGCTGATGGGAATTTGGTTGTCTTCGATGAGTATGTGTAACGATGGTGATTGTTTGCATGTTGTTCAGGTGAGCATAGCCCCAACCCCGCACCTGCATGCGTGATAAGATGGTCTCGAACTTCTCCTCCGCAAGGGATAGTCAAATGTGATCGAGCTGAACCTGGTGGCATTGTTAGCCTTGATAAACCCCTGCCAAGCGGAAATATTTCCTCCGAACGTGTCTATGACGTTCTTTGTTGGGCCCGCTTCGAAGACTTGGCCAGCTTGCGATATCTGATTTTGGCCCAGCACTGCCCATCTTCGCTTATACATTCTCCCATGTAGTATACACTCGACGTGAATCGAGAAACAATCAAATGAGGGCCCGATAGAGTTGACCGAAGCTGTGTTTAAAGCGCTGCGATTAGTTGCTGCCGAGATCACTACCCCAGTTGATTTCAGATTAGCTAGATCACAGACATAATGGTTATCGGTCAGAAGGGTACGTACGCAATTGTCCATTAAAAAGGTTCCCCGTCTTCTTGCAAGAGACTTTAACAAATACTATACTACATCGTCTATCCAGAATATTCAGTTTCCAAACTACCGTAGTAAAGTAATCTCTCGTAGCAGAGGAGCCTGAAGACCTCGGGAGAGAACCATAGGAAGATGTTCATGAACAGGTGCCATTATCCAAAAAGCTTCGAAGCTGAAATACCGGATCTAGAAATAAAGTTTCAGTGACTCGAGATCGTCTGGACCCTTTCCCGTCTTTCGCTTCAGGGAGCCCAACCCACCCTGGGAGTGCGGTTCCGCTAAGTCCACACCAACCAACTACCTAAGTTCCTTGACAACAGTCAAGCTTGCCAAAGAGGTGTCTCCTTAGATATAACCTCGCTTCTTTGATTTGCTATTCGATCAATTGACATCAGTGCCGCCATGTTTATCGAGACGCAGGATTCGAAAGTCCCCAGTCAATCGATCTCGCCTCCCGCTTCCAATCCGCAAATTGTCCAGCCATTTGGCGGGAGTGTAATGACTTTGAACACGGCTGTCAAGCTAGCGAAACCTTATCATACATTCCACGTGGCGGCGAGTCAAGGCGGATACAGTACAGGAGCCGCATAGCCGCTAGCGGCGGAAAGCGCACGCAAACCACATTGCTACTTCGTGAAGAACACGGGAGATCTACCCGAGGTCCTGCTTATACGTCGTATACGGCACATGAGTATATGTAGAGTTCAGTCTTCTGCTATTTGCTAGCTAAGCATTCAAGTGTCCAAAGACTACAATCTTCGTACTCCAGATCCGCCCAAGTCTCCATTATAGGCCACATGTAAACGAAAAGTTGGCGATGTTGATCACTTTCGCTCCATCGGCTATGCATCCTCACCACCCGCCACACCACACCTCCAAGCGCACCGCGGAAGCGGGTTGCCATCCAGCACGTCTGTACCCCTTGCATCTGGAACCGCACTCGCTGTCCACCCGCCTCTGACTCGCCCAAGCGACATGATGCATGGCGATCCAGTGTCCGCACTGTGGTGGAGACCCATCGATCCCATTTCCCCGAGCGCTGGCGCACCAGGGGCGTTTGGGCACGGCATGCATGCGACTTTGCCATTGCTCAGAGCGGGACTGTGTCCTGTCTTATCAATATGAGTGTTGGGGGTCCCGCGTTCGAGTCTAAATTCTGTTGCTACTTACTTTTCCCCGTCCGCCCGGTCTTGAGATGATCGAAGAACCGTGAATTGTCAACCTCTCTCTCTCTCTCTTTGTCTCTCGTCATGGCATCGCCCTTCCAAATCGAGGCATGGACCGAGTACTCCATCGGCATTTTGGTGCTGCTTGCGCGTATAGCCGTGCGCCATTCGCAGGTCGGACGCAAGTGGCAGGGCGACGACTACTTCGCTGCGCTGGCGATTGTCTTTTTCACTGCGGAACTGGTTATGCTGGAGATAATTGGCCGGTTTGGATCGATCACGGGAATGAGCGACGAAGTTGCTGTGACGCTCTCGCCGGGGGAAATTGATCGTATTATTGCTGGGAGCAAGTGTCTCTTCGCTGGCTGGTTCTTGTACACGACGTTGATTTGGTGCCGTGAGTTTGCCTACGGTACACTGCTATGAAGATGACCAAGCTGATACTGGGATGTAGTTAAGGGGTGCATGCTCTGCTTTTATAGTAGACTTACGTATGTTTATCGATGATGCTGTGTCACACCTAGAGCTAACAAGCACAGCCTAAACCTCCAGCAACGCAACTTGGTCAAGATCACGGGCGCAATCTGTATACTCGCCTACATTGCTACTATGCTCGTATACGTCACACACTGCCTTCCCCTCCACCGGCTGTGGCAAGTCTACCCCTACCCCGGCGACGACTGCGCTCTCAACACCTCCAAGTATCTCGCCTGCGTAGTCACAAACATCTTGTACGTCCAATCGAACCTCCTGGGCTCCCTCAGCCAGCTAAATCCAGCGCAGCACTGATCTCCTAATCCTGTACATCCCCATGCCCCTCCTCTGGACCGTCAAGCTCCCGATCCGAACAAAGATCCTCTGCAGCTTCTGGCTCTGCAGCGGGATATTCATCATCGTCGCAACACTCCTGCGCTGCGTACTAAGTCTGCAGAATGTATCGCGCGTCAATCTCAGCACCATATGGGCGATTCGCGAAACGGTTCGTCACTCCGCTCGCTCGCACCCACTCCTCGCGCATATATGTCAATGCAATGCTAACTCACCACCCAGTTCGTCGGCATAATCTCCGTCAACCTCCCCGTGCTCAAACCCTTCTTCAACAAAGCCAAACAAGTCATTTCGTCGGGCCGCTCGTCCAAAGGCCCAAGCGGGAGTTCAGGACACACACTGCCTAACAGTCATCGCATGACCCACGTCGAGCGGTCGGTCAAGCAAAAGACTATGCATACGATCCGGAGCATGGACGATTCGAGTGATGAGCAGGTGGGGCGTGATAGCAAGAGTATCACGGAGTCGCAGATCGATCTTATGGAGAATGGAGGGGGTCCGGCGGTCACGGCGGGGCGATCGGAGTATGAAGACGAGGGGATTCAGGTTACGAGGACTTATGATGTTTCGCACTCATCGAGTAAATTTGGTGTTTAGAGTTTGCTTTTGAGGTGGATATAATGGTAGGAGGCTTTGCACTGTTACGCTATGGAATCTCAAATGCAAATTTTCAGGTCCGATTTTTGCCCTGGTAGCTGTGAATATATTAATTTGTTGAATGAGTGTCGACGTGATAATAATAATTGCAGCGAAATCAAGCGTTATATCAGAACAGAAGTACCCAAAAGCACAATACCCTCCGAAACCATTCTCCATAATACCACATTAGGTCAAAGTATATTCTCAGCCATGTCGCCGTAAGCAAAAATGGAATCAAGTTGAATCACCAGCCATTTACCTTGCATTCAATCCCCCAAAACGTCGCTCGGACGCAATCTTCTTTTCATCCGCCTCAACTAGCATCCGATGAATGATTTTGCACTTCCTCTTCTGCGCCCACACAATCGGTGACTCCCCCCACATGTCTCGAGAATGCAAGTCAATTTTGTCAATAAACTCGTCAAGCAGTATTCGAACAACCGAAACGCGGCCTCGCTGGACTGCCATCGATAGAGGCGTCCACCCGCTTGTATCTCGTACATCGACTTGACACTGGCCTGTGCCGAGAAGATGTTCAGCGACATCGCTGAACCCTTTTTCTATCGCGACGGACAGCGGCGTCTGCTGATACTGCCCATTTCGCGAGTTGCAGTTTACTCTCCCGGTGGCGGTTAGGAGTTTCACGATTTCGAGGTCCCCGACTTCGGCTGAGGAATATAGAAGAGTGCTTCGCTCATCGCATGTGCAATCGAGATCGACCGCATCTGTTATGAGCCTTAGCCTACATGTACGTTGTGATATGCGTATTCAATGAGTAGCAATGCGCTACGGAAGAGGTGTTTCGGGAGATTTCGCACTTACTTGAGTACAGTAGTAGCTCAAAGAGCTCCTGGTGCCCGTCACGGTACGCCCACCCAAGTAGTAGAACCACCCGGTTGACAGAATCCGGGCGGAAGTATATTTTGCCAGTCCTTAGCAATAGTATGACTGCTGTCGTACACTTGCTTTCCATTGCCCAAGCCAAAAGTGCGTGTCTTTCGTCCTGATGCATCACATCCGTTTCGAGCAGAAGCTGCACAAGGTTATTATGCCCATTCATCGCTGCCCACATGAGGAGTGAATGCTTTTGATGATCTGGGGCCACGGTACCTCCCGTCTTGCGTACTCGCAATACTTCGTTCAGAATCTTGTTCCTCAAGGATGCTGTTGTATGGTCAAAGTTCTCAGGTTTTCTTGCTTCCCATTCTTGGAGCAGCTCGACTATGTTGTCGTATCCACTTTGTGCCGCTCTCCAGATCGGTACCCATCCTCGATTACATTCTGCATGCACTTGAATTGTGTTTTGGCTTAGAAGCAGCTTCACCATTGCGGTATCCCCGTTCTCGGTCGCTAGCAACAAGGAGGTCTTCCCATCAATGTCTTTTGCGTTGACGTCGACCAGCTTTGTGTCCAGCAGCAACTTCGCTGTGCTCTCATGCATGGTTCTTACTGCTGCTATCAAGGGGCTCCAATCGTCAGTACCTCTCAGGTCGACAAGTATGCTAGGTTCGTTCAGTAGTAGCTTCACAATTTCCTCGTAGCCTTGCTCCGCTGCAACCAACAATGGAGTCTTGCCATTTCGTTCTCTGAGGTTGACGTTGGCCTGGTTAGTGTTGAGGAGAAGCTCTGTGATTTTCAGATGCCCATATTTCGCCGCGTAGAATAGTGGTGCGCCTGTGCTATTTAGCCAGTCCATTCTCACCTTATTCGTGCCCAAAATAAGCCGCACACATGCCTCGTGACCATTTTTCGTAGCAGATAGGAAAGGGTCTTGGTAAAATCGAATTTCGGAACCCGGATAGGCTCTACGTGGATCGAGGAGTAGCTTGATAACCGGATCCGCTCCGTTTTCTGCAGCCCAAGCGAAGACGCCATCTCGTAGGGCGTCCAGATTTCCAAGAAATTCGCTCATTGACCACTTTGGTAAGGAAGACGCACAGCAGTCTTGGTCCTGAAAGCCAAAGAGGAAGAAAATGGTATCTTGAATGACTTCTTCCACGCTCTTTTCATAATCAGGAATCAGAATTGTCGCGTTGCTTGCGTTGGAGGATATACCAAGTAGGGCAAATATTGCATCTCTCGGATCAGTTGCCTGGCTTTTCCGGAATTTGAGAAGTAAGGTGTAAAGCTCCCGGCTTTGACTCCACCAGGATTTTTTCCGTGAAGAACCTGGCATGATATCCAGAATGGATTGGCAATGCGTATTAGGTTCGATGCCGAGAATAAGAGGCAACATTGCAATATCTGAAGCCGAGGCTGATCTGGTTCCGCAAAGGACTTGAGCGGAGCGCGCCTTGGCCACCTCCTGGATAATCCAGACCCTATTGAACCAAGGGTGACGCAAAAGATGGGTCAGGCCGCTTTTATGCTGGTACAGGAAGCTTCCACCCGCTCTGGACTGCCCGGTATCGCCGAAAATAAGCCACTCCTTTCTTGAGGGCTTCTCTTTGATTCGATCATATATCGTTGCGTGTTGCTTGACACGGGTCAAGTGGTCGAAGAGATGATCGGTATCAGCAGTCCCGTCCCCCAACCAGATAAGAACCTGTTCTGCTTGTTCGTAGATACATGTCATCTGTCTTACTTGATGTCCTCGCTCTTTATCGTTGTTTTGATCGATGCAAATGGCGTCAATCCAGAGTATCCTGTCTTGGTCGGTGTACCGAAGGTGCTGTAGAGCGAGGTATAGATTTTTCGTGACAGCCATTAGCCGTCCGTCTACTTCAATCTCGTAAGGCTTGTCTGTGTCGCCCCAGGTGTAGCTCAAAGCCTCATAAGATATGACACCTTGCGGATCATGAAGCAATGCATCGAATAGATAACATTCAATAAATGCGCCATCACCTTGGCATAGTTGTAGAAGGCGAACAGATTGTTTCAGGTGATCGAGCGGGGCATATTGGAAAAACGCCATGGTGATAGCCGGTAAAGGTAGACTTGAGAAATAAAAAATTAGAGGTTAAGGTTGCGATCGATCTTGGAAAGTTCGGTCACGCTGCCGAGTAGTCGCTTATGGCATGAAATCCTGCTAAATTGGGGCCAAAGTGACCGGGCACAGGCTGTGAGGAGCGTTCATAACTATGAGAGAAAAAGTTTTGTTGATATTTCTGTGAGTTTTCAGGTAGTTGACTGTATGATGATGAGGAGAATCGAGGTGGGAACGTGTTGAGGTGGGCTGAGACGTCAGGCTGAACAGAAAGTGGCGGTGCATTTGTGGGGTATGACCACCGAACTCCTCTCCGTCCCTAATGGGCATTCTTGAGCAGTTTCTGGGTGCAATTATCATTTTGCGAGTCAGTGAAGTGGTCGAGAGAAAGGGTCGCTGACTAGCTGCAAGGACTGATGTTCGAGACACGGTTGAGGGCAGATTAAGAAGCAAGCAGATTCGTCACTAGATATCGGCTGATCGGAAAGCAAATGGGCTTGGAAAATGAGGCAGACGCCAGGGAGATGCATGTGGTCAGCATTCGTGGGCGGGCGTCGATTCGCGCACCAAGCACTGAGGCATCCACGCGAGGATGCAAGTACATCACCGCCATATGCAGGAACTGCTCCCTGCGCACACCGAGTTGTGCGATGGACGCGGCTCTGGGCCTTGAAATGAGGGGGAAATAGTTCTCGTGACGATGGTCCAAGTGTACTTGCAGTAACACAGACGTGAGGCGTGACTGACAAAATGGTGGTCGAGTGAGAAAAGAAAGCACCCTTGGCCTGGGGTGACGTGGGGAAGCGGCGGCTATCCCACATCGCGGGGGGCCGGGGTCGGGATGAATTGAGAAAAAACCTCATACGGGTACGTCAGACGCGTCGTGCAAAAGCAAAGCCGCCGTGGAGTAGGCAAAGGCAGCACAAATGGTGAGGTGAAGGCAGCAGGGCGACAGCATCATGTTCCAATAGTCTGCCCACGCATAGGGCGAGCCAGCCAATGACGTAAAAGCGGGTCCCAACAGGCCCCTGCCGCGCTCCTGCACCGCACTTTCCTGACAACTCACGCAGCCTGTGCGCGCTACCGTTGGCTTTATTTACCTCGCTCCCCAACAACCTCTGCCCCACCCCACCGCGCTCCTCTACCACTCTCCTCTGCCACTCTCCGCCGCCTACCAGCTGCCCAATTGCCCTCTCCACACCCGATTCAACCTACTCCCACCCACCAACCAACCACCTACACCAACCGCAACCATGGGCAAGGTAAGCAGCTACTGCTGGAGACTGCCCCTCCTGCCCGCGCTGACCGGCCTGCTACGTAGGCCAAGTACATCATGCTTGACTGCGACAACACGCTTGTTCAGTCTGAGCGCTTCGCCTTTGAGGCCTGCGCCGACCTGACCAACATCGTCATGGAAAAGCACAACATCGACGCCCGCTACACGGCCGAGTCGCTCCTCGAGGACTTTGTCGGCCACAACTTCCGCGGCATGCTCAAGGGCCTGCAGGCGAAGCACAACTTCACCATGCCCGCCGACGAGCTCGAGGACTTTGTCCAGCAGGAGCTCGGCGCCGTCACCAAGAAGCTGAGCGAGAAGGCCGTCGAGTGCCCTGGCGTGACCGACGAGCTCAACAAGCTCAAGGAGCAGGGCTACCCCATGTCTGTCGTCTCGACCTCAGCCAAGAGCCGCGTCGTCGCCTCAATCGAGAAGGCCGGCATTGCCCACTTCTTCCCTCCCGAGCACGTCTACTCTGCCGCCACTTCGCTCGACCCTCCCAGCTCCAAGCCCGACCCCGCCATCTACATCTACGCGGCCGAGCAGCTCGGCGTCAAGCCCTCTGAGGCCATTACCGTCGAGGACAGCAAGTCAGGTGCCACTGCTGCCATGCGCGCTGGTATTCCCTGCATCGGCTATGTTGGTATCTACGGCATTGAGGAGGGCAAGGAGAAGATGGAGCAGATGGCCAAGCTTCTCACCGAGGAGACCAAGTGCGCTGCCATCATGTACGACTGGAAGGAGTTCCAGGACTGCCTGAAGAAGATTGAGGCCAAGCTCTAGATGGATCACAGGTTCACAACTGCGAAGACATGGGGAAGACAAAACTAACGAGCTCTATTTTGCTGTCGCAATAGAGGAGGTTACGAAACATGATGGATCATGACAATGGCACAGAGTTACAGGGTATGAAGACTCTAGATAGACTCACGAATGCATATGACTGGGCCTGGAGCGATACCATACTGATTGTCCTGTTGCTTATCTTGAGTGGTGATGTTTATCGACTGATTTTCCCCTCCACTGACGTCAAGGCTAGCCAAAGTGGTACGCTACGTCGGCGGCTCGACCCGAGCATCTCCACCTCGGCTACTATGGGGAAGTATGTTTAGCTCGACACTACCCCCCATCTATCGTCTAATAGTCCAGTTTGTTCGTCTAGTTGCATACGATTGCAGTGCACTGGTCATGGTAAAGTCGCATGTGGTAGAGTGATTGAGAGATGCTGCACTATGTTGAGAAGGACCTGAACGCATTCAAGGCGCCGTCTGCCTGCCTTTTACTTTTTAGTATTTTGCTAGGATAATGCCTACGACGGCACTCTGCGAAGTATTTCCTGTTACTCGAATAGGATGTTGGTCAGGTCATCGCAGCCTCGGGTACCACTCCAATCAATTTTGGCACCTTGTGGACCCGTCTACCGCACCGTTTCTCCACACAAACACTAGGTTTTCCAAATACTCTTTGTACCAATAATGGTCCATCTAATGGTCACTTGGACACAGGCTCCCGGTTTTGTGCTAGAAGACAAACACACCCTCTACGGCTGTCGACAGACGACCCTGCAATGGTGTTATCGGGCGCATTATCAGGTAGATTGAATCTGCCCACATGGTTCGATAAGCGATGCAAATGCGAAAATCCCGCTTCTCAGTAAGTCAGTAGCATTCGCTGAGACCGGTCATGAGTCGTGCAATCACAGCGCGCGGAGCAACTCACATTCATTCCAACAACGCTCGAAGAGAAACAATCGTGGCGAAGGCCATTGCGCTCGGGTGTGGATGAAACGATCTGCATCTCGGCAGTCTTGGTTCTTCCTTAATTCCGCTGAATGACACGCAGGGAATGGGAATGCTTAAATTAAGCCTCCTTCCTAACCGGTCGCCCAAGCTTTCATTTCATTTACAACCACCAATCTTGACCTGCGCACGGCAATCGGCTTCATCTACATGCTTCTCACTCCATGCCTGCCTGCCAATCATGGTCATGCTGCAGCTTGTGCGATGGGGTACGACGTGGACGATAACGTCAAGATGGGGCAGGTACGCTCTCTACCTGCCGGGTTGGCCATAGGCGGTGCATCACAGAGAATGGCGAAATCCAGCACCGACATGTCCTACCTTGGGGATTTAAAGCTGTTGCTAGAACCTCTTTGGTGGTTTTCCTACACGGCTTGTCCTTTCATCTCGTGAGAATCCCGGCAATCATGTATCTACGAACTGCTCTTCTCTCTTTGTCTGCTTTTGCGGCGGCGAAGGAAATGCCAAAGGATGAGGTTAAAGCAGCGCAGCTCTATGACTCTGGTATTCGGCACGCAAATAATGTTGCTCTGAAGAAGGTAGTAGTTGCTGTCTAACTTGGCAGCTCATAGTTGACAATTTCAGGAAACATGGGCAAGACAAGAAGCCGCAGGTGCATACAACTCTGCACAGTATGCAGAAATCAAAGACAAGGTTGAATGCGTTAATGGTATCGCGAAATCAGGAAAGGATTCTTTCAGATGCAGCAATATCGATCTCATCCACTTTCTGTCTCACGCCGAACTGGGAAGCACTCGTGGAGTAGGCTCATCTTCCTGGGGATGGACATCCGAAGACGGACGCGAATTCGTTTGCATCGGTCAACAAGATGGCGCTGCATTCGCTGAAGTGTCCAAAGAGGGCAAATTAGTATACCTTGGGCGACTCCCAGCGTACTCATCGCCTAGCACTTGGCGCGAAATCCGGGGCCAGAATAACCTCATGATTATCGGCAGTGAGGCCGTGGATCACGGCATCCAGATCTTCGATATGAAGAAACTGCTTACCATTGATCCTGCGTCTCCGGTAACATTCAGCAATAGTAAAGATCTTACGGGACATTTCAAAGGCCTCCCTGCTGGCCGTACGCACAATGTGGTGACGAATCCGGAAACCAACTACATCTATGCAGTTGGTGCGCAGCCAAGAAACTCATCCTGCAAGTCGGGCATTATCTTCATCGACATTTCCGATCCTTCGAAACCCACAAGCCCGGGATGGTGCGTATATTCTCCGATCTGCAAGTGAGACATACTGACAACATCAGTGCATCTGAAGACGGCTACGTTCACGACGCGCAATGCCTCATCTACCGTGGTCCTGACAAGGCCTTTTCAGGCCGCGAAATCTGCTACGGCTACAACGAGGACTCTCTCACCATCTACGACGTGACCAACAAAAAGGCCCCTGTCATTCTGTCCAACACGTCCTACGAAGGCGCAGCATACACGCACCAGGGGGCTGTCCTCGATCCCAATAACCAGCAGTTCCTTCTTCTTGACGACGAATATGACGAGTACGACAAGGTCGGCCCTGGCATCCCCGGAAACCCCATCACATATATCTGGGACATATCCAGCCTGCGTGCACCAAAACAAACTGGAATCTACAAGAGCGCTGCCAAGGGTGTCGATCACAACCAGTATGTTGCAAACGGCTTTGCGTACCAGTCCAACTACGGCACGGGATTCCGCGTCCTCGATGTGCGGTCTATTCCCCAGGATCCTACGGGTGCGGGAGTTAAGGAGGTTGGCTTTTTCGGTACGTGGAGTCCATCGGGATGAGATATGAGACTTTGTTGAAATTGCTAATCACGTGAATAGATATTTACCCTGAAGATGATAATCTGCCTGGCGGTGGCAAGGTTGATTTCGTGGGGACGTGGTCGAGCTATGCGCTGTTCAAGAGTGGGTTTATTCTTGTGAATACCATGGAGAGAGGCGCTTTCATTTTGAAGTTTAAGGAGGGACTACCTAAATAGGACAAGAGAAGTGAATGATTCGAGCATTGGATTGTCCTGCCGAGGGAAGCTCAGCTCTGGTATTGGTATATACATAGTATTATTCGCAGCGAAAGCTAATGGAATAGATCGAATTACTCAATGTCCCAAAGGCTCTGCGCTGAACAACTAATTGTAACACATGCCCAGTTTCCACCGCACGCCGAGCTAGAAAACAAATCGCCATGCCGTGTAAACGTAGTAGAGCACCGCCCAGGAAACGCTGTCGCACGATACGTTGTTGACCGGGAATACGCAGTGCAGATAGCCGGCAACGGTGGCGATCATTGCCGCTGCGCTAGCGCTGGTGGTGGCCTCATTTGTTAATTTTGTTCTCGTCACAATTCATCCTATCGCTAGAGTAAAGTCTACTGCGTATAGCATGACGTGTATACTTTTGGCGACGGTTGGGTGCATGTTATTTGTGATGTGGGTTCTCAAGTTGAACGACGCCAGTTTCGTTATGATTGGTCTTTCCATGCACTTGCAATTGCTCACTACTCCGCGCAATTGTAATTGCGATTGACGCGACCTGAAGCACTAGCCAACACTCCACATTCATATCTTGAACATGTGCCCTCGAGGCTTGAGACTATCTGCAGTGGCAAACCTAGCGCCAGAGCTCATCTCCAGCACGCACAAATCGCAGCCTCGAATGCTCGCAGGCTCATCCACAACGGTCTCCGCCACCAGCACATCACTTCAACGGCGTTCTCCTCGTCGCGCTCCAGCCAGCGGGAAGGAATAGAACGACCCTATCGCAATGCACGATAATCATCCGCCCTGATTGTGGCGTTTCTTGCCAAGTCTCGCGCTCTGCCTTGGCGACAGGCGGCACTTTGGCCTTCCCTTTGCAGCGTCCGCCGAACGACGAGCTAGAAGCCTCGCGCAGGTCGAACGTTTCTACCATTTGCCTCCTTCCCAAAGAGCGCGTGAAGCACACCCCAGCCAAGATGTTTTAATCTATCGTCGCCCGCGGCCATCTCACCTATCACCCGGCCACCGGTTCGGCGTGCGCTGCCAACGCTGTTCGCGCGGCTCGACGTCCCACTGCAGCGCGCCGTTGCTGCTCCTTGCTTGTTTTGAGCGCGCCTGTGCCTGGATGGCATGGCTGTGTCGACATGCTCATGGGTGAATGCAGCTGCCTCTCCCGGTTAGGAGAGCAGTCGAGCACGCGATGATCCATGATGTCGCATGCTAATGCGGTTCCTGGGTAACTACTATACAGGTACGAGCCAGCAAATATATATAAGCGGGGGACAAGGTGCCCCAGGACTTTTGTTGCACAGCTTCTTCCCTCGCTCATTCGTTTTCCTCTTTCGTCCCGTCTTAGGTCAAGATGAGGTTTGCTCCGTTCGTTGTGCTCGCTGCCCCGGCTCTCGCTCAGTATGATGCGAAACCGCCAAAGCCGACGGCAAAGCCTGGTCCTAAGAAGCTGGTCTCGCCCAAGGCGTTGATCAAGGAGATTAAGCTCGACAATTTGCTTGCGGGGTCTCAGCAGCTTCAGACTTTTGCGGATGAGAATGGTGGGAACCGTGCGTTTGGTGGTGCCGGCCACAATGCTACGACTGAGTGGATCTACCAGACTTTGAAGGATACTGGATACTACGACGTCTACAAGCAGCCCTTTGTTGAGCTGTTCACTGCTGCCACGGTCAAGCTTACCGCTGGTGGTGAAGATGTCCCCGCCGAGTACCTCACCTTTGGCCCCTCTGGCGATGTCACTGCCAATCTTGTCAAGGTCAACAACCTCGGATGCAATGGCACTGATTTCCCTGCCGGAGTCTCTGGCCAAATCGCCCTCATCTCCCGCGGAACATGCACATTCGCCATCAAAGCGACCAACGCCAAAGCCGCCGGAGCAGTAGGCGCCGTCATCTACAACAACGTGCCCCTCCAGTCCCTCTCCGGCACCCTCGGCGGAGAAGGCGACTACGCCCCCGTCGTCGGCCTCACCCAAGAAGCCGGCAACTCTCTCCTCGCCAAGCTAGGCAACGGCACCGTCTCAGCAACCCTCTTCATCGACGCCATCCGCGAAAACCGCACAAACTACAACGTCATCGCCGAGTCCAAGCAAGGCGACCACGACAACGTCCTCATGCTCGGCGGCCACACCGACTCCGTCTTCGCGGGCCCGGGCATCAACGACGACGGCTCCGGCACCATCGGCACGCTCGTGACCGCCCTCGCCCTCACCAAATTCAAGCTCAAGAACGCCGTGCGCCTCGGCTTCTGGGGCGCCGAAGAATTCGGCAAGCTCGGCTCCTTCTACTACCTCAAGAGCATCAACGGCACGTTTGGCGGGAGCGCGGCTGAGGTCTCCAAGCTGCGCGCTTACCTCAACTTCGATATGATTGCGTCGCCGAACTATGTGCTGGGTATCTATGATGGCGATGGCAGCGCGTTCAATTTCTCGGGCCCGACTGGGTCGGATAAGATTGAGCGGGATTTTGAGAAGTTCTATGAGGAGAGGGGTTTGCCGCATGTGCCTTCGCTGTTCTCGCTAAGGTCCGATTATGCGGCTTTCCTTGAGAATGGGATTCCTTCTGGAGGTCTATTCACTGGCGCTGAGGTATTAAAGACACCCGAGGAACAGATTCTCTTTGGAGGGACTGCAGGCGTTGCTCTGGATCACTGTTACCACCAGGCGTGTGACGATTTGTCTAATATAAATCAGGAGGCCTATCTTTTAAATACTCAGTCAATCGCTAATTCCGTTGCGCTCTATGCCACCAGCTGGGAGGGAATACCCAGAAGCAACGCTACACTGCGCAAGAGGAACGCTGAGTCCTCGAGACTGTTGGCAAGGTTCGATACAGGCGGTCATGAGCACAATGGACAGCCTTGTGGAGCGGGAAAGCACGTTTTGTAGTGGAGTGAGGTGATGATGTAGGGTTGTAGAGTAGATTGGCTGTATGTATGTATGTCTATGCATGGAAACGAGAAAAAGAATGTACCCTGGTTTTGACTACACTCACTTTGCGGATTTGAACTGCTCTATGCCCCTTCGCATGTGTTCCCACTATCAACAATAATTTTTTGGATAAGCCCCCGTGTCTTCGCTGTTGTAAGCATATCAGACAGCGAAGAGGGAATTGAGCGGAGGTCTTGCATGCTGCGTTATATGGGGATAGTTTTAGAGAGGAAGTGCAGTAGAGGTTGTCTGGGGTATCTTTGCTTTCTTCCTTGGAGAATACACGTGTGTGAGTCTGAGGAGCTCGAGTGGTGTAGGTGTAATGTTTTGCTAGGTCTTGTGCTGCTATGATGGCCTTCGAAGATCGGAAATTAGTATGTTGTGTGGGCGCGAGTATGTCAAAGGGGTATTAGTAATGTTAATCGTATATATTACAGAAAATCCGGAAGTCTTTGAGGTTAGCTAGTCAGTCTCACTGGCTTAACAAATAATTGTAGATGCTATAGTGAATAGGCGAGTAAAGCTAAATGCTAGGAATTTACATTAAGTCCAAAAGGTCTCTGAGGAGTGACATCAAGTTCTGGAATCTTGATATTCTTTCTTCCTCACATGTGTGGTTCTGCGTGGTTGACGATGAAGCATTCTTGCAGATATACGAAATAGTCTGATAGAAGCCTGGCACCTGTTTAATGATTCGATGCACTGTTTGTAGGGAATCAGAGTCCTGCAGGCTTTATGATTCTTCTTTGCTGTATTAATAGGGAAATAGATCTATGAGTAGTTTTAGATTGGACATGCAGGAAACTAGCCTCTTGTTCTAGCGCCGAGGGTGCTGTTGTTTCTTCTGATTCCCGTTGTACGAGAGGGAACTTGTTCAGGGCTTGTCTAGCGCATATCTTAGGATTTCTGCTTCGCGGAGGAGCGAGACGTAAGTTCGTATGCTTTGGAAGATCATGGATAACAATTGGCCTTGGTGAATTCCACATCACCAATATAGTATGAAATACATTTTTGGAGCGCTGGTGTCCACTCTCTCTCTTCCGAATGTAAAAGACAGTTGGAAGGAATTGAGGGCATGTCTTGCCTGCTACGTTGGGTTATCTGACTTGTTCGGTGGGGAATCAGATCCTCAACAATAAGACAGAGATCCGTAAGTTCAGATGAACAGACAGGTCAGCCAAGGGCTCGTGCTCCAACAGCACCAGTAAACATTCACAAAGCCCTAGGCAGCAAGACAAGATTCAGGGTCCAAATCGGCGCGCAGTCCAAGGCTCGTGCTCACTGAAGCTCGCGCTCGCGACGCGCGCACACCAAAATACAGACACCCACCCCAAAACATTTTTCGTGTATATAATTACAATAGCGGCACGAATACTCCATCAAAACTACAGTGGTAGCAGTTGGGTGAAGGTTTAAAAGTTTACTTCCTATTCACTCTTCACCTACCACCCCAGTTCGAAACCCGACAGGGGATCAATAAAATGAACCGTAAATCCTGGCATAATATGGAAGCTGAGTAAGCAGAAGTATTAAGAAAAGACTAGGGTTTGGGTCGGGAGTATAGAAGTACAAGCTAAAAAAAAGGCTTGGAAGGTCCCGTTCTTTTTGCAGTTTTCTTTGTGCTTTATGTGGGAGAAAGTCTTGGGGAGGGTAAAGCAAGGAAAGAGATCAGATGTGGTGAATTGAAATTTTTGTTTTCGGGATTACCTAAACATGTGTGATTCTAGTGTAGCTCATAGGCGTAACCTTTTCGATGTCTTGTGTTGTTGTAATGGCCTGCTAAGTTCTGAAATTAGTAGGTCGTGCAAGATGTGAGTATGTCAGAGGGGGAGCGGAGTCCTCAAGTACGCCTCAGGTCCTGGGATTCTTCTATGAGGTCTTTCTCACATGAATAGTTCTATACGTTCGCGAGTAAACTACACTCAGGCTTCTCGGGCAGCATTGTGACGAACTTGTTCTCAACACTCCGTTCTGTAGTGTTTTGGGTGCGCAGCCCGCCTGCCAATTCAGTCCATCCAATAGTAATCATATCACAGCTGAGAGGGATATGATTAAACAATGGCCTTGGCACAATTTCTACCGTCAATCTAGTATGAGAAACATGTTTGGACTGACGAGATGTCGTGATGTTGCACGACCCTGACATATTAATACGCGGGGTCGCTCCTGCCAAACTCCTACCAAAGTTTGCCTCATCGCGCACCATGCACCGTTCATCATTACAATCTTTCACATCGAACGAGCGGATTACAATTCCCCCGGTCGAGCGTACTCAAACATCCATGTCGTCTCCTCAGTCTTCCTCGGCGTCGTCAACTACCGATCAACCTTGCTAATTACCCCACCGACTTCAACGGTTCCGTACCACTTCGGCCATGATCTCCCACGGGTGGATTTCTTCCGCGTGCTATACTGATACCCGAACTTCGTTACCATGCTCAATTCAATCATTAGCCTGAAATAGGCCCTATTCGCTGCAGTTTTCCTCCTCTCGTACAGTATATACGGTCGCAATTACTTCATTAGGCCCTCCACTAACGACTTGATCGCAGCGTTACACCAAGCATGGCTTGAGATATATAGCATAGCTGCTTTCTGGTAACGAGATCGGGAAAGTTGAATGCGCGTTTACCTCAAACACACATGATGTGGTTCTTCCTCAGTTTTCTACTTTTTGCAATTGCATTGGTAGTCGCTGAAGACGGCTCCCAGGCATGGCTTCGATATGCCCCTGTTCCAGATCGCCAGACGGCTCGATTCGTCCCGGATTCTATCATCGCTTTGAATGTGACCAAAGGTAGTCCGGTCTATACTGCAGGCGAAGAATTGCAGAAGGGCATAGCGGGGATATTCTCCAAGAACCTCAATCTGAGCACATCTGCCGTGCCAACGCCATCGGCAATCATCGTCAGCACGATCGAATCGTATACAAAAGCTTATGGCAATTTTTCGGAGGCGCAAAAGTTACTCGAAGATGGATATTTCCTAAACATTTCATCCCAGTCGGTCACTATCATCGGCCAAAACGAGCGTGGTGCTCTGTTCGGTGCTTTTGAGTACCTCTCTCGCGCAGCACGAAGCGCTCTAGAGCCTACATCTTTTGTCTCTAATCCGCAAGCCCCAATCAGATGGGCCAACGAATGGGACAACTTGGATGGTAGCATCGAGCGCGGCTATGCTGGACCTTCCATATTTTTCCGGGGTGGCTTTGTTGTCGAGGATGTTACTCTTGTTGCCGACTATGCCCGTCTTCTTGCGTCCATTGGCATCAACGGAATCATTATCAACAATGTAAATGCCAACGTCACCCTCTTGAGTGAACGAAATATCGACGGTCTCGGACGACTTGCGGATGCCATGAGGCCATATGGAGTTCAACTCGGAATATCACTCAATTTCTCGTCACCTCAATCATTCGGTGGGCTGGAATCTTACGATCCTCTAGATTCGAAAGTAGACGCATGGTGGGCCAGCATCACGAATCAAATTTACGCAAAAGTCCCAGATATGGCTGGTTATCTTGTGAAGGCGAATAGTGAAGGACAGCCAGGGCCACTGACATACAATCGTACCTTAGCAGAGGGGGCAAACGTGTTTGCAAGAGCTCTGAAGCCGCACGGTGGCGTGGTCATGTTCCGTGCCTTCGTGTACGATCACCACCTCAGTCCTGCAGACTGGAAAGCCGACAGAGCAAATGCACAACTAGAGTTCTTCCAGCACCTCGACGGCAAATTCGATGAGAACGTGGTGGTGCAGATCAAATATGGACCGATCGACTTCCAAGTCCGAGAGCCTGCCTCCCCGCTGTTCGCGGCTTTGCACAAAACGAACACTGCCATCGAGCTTCAAATTACGCAAGAGTACCTTGGACATCAGTGTCATTTGGTTTATATCGCGCCGCTATGGAAGGAGATTCTTGAGACCGATCTAAGAGCAGAAAGTCGACCATCGAAAGTCAAGGATATTGTTACTGGGGAGCGTTTTAAGCGACCATTGGGTGGGTACGCAGGAGTCGTGAATATTGGTACTAATTCGAACTGGCTTGGTAGTCACTTAGCAATGTCTGTAAGTTGATTCAAGCATCTGACGATTGACTCTCAGAGTATTGACGCTGGCAGAATCTCTACGCCTATGGTAAGTTGGCATGGGATGCCTCGCAAGAATCAGAAAAGATTCTTCACGATTGGACGATTCTCACTTTTGGATTCGACGAGTCAGTCGTAAAGACCATCGCCGATATGTCTATGAAATCTTGGCCGGCGTACGAAAACTACACTGGTAATCTAGGGATCCAGACCTTAACTGACATTTTGTATACACATTTTGGACCCAGTCCAGCGTCGCAAGACAACAACGGCTGGGGCCAATGGACACGTGCAGATAAGACCAGTATCGGAATGGATCGAACAGTCAAAAATGGAACTGGGAATGCAGGACACTACCCGCCTGAGATTGCGCAAAAGTTTGAGAATATTGAGACAACGCCTGATGACTTGCTCCTCTGGTTTCACCATGTTCCGTACACCCAGCGACTGAAGTCTGGGAAAACGGTGATCCAACACTTTTATGACGCGCATTACGAAGGAGCGGCTACTGCGCAGACTTTCGTCAAACAGTGGGAGTCGTTGAAAGGGAAGGTTGATGACGAGCGATACGATGAAGTTCTCTACCGTCAGAAATTCCAAGCCGGCCACTCGCTCGTTTGGCGGGATTCCATCAACCAATTCTACTACAACCTGTCGGAAATCCAGGACGACAAGAAGAGAGTTGGCAACCATCCCTATCGCATTGAGGCTGAGAGTATGAACCTGGTGGGCTACAAGTCGTATGTAGTAAACCCGTTCCACGCTGCCTCCAAGTACAGAGCGATCGTCACGACGTCCAATAGCACCACGGGAACGGCGTCTGCAAATGTGACATTTGCTTCAGGAACATACAACGTGGCTGTCAACTACTACGATCTTATCGGTGGAAGAGCGCAGTACCGGCTGGATATTGGCAATCGTACGATTGGAACATGGGCAGGCGACGCGGAGGACAAGCTGGGGTACGCGGCTTCGGTGTATCTCGACGGCCATTCAGCGACACGCATTACTTTCGAAGGCGTCGAGGTCAGGCAGGGAGACGCTGTGACGATCACAGGGCAGCCGGACGGCATCGAGCCAGCACCCATCGACTACGTGTCGTTTCTGCCACCTGGCATCGTCGATTGATGGGATTTCCAGTTCTCGTGAGCGAGCAATAAAATACATATACAATCATGATTGACAGATCTCGTCCCGCTCGAACGCGATTCTCGTGCTACGGGTCCAATCGGGTGCGCTTCCATATCAGGGAACCCCTGACTGTTCTCCAGATGCTAACCCTGAGCGTGACGGGCCAGATCCGCTTGCGGCAGCCACAGCTGAACAGCCCAATCTCGTGCTTCGTGGCTTAAATCCGGTGAAATGTCACTCCATGGGCCAGGAATGCGACAGCGTCTCCTGCATGAGCACAGCAGCTGGAGAACAACGAACTCCTTGCTTCAGCGTTTCTTTCAACGTTGCTTGCGTCGCGGAACATCGCATTAACATGCTAGGGAGCTTCGACAAGTCCATTCGCTTCTTTTGGCGCCACGGGCCTTCCGGCGCAATCTCAACATCCTAGATCCCAGCCTGGCTACTCGCCCTGCACCGGACCTCCTTCAGCCACAGGGGGTTGTCGTCGAAAAGTTCACCGTGATCTTCAATTCCTTCCAGCAAACCGTTGACAACATTGCGAGTTGTCGACAATCTCCATTGGTCACCTCGGGCAGCGCCGCAGCTAGATGCTGCCATCCACGACTGTCGCGTAGGGCAGACGACCAATGTCTCGATCCAGCACCATCGCCGCCAGGTGCGCAGCTGTGGGCACTTCAATCGCTCAGGCACGTCTTCAACCCTTACAGTACGGCCAGCGCGCACGTGCTGACTTCCATCGCAGGTTATTCCGGATATCAGCAGTTTCGCGCGACGAGTTCGCGACTCTCGACACGAGCTGAACGACATCAATCACGATCTGTTGATCATTAGGACGGGTCTTGGCATTGCCTCTGACGACTTCTCCGTCCCCGGAGCTATTCTTCCTCCTGCTCTTGTTGATGCTTTCTCCCAAGTACTTGATTCCTGTGACGATACGAGCGAACGACTGCACAAGGCTTTCGTGAAGCTATCATGTAGTACGTCGCCGAAACATGATTGGGAATCGGCCAAAGCCGAGGTCCTGACTAATCTTCGACACGATCTTGATGGATCAAAAGTGGTCCTAGAGCTTGCTCTCGACTACATTGCTTTGTGAGTAGAATCTTGAATTCCCCTAATCATGGCAACACATGCTGACTGAACAGATTTGGCCAACAAGATACGCTCGACTCACTCCTCAAGAACTATGTGAGCGATCTAATAACGGCAAGTGATGATTTGTTGAAGAGAACCGACAAAGAGGAAATTCATGTGAATTTAACAGCACGTGACCGGCTTCCATCACTTCTCCAGGCCATCCGCCTTTTGAGATCATGCATAACAGCTATATCTAGGGAGGCTGGAACTTCATCACCAGTATCTTCAAAAACAACTATTCGAAGAACAACAACGCCCCGGCCAGACTCACTGGAACCGTCACTAGGGGAGTCGCCGCGTAGTGGAAGGATTAGTCCCGCGCAACAGTCAGCCTCAGCAGGTTCCGGAACTGGAAAGAGTATTGGGACATGGCTTGCAGATATCCCGTCTTACGAAGATGCCCCGCCAATGACGCACTCAGCCATCAGGAGAATTGCCGAGCACACTTTGACGAAGCGCCTTTCACGGCGAAATATGACTCCATCACGTGGGACGTTCTATACGGACGACAACAGTGTTTCCTCAACCCGAACACTCATCGCCTCGGACGCACGAGTGCGGAAATCACGTAGCTGGTGTTCCGATCTAACAATCCTCAACCTCGACAAGTCCAGATCGCAGTCCAAGAAGGCCCAAAAGGAACCTTATTCACCCACAATCGCAAGCTCAAACGTATCCGTCATTCACAAGCGCCTCACCTCGGACCGCATCGCCGTCGCCAAAGGCAACAGGAAAGACCTCGACATCGACCAACGTGTCGCAGTCGACCGCATTCTCTCCAACCTCCCCTCCGAAGCCACGGCTGCAGAAGTCGAGCGCATCCTCTGGGAAGGCGCAAACCCCATGGTCGCCCACCCAGAATTCGGCTACTTCTTCATCCGCGCCGCATACGAAATGTCCCCCGACATCCTCGAGAAGCTCATCGAGTTCGGCGCAGATCTCACGCGCAAAGCACCCTCGCCGAGCTCGTACCACTCCGTCGTGCACGCCGCGACCCTGGGCCGCCAGCTCGACACAATCAAGTACCTAGCTTCGATCGGGCATTCCATCGACGCGCCGAACGAGGGCGGAGAGACGCCGCTGCACCTCGCCGTGCGCACCGCAGGCGCGTACGAAGTCGCAAAGTACCTGCTGGACGCTGGCGCGGACGTGGATCACCGGACGAAAGACGACAAGACGCCTTTGCGCGGGACGCTGACGACGTCGCTGCTCGAGGGCAAGGAGCGGAGCATGCTGATTGAGTTGCTGTATGCGCATGGGGCTGAGGACGAGGGGGGTCGGGCCATGGATCTTAGGAGGGGGGATTCGAAGGGGAGGAGTGTGTTGGGGATTTGAGTTGAGGAGCTGTGTTTGAGGGGGTGCAGGAGCGCCTTAGGGGTCTGACATCGTTGCGTGCAGGGTGGCAATGGGGATGGAGAGGTTGGATTAGCGCTGGCCGGGATATTTGCATACTTGGGCATACTACGTATGGCGATCGCAGGTTCGAGATGCCGAAAGTTTAATTTAATAGACTTCATTTCTTTCGATACGGTGTTTCGGAGGATCCTGTTCAAAGCGGGATTGGATTAGATGGGATGGGATTCTCTTTTGCTGGCTTGGTCCTTTTGGTCCTTGCTTCTCGGTCGATTCTTGTCACTGAAGATCCGCAAGCCAAAGGGACTGAATGGGAAGCATATCAGTTAGGGTTAGGGTGAAATCTTCTCCTTGTTTCACCAAATAGATAGTAACTAAACTTGTATTAACACAATGCTGCTCTTCGCTTTGAGATCTTCTCTGTGCTTAGTTATAGTCTCACTCTTTTACATGTCATTAGTCTGAAATTAAAAGATCTCACGGTTTTTAACAGACTATGAACAAATCCTCGTTCAGAATAAAACGTTATTCTAACTATTAATGTGTTCATCCTCAACGCCTATATTTCAGTGCAAATGTCCCTGAATTTGAAAGAAGAATGTACCCTCATGTAAAGGAAGCTGATTTTCAGGTTCCATTCAAATTACCTTTGATTGTATCATTTGCATTTTACATTAGCAGTGCTCTAGAGACAGACTGTTGTCTTGCTTTACATCCTCGTTAAACGTCCGCCTTATTCTGCTTTTCTTTTACGCTACCTTCAACAAAGAAGGTAGGGAACCACGAAAGCACATTTTAATAGAGATGGAATGAAATTCGAGTGCAGAAGGGCCTTTTCCTTCACCAAGAGCAGCTCATTATATTTTAGTAACGTGCCCGTTGGGGATTAGTGAAGTACTCGCTGCTCTAAAACGTAGGCATCTAGCCATATCTGTTCTCAAATGTGAAAGTTTACATCCGGCACTCACCAGCGCAAGTCGCTCACTACGGTTATGAAAATGCTATATGTTCACTGCACTCATTGTTCATGTGTTCACTATGCTGCCCGAATCCTAACATTCCTTCGTTCCCACATTCACTTCCGACTCATCGCGACATCGTTGGCAGATGAAAATTCTACTCTCCTTTTCTTCCCTTCCAACTCTCATTTAGACTCGTCAAAGTCCCTCTCAACTTCTCACCGCAGTCACGGTGAACTTGATTTCTACTCAATTCTGCCTTCACTGCTACCCTTCTTCCCCTATCCAACCTCTCCACCGACCTCATCATGTGCGGTCAATCAATCCATACCTACACCTGCGGCTGGACCCACTCATCTATACTCGTCCAATGCAACCAGAGCGACGGCAAGAACGAATCTGGCTGGCATGCCCTGCACCGTGATGAGCAAGCTGTCCCTCGGGTCTGCGATTTGTGCCAGCAGTTCGGCCACCATGGCAATGCGCCGCCAGGAGTATTGCGCTGGGCGAGGTGGGCTGCTGGACAAAATCTGTCGTCGCCTTTGGGGCCTGCGAGACGAGATAGCGCGGCGGGTGCGTAGGGAGTGAGAGTGGGAGCTGATTGTATGTTCGGGTAGGGTGGTAGGTCTACTGGATCGAGGATGTGGAGATGGCGGGAGGATGTGTGAGTTTCTGTACGGCCCTGAATTGAGTGAGTGGGCAGGAGGCTGGCTAAGTAGATGATATGTAAGTCTTTCCATAAGTGCCACGCAAGGTTCTCCTTGCTCAACGAACTAGTCACAACTGTAGTGTTATTTTCCCCATTGTTTTGTACGACAGAGTAGGCACTGTGGTCGATAATTCATAATGACTCTGATTAATCACAAGGTGCCCCATGACAACTCAGAGCTTGCGGCCGCTGCTTATATTTGTCATACCTTCTACGTGTGCCCGATGATGAAATATACCACAAGATTTCTTTATTGCTTTCAGCATCAGTCTCCTTCTTACAGAGCACGCGGATGAAGCTAGTACCTGCACTCATGCAGACGTGTCACTTCTCTGACTCATTCAGTATATTGTGTCCTCGTGAAACCAATCCGTCATCTATAGGCGTCGTACAATCATTTCGGAACGGCGATGACTTGAGCTCTGGTCCTCGTGTGCTGACTGTAAGTTGCGTATAAAGTAGGTGAGCTTCTACGATCAACATCATTATCACCAACATCATCCTCAAGCCACATTCAATCAATCATCACTCTATCTATAAAAAAAATCCACAAATTCACTTTTCGATTCACGAAACGAACAATCCTCACCATGTGGATCGCACACAAGAGGGTAAACGGATGCGGGTGGTGGGAAATCTACTCACCCGTGGAATCCAAGGATGAAAATGCCACCGAAGCCGCTGAAAGCAAAACTCAAACCGAAATCATGGTCAAACAGCTCATCGTGATAAAGTTAAAGGATGTATGCATCTTATGCAAAGCTAATGGACACCATGATGATCTGGGTGAAGAGCAACTGCTCGAGGCAAAGTGGAGGGCGGGACAGGTTCCGTTTCTGCAGCTGTTGCCGAAGAATGAGGGTGCATAAAGTTTGGTGGGACGAAGATTGGAAGGGAACTCCTGTTGGGTATCGGGCTGTGGGAGGTGCGGGAGCGAGATTATCTAGAAGTGGACATCATGGAATGGATTTGTAGGCTTCAGACTGCAATACCATAACTTTTTGTGAAGCGATAAGTGCATTGTGCCCGTGCATGGAGCGGTAAGACTGCTTGTTACCGGAGTAGATAGGTAATCGAGGTAAGACCGGGTGTGGATTCACATCGCCACTCATGTTAGTAGTAGTAGGTAGTCCGATGCCTGCACCTGTATATACTCATGGAATCTCTTATAGAATGATGGCTTCCTCTTACTTTCACGCGCTATCGCATCGATGCTTGTATAATCCACGACCACACAACGACTCGTCTTCTTGCTACTCCAATCGTTCAACAACTATGCATTTCAAACACCTTTTCGCAAGGCCGCACTCTCCAAGCCCTACGCCTGTATAGAATTTTGATTCATTTGTTGTACCAATAATGTCAACTATACTCCAATCCAATATTTTATCTTCACTACCAGGATCAATATCCTCCCTGCGCACACACACTCATGACTCCCACAGTTCTCGAGTACCAGTCTGCTCCCTGCACTCCAATACGCGTGCGTAGTCGTATGATTGTAGAACCCTTTTCATATGGAGCCATCATTCCCCGCGTCTTCGTGAGACATACGGCGATGCTGCCTGCAATGGTCGGGGCACGTAGTCTTGCGTAACGATGCCCCGAGCTCCGATGCGATATTCACTTCGTGACTGCAAGGGATGTGTATAAATCAAAGCGAAATTTCCAATTGATTCTTGCCAGTATCGACAACGCCATCGATTCTACCACTCTCAATCCTTTACTTCACTTCATTCACTCAATCCAGAGCCTGAGAACGCACGCACGAGCTACACACCAGCTACATACCAGAACCACCACACCCCATATTGTCTCTCCATAAAATAGCGCAACAGCACCGCTATGTGCCACTACACGGCTTACCATTTCCAATGTGGATGGGTGCACTTCACCGCAGTCGTAGTCTGTGAGCATAGAATCAGGCACGACGAGCACGGCATGTGCCCACAGGAGTACATAGGGGAACTTAAGCGAACCCCGCCCACCAATTGCGAGTTATGCCTCGTGCACTACGGCCGTTACGACCACCATAGCAAGGTGCCTCTCGAAATCTTGGACTTTGCCAAGTATGTGGCTGGGCAAGCTCCGTTTCCGTTCGACATCGCGGAGAAACTGGCGGCGCATATGCTTGGGCCTGAGGATTTACTTGCAGCTCTGCGTAGAGTTGCACGTGACGTGTATGAAAAACGGCGTGCGGCTGACTATGCGGCTACATATGCGGCGCAGCGGCGTGCGGCTGGGGGGTAATTGATTGGAGAGATCATTGGGTTTGTACTGTTTGCTTATCGAGGGTATGTGCGAGCCGGGGGAGATTTTAAATGTACTTGGATCCAATTTGTCAAATATTCAATTCAAATATTCCATCCTCCACTCCCTGGTTACCATTTCACGACCATATCGACAAGTCTCGCTGCTAACACCGTACCTCAATCTCGGAGCACCTAGCCATGTTAAAGTCCACCCCAGCAGCTCCATTCTCATGACTTCCGAACTTATTAGAAAGAACAGGCACTCACCTTCAGATCATCGGAACGTAAGAAGCAGATAGAAAAATCATTACCCATGAGTAAACAAAGCCTTTTACTATATATCTCCCCATATTGGGCCGTCCTACCCCAGAACACCCCATAAAGCGGCATTACTCCTTCCCCTAGGCAGCGACTTGCACCACGAGCAAACACCCCAGACTCCAATCTCCTCACAACTTGAATCCCCCAGGCACATTCTTCTGAAAGAAGCCCATCGGATCATACCTCGCACTAACCTCCCTCAAGAACCTCCCCGCCTCCTCACCATAACTCTCAACCACCCTCTGCGTGCCGTAACTATAATTCAAAAACCGATACCGCGCCGCCTTGCCCCTGGCCTCGGCCGCCTGGTCAATAGCCTTAAGCAGGGCCTGCGAGGCGGCGATGACGGCGTCGTCGTCTGCGGCGTCTGCCCAGACGGGGTTGAGCAGGACGTTGACGTAGGGCCCGTCTGTGGCGGAGATTCCAAGCGCGTTGGGCCCGGACGCGGCAGACTTTTCGAGCATGGCCGATGTCAAGGGTTGCAGGACGAGGGAGAACGCGAGGTCCTTGGCGGATTTGATGGGCTGGATGTGTTGGCGGAAGAGCTCGAGGAGCTCGAGGAAGAGGGCGAGGTCGGGCTTGATGGTGGTGGTGAAGTATAGGTTCCGGCCACCGTCGACGCTGTAGCTCGATTGCTCCGCGGTAAACTCGACTATTGACGCTTGTCGGAGAGTACCTGTCAAGCGTGGTTGGATGGTTGTGAAACCAGAGAGAGATTCGGGACCTGGTTCCGTGCCGGGGTAGCTTGCGTGGAAGAGGCTCAGAACTGTTAGTTCTCCCAGACTTTCTGCCCAGCCCGTTGAAATGAGCAAATGGGCATCTGGATCTGGGGTCGGTGAAGTTACGTAGTTGAAGAGCGCGCGAGCTACATCCGGGTAAACGGTGGCTTGATGGACAGTCATGCCTCCCCATAGCTTCTCAAGTGGAAAGGTTGGAAGATCGATCTTGGTGACTATTCCGAAATTGTTGCTGCCGCCTTTCAGTGCGGCGAAGAGATCTGGATTGCTGGATTTGTTGGCATTGACGATCTCCCCGGAAGCAAGAACGACCTCGAAATTCGATACAGCGTCGCAAACGAAGCCATACCGTCCCGAAAAGTAGGATAAACCGCCTATATCTGTTAGTTCCATCTGACATGCCAATATTGCGACTTGACTCACCTCCAAGCGTCAGTCCGGAAACTCCTACTCGAGATACACGGCCGCCGACTGTGGCGAGACCCATCACGGCAAGCTTCTCATAGACGTTACCCCATCGCTCTCCTGCTCTGATCGATACCGTGTTTTTCTCCGCGTTCACAGTGACGCCAGTCAGATTGCGCATATCTATCACAAGGTGACCCTCAAGATTCGCAGCTCCTTTCCATGGCGTATGTCCTCCACCTCGTACTCCAATCTCACCATTGCATCTTACAGCTTCGCGGACCAATTGAGCTACCTCCTGCACAGAGTCTGGACATGCGATCTTGGACGGCGTGATGTCGTTGTTGAATGCAGTGAAGAAGGATTTGTTGCGCTCCTCGAATTCAGGCGTGCCTGCTTTGAGAATCGTCACGCCCATCTTGCAATGCCGAGATTCAGTGTGGTTCCAAGGGGCGGGTTCAAAGTTTGAACAGCAAGGTGGCCAGTTGGTAAATGGCTTTGATGTTTGGCCAGGCGAGGCACTCGCACCCACGGCTAGCAACCATGTGATCAACAGCGACGTGGACCGCATTGTTTGTTGCTAGGTACCAGCAATCCGTTTGAGATGGGCCCACTTTGCGAGATATGACAAAGGTATCAGGCCGTTGAGATGGGATGTGTGACTGCGCCAAGGAACCCTAGCCCCATTTGCACCTTCACTCCTTGTCCGCCATGTGGCTCCGTCGCACGCGCATCGTGGGCACACCTGTCGTGGCCACTCAAATAGTTCTCGAATGCGAGCCTCCACTCATACACAGGATTCAGAGTAGGACCAACACCCTAGTTCCGCTTCGTCCCGTTTTGCTGCACAGCGCCGAATGCATCGGAGACCGAAATTGAAACCTCATTAGACGAGCAGCTGCGAACATCCTGACGTCGTTCGATTGGGCTGCGCAATGTATTCATCCGCAAGGGCTACCCTAGTCTCTCTTGGCGATCGCAGAGCGCAGATTACAAGGTTTACTACGAATATATACTCTCGGCTAAAAAAAGGTACGAGCAGCTGCTGTGAGCCTCTGATATGGTCAAGGGTACGGTCTGTTCCTTGCCACCCGCACGATGCATAACGTGGGGACCCGGGTCTCACCGTTTGCCGTCCTTCACAGACCAACTGACTGTTATAAGCACTAGGATCAGCACACGACGCGGCCTCGGATTCAACATGTGAAGGTCGTGGGCTGGTCGTGATAATGCGTAGAGTGGCTAGCACCCCAAGTGGGACGAGCTTACCCGTTTGGGCGACGCTAGCCCTTGCCTCAATCAAGGAACCTTCACCTGGTGCTGGATCCAACACTGTGCCTCATTGATCGAATATGTGCAAGTTGCTTCACAAAGTCGGCCGCAGCGTGACCCACCACTTATCTGGCGGCTGGTAAATCTCCTTGCTAACACTATCGCCATGGTCAACTCACAGGAATCCCTTGGAACAGTTCTCGTGCTAGGCGGCAGCGGCTTCCTGGGCACCGTCGTGGTAGAACAACTGCTCAACACACATCTCTGGTCGTCAATTGCAGTCGCCAGTCGAAATCCCCAGCAAGCATTTCCAAATGTCTCATACCATGCTCTCGACATCCGTGACGAAGCGAGCGTCAGATCCCTTCTCGACACCATCAAGCCCCGTCTAGTGATCCACCTAGTCTCCCCCCTCTACAGGGCAGACCCAAAAGTCCTCTACGACTGCAATGTCACGGGCACAGAGATGATTCTGCGCTGCTGCGCCGAGAGCCCCAGGACTGAAGCCCTCCTCTTCACATCCACCAACCGCGTCATCGCCAACAAACCGCCTGGGACCCTGACCGAAGATGAAATCACTCTGCTCTCCGAATCCAGCAAAGCCCACCCCTACTGCAAGACCAAAGCACTGGCTGACAGAATGGTCCTAGCCGCCAACGGCCCTGCACTCAAGACGGCCGTCCTGCGCGTCCCCATTGTCTACGGCGGCCGCGACCAGCACATGGAAGTCGTCATGGATTTCCTGTCCAACGGGCAGCAGAACATCCAGCTCGGCGACGACAAAGCGCTGTTTGAGATTGTGGCCGTGGATAATGCCGCGCATGCGCATGTCCTGGCTGCACGCGCGCTGCTCAAGCCAGCAACTGAGGTTGCGGGTCAGGCGTTCTCAATCACGGACGGGAACCCGATGACCTGGTACACGTTTGCGCGCAAAGTCTGGGCGCAGGCAGGCGACGAGACGAGTCTGGATAGTGTGCGCGTTGTGCCTTTCTGGTTGCTCTTGACTGCGGCGTCGGTCTGGGAGTGGGCTGTTTGGCTGGCCTCGTTGGGGAGGGTGAAGGCTACGGAGTTCAATTGGTCGAATATCAATACGTTGAGGGAGGGGAGCTGTTTGCTGGATATCTCGAAGGCGAAGAAGTTGTTGGGGTATAGCTTGGTTGTTTCGACGGAGGAGGGTATCAGGAAGGCAACGCAGAGGGCGCTGCAGGAGAGGGCTGAGGCGGGAAAGTAAGAAAGTAGAAGGCGGTGTCAAAGGGTAGTGATGACTCTATGTACAATAACACCAACGTCCTAAAATACCTGAATATCGTGCATCTACTTACGTACTCATTAGAATGACTTCATAAATATATCCCTCAGGGTAGACAACCCACATCAACCTGCGGTATCATAACCTAGGAAAAGCATAACCACATCTGAAAATCCTTCACCCGAACCACCCCAGAGCCCATGGCATCTATATCAAAACAACGCAATAAAAGAAACCCACCAACCCTACATCCCACGCGGCGTAAACCGCACCCTCGTCCTCTCCGCCGGCAGCACATACGACCGCCACACACTCTCCCTCTCGGCCTTCTCATCTACAAGCTCAACATCATAATGCATCAACACATGCGCCAGCGTCAACTTAATCGCCACACTCGCATAAAACCGCCCGGGACATACCACCCCGCCGATCCCCCAGCTGTGATAATGCGGCGACACATCCGTCAGCTTGGAGGGCCCCTCAGGTTGCAGCGCGGCGCGGATATCACTCGGGATGTTCGCGCTGCGCGGCACGAAGCGGAAGCCGTGGAAGCGCGCGGCGTCGGGGAAGTAGGTGCTGTCGTGCAGAATGGCTTTGGCGGGGACACATGTCCAGGCGCCTTTGGCGACTCTCGTGCCGTCGGAGTAGACGAAGTCTTTGAGCGCCTGGCGGCGGCCGGAGATGGCTTCCATGGGGTTGTGGCGGGTGGATTCTTTGATGAAGCTGTCGAGCAGCGGCAGGCCGTGCGTGTGCTGCATGAAGGAATCGAATTCCGGGCTGGCAAGTTCTTCGCGGAGGGGTGTAAGGTACTCTTTGTACAGGCACAGGTCGAAGAGGGCGTACGAGGTTGTGGCGGAGAGGGCGTGCACGGAGCCGAACCAGATGGCTATTACTTCGTAGGTTATGCGGCGGGCGGTCCAGTGCAGTTCTTTGGGGGCCGTGTCGATGATCCAGGTTATGAGGTCGCTCTGTGGGGTGGGGGTTAGGGAGATTTCTTGAAGTTTGGTGATGAGGGTGGGGATATTTGACTTACGGGAGCAGGGAAGTCGATGAGTCCGGCTTCACGGGCGGCTTTTTCAGCCAGACGTCTCTCGACTATCTCGTTGATCATTCGGAAGACGGTGTCTTGGATTCCGCCGTGGTTCTTGAAAAGGGGGCCGACGTATCTGAGGGAACGTGTTAGCGAACGGATTCATACGGGCTGGAGATATCCATACCTTTTCAAGAAGGATGGGGTGATGCGTAGAGCCTCTGCTGCAATGACAACGAGCTCATTGTATTCGAGGACACTCTTCATGAAGACTTCATTCTCGGCTAGTTCTTCCCCGAAGAATGCGTAACCGTTGAGGTCGCACATTACTTTCTTGATAAATTTAGGGGCTGGGAGGACTTTGCTGCCTAGCATAAAGGTCAATTCTAGGGCCTCGACGTGGACGGAAGAACGAACCATCAGCGGCTGTCTTGACGTTGCTGAAGCATGTATCAAACGTCCTTTTGATATGGACACGCATATCTGGCATGATATCTCGCATCCGCTCTGGAAGAAGTGATCCAACGGCTTTGACGTAGCCAATACCCTCAGCACCACGTTCGTCAAGCCAGTTGTGGCCAAGCATGGTATATGCAGGCTGGAACATTTGGCGAGTAGCAGCGAAGAAAGATAGTTCATCTTTCTTAGCTTTCTGGCACTCCTTGAGGTGTTGTTTTGAGCTGATGAAGATGTGATCGTGATCTGGTCCCGCAACACTGAAAGCACCTCCTTTAGCCTAACCCCCTTGGTTAGTGACCGTCGAGCTTCACACTGCAATGAGATATAGTTATACCTTTTCGTACTCGCTTGAGATCATTGGCGCTCCTAGGAGAAGAAACTTCCATCGTAGATAGAATCTGAACAGCGCTGTTAAAGGCCTTCGTGGTATCGATATGGTCCGGTAGCAGCAGATCAGAGTGAGCAATACGCCACCAATCGCACACCCGAGAGCTTCAGGAAAAGGCAAAGAGAAGACATCCCGCGGAATGGTAAGCATCGTATGCCAGCAGCAGAACAACTCAACGCTCACACGCTAGAAGAAACGAAAGACTGGATGAAGCGAGAGGATAATCGAGGAACCAAGGCTCCGGGTGAACCAGACTAATAACTCGCCGCCCCAGAAGCGCCATCTTATTATTATCCGCGCTTTTCTAACATGTCATCTCATACACCGCGTGTGAGCAGTCCCTGATTGTCCGAGCCCTGGCTACCAACCTAAGCTGGCGTCTCTGCAGAATCCCCGCCACATACCCGCAGTGCAGTAACCTCTTCGTCCAGCTGCATGGAGTCTGAGGTTACAGTAGGCGCGGCATGGGGTGACAACCTGCACAACCTATCCGAGATCATTGCAGTTGGAGCGTTAAATTACTTTCAGGTAGGCCCATCCGACGTGCGTCTGTGCTATAGCGACCCCCTGGTACGAAGGCCATGCCATCCGGTTCGTTACTCGGAACGGAGCATGGAGATACCAGCGCCCCGATCGTGCACATGGCAAATCTTCAACTCGAAACATGATGGCGGGGCGTTCGGAGATGGAATCTCGGTACCCGATCTCCTTCTTCTGATCTTCTTGGCGTCTCTGGTGGGACGGTGGCCTGCCTATAGGGGAATTTTTCGCCATCAGCAACTTGGTAGCGGACTTGTCAGGAAATGTCTCAGCTTGTTGAGCCTCCTCACGTCAACCTCGGTGCAACCTGTACTTTATGCTTGGCAAAGATCGTCGGTCGCGCCGCAATATTGTAATAGTGTTATATCTAGAAGGCGTTCAGTAGATGCACATGTCACCTTCTAGCCGATGCATGTAGATGTCATTCGATGGCGGCTGGCGGCAGTCAAATTTGAGGCCTTCCTCTCATGATCAAGCACGGTCCCTGGGACAAGCCACCCGTCCACGGCGTAAGAAGGATCGAGAAGCTGTCAAGACTGATTAAAGTAACACTCTTGAGATTGGCAGGACGAAATTCGTCGAGCAGATCTAGCTGCAAAGGAGCTAAGCGGAACATCGGCTGAAAGGGAAGGGCACAGACAAATGTCGGGCGAGGTTGGTTGAACGCGTCTGCGATTATTGAACCCGCTGACTGTGCCACATCGTCGCAGCAGACGTACGTAGGGTAGTGGGAGGCGGAAGATGGTGAGGTCGTAAAGATTGACTAGCGGCAGCGCTGGTGGCGTCCTCGCACTTTCGACACCAGCCCACTCTCTTACTCCTCGTAGCTAACCGGCGACTACCAGAAGCTAAACAGGCTAGTTTCCTTTCCTCTTACGGTAGTAATTCCTCCTCATCGCGGGCGCCACCACGTCTAGCAGTTTGCACAACTCAACACCAAAGGTTTTATTCGACGTAAGTCAGCACTCTGCGGCTCCGAGACGTCGCCATGTGGGCAGATTGCGGTATCCATGGACTCGGTGACAGCGACCAAGTCGGACGTAGCTGCCGAGCGTTTGGCACAACCTAACCACGAGTCCACGACATCACCCACGCGAGGGGGCAATTTGGGCGGAAATGCAGTACGGTGATCCGAATGCGCCTAGAAGCGTTCGTTCGTGATTTTGGACGCTCTGGTGCATTTCGAGATTTGCCAGGGGTGCATTGGTAATATAGCCAGGCCCGCGTATAGTGCGGCACAGTCAGATTAGTTAGCAGCCAATACAACATTGGAGTCCGCGAGGTCGGCTGCTGCGCGCTCAACGGCCACTCGAATCGCGAAGACGTGCCGTTTCAGTCGGGACTAAGTTTCTTGGTTGGTTTTGTGTGGGCTTGACAGCTGGCAGTGACCGCCGTTTCCGCCCGGGCCGCTGGATATCCTTGATATGAATAGCTGCACGATGTCGTCTGATACCTGTGACGAGGTTAGATTTGTCGAAGCGCTGACTGACTTTAGGTGTGTACCTCTCTGCAACACTGAGCCGTGCATGTGACATCTGGAACGAACAAACGCTATTTGTCGATAGTGGGCCCCACTTGAAAAGAGGCGAGGTCATCGACCAGTACGGTGGTGAGAGACCCAGGGAGGTACCTCAACATCGAAGTCGAATGGACTAGGATCATTACTTCTCGAAAATGTGTTGAAAGCATTGCGAAAATCGGGGATCGGCCTACTCGTGGGGATTGTTCTCCTTATACCACAGGGCGAAGCACACCGATGCTGGGGTGGCTCTTTCCGAGCCTCGCGAATTCCCAAAAGGGTAATTCCATGGTGCGAGATTTGAAGCTCACCGATTGGAGGCTGCCGCAACCACACACCATGCCAGCCTTCTAGAACAGCTTGAAACGTCCCCTTACGGCCTTCTAGAAGAAATCTCCTCGGTCGTATTTTCGGCTAACGTTCTGCAGCTCTTGCATTATCTTGATGCTCTACGAGCTGATTGGATCTTGATCTGGGGAAGTCTAATTCCAATACATGGAGGGTGACCATCAATTTATTGCTCTGGATACCTTTTCAATCACGTTAACGATTTTTTTCCTGTCAATTAGAAGCTCATTATTTGGTTTCATCGCATGAAGCATACGGAAAGGAGTGCCACTGCGCCAACCTTAGCATCACGACCTAGTGAATTATCGCCTGATGTCTCGATTAACGAGACCGGACAAGACTCATAAAGGGTGTATAGATCAAACCTGATAGTTTTCTTGATCGACTTGAATCCTTCGTTCAATGTACATAAACTTATCTTGAGCACCTCAACATCTGCCTCCAGCCTTCCAGTTAGGTTGGCTAATCATGTTTTGGAATTAGTCTCACTATTTGCTTTCGAATTCAAAGTAAAATACCTCCGTTCGAACTGCTCAGCCTGTTCATTCGTTAGCTCAGATACAGTTGCAATACGAAGTGTTTGAAGCTGGGTCCCACGTGGCTTGAATGTCAGTAGACGGGGAAACCCCTTTTAGTCTTTCGGGCATCGTCGAGGTAGGGTCGTTATGCACATAATCACGCTGAGGTCTGCTGCGTAACCAATGTTGATTCGAACTTGTGCTTTGGGGTCGGGATTAGGCCCATTCAGGTATCCGCAATACCCTCGAGGTGTTGGTGGACAGATTGGGGGAAGTATGTAAACTTGCCCCTCTACATCTTGCCCGTTTCGAATGTTTTGCAATCAAAGTGAGTGATGAATCTACGACTTGGTAGGTCAGTTAATCAGTCACTTTGATGTCTTGATCTTGAGAGACGCACAATGGGTAGCAAGGCCACCTATGCCTCCTGTACCTCCACGACTACCGCTTATAGACAAGCCTTCGGATGGAGTTTCTCAAAGACCCCGCCCCGAGTTTCGCCAGGAGGGATCGATACGAAGATCTGCCGTAGCTCAACTCAACGCCTTTAAAGCGTCGCAGACGGACAGTGATGCCACCAGCGACAGAAGTATCCCCGGCAAACTGTTTCAATACTTCCACAACAGCAAACACATGTTCTGAACTGGTAGGTAGGACGAATGCCGCAAGCCTGAGTTGGCTCTCTGAGGCAGAGAGGTAGCTGTCTCTGATGTCCATATTCTCAAAACCGACGATGCGCAGAAACGGAAGGAGAGCCAGTGGAGCTGTCACCAAAGCTGTCAAGCAAGCCGTTGCATAGCGGTGATGTACGCGTATGTCACTGCCGCATGAGGGCTGCGTAGAGACTCGTGCCAAGCCCAACGGCCTAAAACAGCTGTGCACATGGCGCTTTCGTGGCACACAAGCTCAACTGCTCCACAAGGCTCAAAATATGAGCGGGACGGATTGCGCTGAAGCCACTTTTGATTAACGGACGCGGCAGCTCATCCGCAGGCAGCTGTAAGCAAGCCGTCGTCTGATTGGTGGTGGGGGAAGACTGTGAGATGTCGATGCTGTTGGTGTAATGTTAGCCGCACGGCACTACGGGAACCTCAGCAATCCCTTGTCGGCACCCCAGTAATTGACAGGGATGGTGAAGCCCGAGACAGCAGCACAAGGACGGAATGATGGGTTGAAATTGCATTCTCACATTGTCAGTTGGCTCATGCATGCAACGCAGCGCAGCCTCATGCGAATGGGCCAGTCTTGTCGCCAGCGGTTAATGCCCGCGCCCTGCCAACTTCTGCCGCCTGCTCCTTCCTCGACTGATCGCCCGCTAGTGCTGGTGGCGCTTGCCCTGTTTGGTTGGCTCCGTTCGCCGCGACCACTCCTCCACATGCACACCAGACACGACGCATACATCCTCTCTGTCATCGAACCTGCCCTTGCTCGTGGATGAGTGATGATGGCGAAGGACCACAAGAAAGCTGCCCTCAGCGTCGAGGAAGAGCTGCAAGAGCTCAATCCTCAGGGCGCCGCCATCTGCGTCTCCACTAAGGACAAGTGAGTATAGTCTTTTTCGACAAACACCGTTGCCTCGACTAAATCTGGGACAGCGAAAAAAGTGCAGCCAGTGTTGCCTTTCAGAACATCCGCGTCCATGGCTACTCCCAACGCACCGACTACCAGAAAACGGTGGCGAGTTTCTTCTTTGCCTATGTTCAGCGCGCCTTCAACAAGGTCAGGCGCACTCCCGAGGACCGAATCGACATCCTCAAGGGCCTCGAGGGTGTTGTCAACCCCGGGGAGATGCTTTTAGTGCTTGGGAAACCTGGCAGCGGCTGTACCACTCTTCTCAAGACCTTGGCTGGGCAGACACATGGTTTCCATGTTGATGAGCAGTCAATCTTCAACTACCAAGGTCCGCCCTCCATCTTCATCTACTCACGGAATGCGGACAGTGCTCATATTTCTCAGGAATTCCGCGCGAGGCCATGCATGGTAAACTGAGAGGAAAATGTGTTTATCAAGCCGAGCTGGACTTCCATTTCCCTACCTTGACTATGCGCGAGACGCTCGAGTTTGGTGCCAGCGCGCGGAACACTGTCAATGGGAAGCAACAACTTCATGGTAAAGCCGAGACAACAGCAACCCAACTGGGACTCGCAAAAACTCTCGATACAAAATTGGGAAACGACTTGATTCCTGGAGTCAGTGGAGGTGAACGAAAGCGTGCGAGTATTGCTGTATGTGTACCCTAGTCACTATAGACTACCTTTTGCTTACTCAGTACAGGAAATCCTGGTGGGTGATAGCAACTTTCAGTGTTGGGACAATAGCACAAGAGGCCTTGACAGTTCCAACGCTCTCGATTTTGTCAAGACCCTACGAAGAGAGACGACACAGCGCCAATCCGTGGCGATTGTTACATTGTATCAAGCAAGCGAGGATATTTATCAGGTACCCAACCCTTTCTTTTGGCCTGTTAGAGCGGACCTAATCACTCTCAGCTCTTTGACAAGGTCCTCGTACTTCATGAAGGACACCAAATATACTTTGGCCCAACACAGGCAGCCAGAGCCTACTTCACGGAGCTCGGTCTTACTTCCCGGAATTGGTCCACAACGCCTGACTTTCTTACCTCCGTTACCAAGGCTGAAGACCGTCTCATTCGTGTTGACTTTCCCGGCCAAGTTCCTAACTCTGCAGACGAATATGCAATGACTTGGGCCTCGACTCCCGCGAGGGCACGTTTACGACAGCAAGTTCACGAATATCAGGCAAAATATCCGCTCGCCAAGGCAGGGACCCTGAAGAAAGACATTAAAAATACTCGTCTTCTTCCATATGCGGTCTCGATCCCAAAACAAATTTCGCTATGCGCGTCACGGGGCTTTTTGAGGTTGAAGAACGATATCAATGCGCCAATTTCCGCACTAATTGGAAATCTGGTTACTTCTATCATCCTCGGTAGCATGTTCTACAATTTGCCAGAGGATACTGATAGCTTCTTTGGACGTGGTGTTCTACTCTTCATTACGGTGTTTTTGAACACTTCTCTAGCTGGTTTCGAGGTAAGTCTGTTCACGTATAACCTAGGTTGCGTTGCGCTCATACTTGTGATAGTGTATCGCCATTTGGGATAGTCGACCAATGATCGAGAAACACTTACGTTACGCATTCTACCGACCTCTAGCTGAAGCCATTGCATCCGTCCTCGTCGACTTTCCGAACAAACTCTTGCTGACCTTCGTCTTCAATGTGCCGCTCTACTTCCTTGCCAACCTTCGTCGAACTCCGGCAGCCTTTTTCACCTTCTATCTCTTTGCTCTAGTGGCTTTGCTGAATGGTTCCATGATCTATCGGACCATGGGTGCGATGTCTCGTACTCTAGAGGGCTCGCAACCGCCTGGTGCCGTTTTCTCCTTGCTTCTTTCCCTCTACAGTGGCTTCGTCGTACCCTTCGGAGAGATGCGCCCCTGGCTGCGATGGTTCTCGTATATAAATCCTGTCTACTACGGTTTTGAGAGTATGGTCATCAATGAGTTTGCCGGGCGAAGCTTTGCATGCTCGCAGTACATACCAACTGGACACCCCAAGTACGACAGAGCTACTCCCTCCCAGAGAGCATGCACTGCTGTTGGATCTGAACGGGATCATGCACTCGGTGACGAATACATGGAAGAGACTTGGGGATACAAGCCTAGTCACTTATGGAGGAATTTGGGCATCATGCTCGCGCTCATGTTCTTTTATGGGTCTCTCTATGTGGTCTTTTCAGAGATTATTTCTCTGCAGCCTTCACGAGGCGAAATTCTACTATTTCCGAAGAGCAAAATAGCCAAGCGCCGAAACAGGGACGAAGAAGGACAAGTCCTCAACTTTACGCCAAATCAGGGCATGGATCAAGTTCGTGAAAAGTCCGAGGTCTACGACGCAGGCCACATGATAGACAGCGATGCCGCAACTTTCGTATGGAAGAACTTGACGTACGAAATAAAGGTTGGGAAAACAGACAAGCGCATTCTAGACGGCATTGAGGGGTGGGTGAAGCCGCGAACCATGACAGCTTTGATGGTATGATCTTTATGACGAACAGAACATATGACGCCTGGCTAACGAAATCAAGGGAGCATCCGGAGCTGGTAAAACCACGTTGCTCAACGTTCTCGCAGATCGCACGACGACCGGGGTTATAAGCGGAGAAAAGCATGTTGCGACTCACTTCCAAGGTCTCGCATTCGCGCGCAGAGTGGGCTACGTTCAGCAGCGAGACTTACATCTGAACACAATGACGGTGCGCGAAGCTCTCGAGTTCAGCGCACTGCTACGGCAGCCACCAAAATACTCTGAAGCGCAAAAACTGCATTGGGTCAAGACGGTCATCGCTCTCCTCGATATCGAAAGAGATGGTTTCGTGGATGCAGTCATCGGCGTACCAGGCGAGGGTCTTAACATTGAGCAGAGGAAGCGCGTTACCATAGGAGTCGAACTGGCGGCGCGACCTGACCTTCTACTATTCCTCGATGAACCCACCAGTGGCTTGGATAGTGATTCTTCAATGTCCATTATCAAGCTTCTTCGCCGTCTGGCAGATCATGGTCAAGCCATTCTTTGCGTCATTCACCAGCCGTCTGCGCCGCTACTATCCCATTTTGATCGTCTATTGTTGCTTTCGGAAGGCAAATCCCTCTACTTTGGAGAACTTGGGCGGGGATTTGAGACTATGGTACACTATTTCGAAAGTCATGGAGCCAGACGATTGACGGGGATGGAAAATCCTGCTGAGTGGATGATAGATGTCTCGAACGCATCTGAGAAAACCGCAGAGAATGCAAATTCCTGGGCAGATATATGGGAGACGTCAGCTGAGAGAGCAGCTGTTTTGAAGGAGTGCGAGACTATGCAGACAGAACTTGCTGAGACTGCAAGTGGTCACACAGCTTCAGACGAGGAAGAAAGTGCTTCTTCTGAATTCGCCACGCCGTTTTGGCACCAGATGCGAGTAGCCACAACAAGGGCCTGCTTACATGACTGGCGCTCTCCGCATTACATCTGGTCCAAGCTATTCAGTACCTTTGGAGTGGTAAGTTTATTTGTTTATCCCTACCTTGGACCAATACTAAATTTACGCGTAGACATTCATCAACGGAGTCTCTTTCTGGAAATCTGGAACATCACCTCAAGCCATTCAGAATCAAGTCTTCTCCCTGTTCATTCTGACGACCATGTTTGGAGCCCACGTTCAGCTCATCATGAAACGATTCCACGAATGCCGAACCCTTTTCGAGATCCGCGAACGGCAAGCTAGGACGTATTCCTGGACTGTGTTTTTGGCTTCAAACATCATTGTCGAGTTGATCTCACAGACTGTGGTCAGCGTCATTGCTTTTGTATGCTGGTACTATCCGCTCGGCATGTGGCAAAACGCAGGCGAAGTATACCAGCTTCACGAGAGAGCCGGATTGACTTTCATGTTCATCTGGTCGCTCATGATCCTTTTCCAAACGCTGTCGCAAATGCTCATGACCATTATGCCGGATATTCCCACCGGAATCAACATTGCGAACTTGCTCTTCATGCTGTCCTTGATCTTCTCGGGGTAAGTCGAAGGAGTCCATGGTTTCTCATCTTGATTCACTAACATAATTCCAGTGTACTCGTTTCACCGTACGCCCTTCCCCGGTTTTGGATCTTCATGTATCGGACCACACCTCTTTCATACTACGTCTCTGGAATCATCTCGGTCGGCCTGTCTGGAGTAGAAATCAATTGTGAACCGAAAAACATGGTGAAAATCCAAAACGTCCCCCTTGACGAAACTTGCTTCAGCTACCTCAAGGAGTACATCGATGACACTGGCGCACAACTATCAAATCCACGCGCGAACAGAAACTGTGACATCTGTCCGTACGGAATGACCGATGATCTCCTTGCATCTTATGGCATTTTCTTCTCACAGCGGTGGCGCAACTGGGCCATCACTGTTGCTTACAATTGCATCAACATCGGCCTTGCATTCTTGTTATGGTATCTGGTCAAGGTACCCAAAAAGCCCCGGAAGGCGTGAACTCTCGATGGACGAACTCTTTTCACGGTCGACGATATTGGAAAGGATCGTGACTAGGTAATGCACTGGACGCCTCAAATAGGCTAGTCCAGTTCTAGACGATTTAGTGCATGCATTATATCCTGCATCATAGATTGAATGCAGATGCAGACATGACAGCATGCAATAATAATTGGCGGCTTTCTCCTTGAGCACCACTTTGTTAGATTATACCTAGACAACTCAGGTTCCTGAGATAGCATATCAAAAGCGACAATGAACGGGGGTTTCCTGAGTCTCATCTTCTCAAGGATTGCAAGAGAGGTTTACTCTTCGACCTCGCACTGCTTCTCGCTTTCTGGTCTGTCGTGCCACGAACATGCTCACAGAATGTCACATTGCCACAGCATACGTCACATTGCCAGGCTGTGCGCAGCTCGATCAAGAACATGATCCTACTCCACAACGCCTCCGCATCAGGAAATGGAAGCTCCTTATGCGTGTGTCGGACAAGCAGCTACGGCTTGAAGCCATGTGTGCTGCTCGACTCAACAGCTGCTAGATCTGTACCAACTCACGTTTCAAACACGCACACTTCTTTATTCCCTAAACCAAACCACAATTCGCAGAAACTTGTGTCCTCGCCTTCTCGAACAACCATACATTCTGCCCCTCTCCACGTAATACCGCAAGGCACCGCAGGGCGAACCACCCTTTTTAACCACCGAAAGAGCACACAAACGTGCGTGCGCGCGACCCGTCGCACAAGGCAGCCTTTCTCGCAATCTACTATGTACGTATTCTCTAGCACCGCCCAGGAAGGCATGCACGCATTCCGTATCCGTTTTGGAAGACACGGTGGAACGAGCGGGAACGTGGGTTTAATTTATTTACTGGTCTGTGCTCTGGTGGTGGTGATAAGGCAAGATTCTCGAGGGGAATAAGAGAATTGAAACAAGAATGCCTTGAAGGGCTAATGCAATCGGCTTGAGCCGGCATGGCGAATCAGCACTTACGTGCTTGGATGTGCAAGCTATGGACTGGCGGTATGTAAGTTAGGTTAGTGCTTTGGAGCATGGCATTCGCAGCAGCAGCAGCAGCAGCAGCAGTCAGAAAACCAGACCGGAGTTTGCCAGGCTCTGTGTAACCGTAAGCGAACGAGTATGGGAGATAATACCTCTACCCCGGAGCCAATACACGCCCTGCCACGATCAGCAACGCGCGATCCCATTGGCCCGCATCCTGCTTGCTGCTCTCGCCCTGCAGGCTAATACACGTTGCAGCGGGCCGTAGGCAAAAACACCGGCCTATCAGTGCCACGCTTCTGCCACTAGTTGCGCTTTTTGCTCTGCGCAGCCCAGCTGCAGGTTTTCTTAGTCCCCGAGTGCCACTTACTTGTGTAGCATGTTTTTTGTGTAGCGCTGAGTAGAATGTACGGGAGCAGGAGGTAGAACAGAACGTGTTCAATCGTCGTGAGGGCTCGACCTCCCTGGGCCCCGTACGCTGAGCTGAGGCAAGCATGCAAGTGAGTGAGTGAGTGAGTGAGTGAGTGGCAAGCAAACAGGCCTCGTTCTGTCATTGTCCAGTCCGACGAAACGAACGCATGCGCGTCTCTTCGCATGGCCACCTCCCATCCACGCTGCCGTCGTAGGCGCAGCGGATTGCTCACTCACTCACTCACTCGCTGAACCCATACTTCCATCTACGCATGTCTCGAAGCCAGCGGGGCCGCTCAACGGGCCAAGCACCATATTGTCCTGTCAGCCGCTCGCCCATTGGGTACCGTGGTGGTGACTCCCCTCTGCACCACCACACCCTGTGCGCGTTCGGATGCCGAGCGACGCAGCTATCTATGGCGCCAGAGAGCGGCTTTGATTAAGTCGCACAAACCGTTTCTGCTGCTGCGATTGAGCTGCTCCAAGCTCGTGGCTGCCGCTTTTGATTAAAAACGCTCGAGAGTCCCCCCCTGCTGGGCTGTGTGGCGTGGAATTTTGTTCCCTTTTCGCCCGTTTTTTGTCGTTTGTCGGTCTGCCTTGTCGTCGATCATCGAGGAGTTGCGCCCCCAGTTTCCCCGCTGAACGATCGAAATACTCACGTCTATACATACGTACCTTGAAAACGGCCCGCCCCCGGCGGAAAACAAGGTCTAAAACTAATCGTTCGGGGACTTTGTGTGCATGGTGTGAGCCCGCGTGGGTGGTGAGATCTGGGCGTGTAACGTTTTAAACGGTCGGGCCCTCTCTCGAATTTCTTTTACTTCTTTTCCGTCTTCCTCTCTTTGACAAGTGCGTAAGCTTGTGGCTGGATTTTTGTTCTACACGGGCCCTTCGTTTGGTTTTATCAAGACCCCGTATCGTTCTGGCGTATTTACCTCGGAACCTTCACCATCGTAATCGTATTCCTGCGAACTCCGGGCTCGGCTTGTGCGTGGACAGTGGTTTTCGTGGGCGGTGTCGTCGATATATACGCCCCTCGCCCTTCGTTGTTGTCGTTGCGAAGGCTCTTAGACGCTAGGGGCATCACCAGAGGTCTATTATCATGGCGGGGGCCATTCCTCCAGGGACGGACTTGACCAGGACGGCGTTGGGACGCAATCCAGATGGCTCGGATCCAAACTTCGAAAACCCCCCGACACTGGCTGCTGTGACATATGGAGTGACTTGCACCATGATGGTGCTCACAAGCGGAGTGGTTGTATTGAGGATACTGTCGGCCATAAAGAAAGAACGAAGTATCAAAATAGATGATTGTAAGTTTGAAAATCCAGGTTTGTGGGACGATGCAGGAAATTGGCTAATAATGGACTCATGTAGACTGTTGCGTTCTGGCCTTGCTTTTGACAACTGCCTACGGAATTCTCATCATGCTGAGTAAGTCTTGGTCTCCTGGAGAATTCCAGTATTGGTCCAGAATCATTATGATGTTGATCATATACAGTGAACCGAACGGCTCGCCACTCGTGGGATACTCCGGTTTCCGCCATTGACGAATCATGGCTCAAGAAAAATGCGGCACTCTGCCTTCTATATGGTCCTGCCATGTTCTTCGCCAAAGCTGCAATTTGCACATTGTACCTGCGGATCTTCAAAACCGTACAATGGATGAAATGGTGTGCATGGGGTGCCTTGGTCGTCCTTGGATGCATATTTTGGGCCATGGTTCCAATCTATGCAGTATACAGTTTCCCGTATGGTGATGAGGAGTGGAATCTGAATCTGGCCCTCAAGACGGGGAGAATGGATCGCTTGACCATTGGTATTTGTGCCGTTAACGTAGCTTCGGATCTCTTCCTCCTGGTTATCCCGCTTCCGATTATCATAAAGTTGAATCTCTCCTTCCAGAAGAGGATTGGTCTTGCTGCTGTCTTTATGACGGGCATCATGTAAGTGTTTCGATTATTTGCTTCTTCGATTTACTCTGACGATGAATAGTGCGACTGCTACCACCGCTCTTGGTTTGTACTTTCGCATTTCGATGTGGCAGTCTAAGTCGGATATTGATCGCGGCGATGCTACGTGGGTTGCAGCCGCATTATACATTACTGTGTAAGTCTTAATTGCTATTGTTAATAAAAAACTCTAACACCATGATTAGTGTGGTGGAACTCTACGCCACAATCACGGTAAGCTGTGTTCCCGGATGCGTTTCTTCGTGGCGCAACATCATCCGCGAGACGACCGTCGTCACAACGCTCCGCTCCATGATAAATTCCTCAAAAGCCTCGCTTCGGTCCAAGGAGGCATCTCACCACGCCAAAAGCCTTTCGATTCGTTCAGAAGAGGCAGATATTTCTCATAAGGATGAGTATGAGCTCCAAAATCCACATTATAGAGAGACTGGCATTATCAAGACAATAAAAATTCAACAAACTGAAGTATAACATCAGGGGAATAGGATACAGGCCAGGGAGGCCAGGGATGAGGATGATGAGATACAGCCGATCCAAGGAAGCCAAAAGATCCAAAGCCAACAAGTCGAAGAGCCTCAAGCGGGCTGGGGTTGGGAGGATGACGGCCCATGGTGGGGTTGATCCACAAGATCCTTCGAGCCATTGAGACGTGGACAAAACGAGAGACGTGGAAACACATGGAAGGAAATATCCTATTGATGTCCGCGATGATGATCTCTGAGCGAGAATAACAGAAATTCTCATTGTTGTATATACTCGTGTTCCATACTATACCCAGCAGAACTTGCGGCGTCCGGCGAAGGATGAATTCATCAGTATTGCATCAATGAAGCTCTCAAGTGACAGCCGAACGGCGCATATTGATAATGCTGGAAATGAAAGGCGGCCGTAAGACGACTTGAGGAGGTGAATGGTGGATTTGAATGTACTGAAGACGCGGTAATGACTTCCATGCCAAGCACGCTAACTTTATCACGATCCACTTCCTCGGCCACCTCCGCTATCGTCTTGTCTTGCCAGGTATACTTTCTTCTTCTTTCATTAACATTCCCTAGCAATAGAAAACACATCGAAAATGAGCGGAACTACGTCTGAGCCGTACTCTCTGTGGGTGAACGGCAAAGAGATTGCAGGAAACGCAGAACAGTTAGTATTGGATCCGTTACCCATGACACATTGCGCTTGCTAATAGAAAGAAGACTCGCAGTTGAAGATCCCTCTAATGGAGAGATATTCGCATACTGCCATGCTGCATCTGCGGCCGATGTTGACAGTGCTGTCCAAACTGCACACAAAGTCTTCAAATCCGGTGTATGGTCCAAAGCGCCGCGCCATGTCCGCGCCGACACGCTCGACAAAATCGCCGAATTACTAACCAAAGATCTCCCACGATTGATTGAACTGGAAGTACGCCAAACCGGCCGTGCGATTCGAGAGATGAATGCTCAGGTTCCGACGCTGGTAAAATGGTTCAAGTATTATGCTTCGCTCATCAGGACCGAGGAGCGATCTGTCCTGCCGACGATGGGTAAACTACATAATTGGATCGATCGTAGACCTCTTGGTGTCGTCGCGCAAATCACCCCTTTCAATCACCCGATGTTGATTGCGGTCAAGAAGATCGCTCCAGCATTAGCAGCCGGAAACTCGATTGTTCTCAAGCCTAGTGAGCTTACGCCTCTGACGAGCATCGAGCTTGGAAAGCTTATGAAGGAGGCGGGTCTGCCCGACGGCGTTTTTAACGTCTTGCCTGGAGATGGTATGACTACTGGAAAAGCTCTGGTAGAGCACCCCTTGATCAAGAAGGTCGACGTCACTGGGGGAACTCCCGCCGGTCGGGCAATTGGAACTATCGCAGGTCGCAACTTGGCTCATTACACCGCTGAACTTGGTGGAAAGGCACCTCTACTTATCTTCGAGCAAGCGCATCTCGACCTCGCAGTGAACGGCGTAGTTTTCGCTAGTTTCATCGCAAGTGGGCAGACATGTGTTGCAGCAACTCGTATCTTGGTGCACAACAGCATTCTTTCTCAAGTTGTCGACAAACTGAAGGTCAAAGCACAAAGCATCGAGAAGCGAATGGGCTCACCAAAGAACGTTGAATCAATGATGGGCCCTCTCATCTCCGCGAAGCAACTAGTCAATGTATCCATGCTAGTCAGCGATGCTGTCGATGCAGGCGTCACAGTAGTGACTGGTGGCCAGAGAATGAGCGGCCCCTCATCTCTCGACGGCACGGACTTCTGGAAAGGCTACTTCTACCCGCCCACCATCCTCACCGACAGCCCCACCAAAAAGATCGTCGACACACGGATATGGAAAGAAGAAGCCTTCGGCCCCGTCATTGTGGTCGTCGGTTTCGACACGGAAGAAGAAGCCCTGGACCTCGCAAATGACAGCGAATTCGGACTCGGCGCAGCGATTTGGACACAAGACCTCGCTCAGGCATTCAGAGTAACCGAAGGCATCGAAAGCGGTATCTGCTGGGTGAACACGCATCATCGCAACGATCCGAGCTCGCCTTGGGGAGGCATCAAGAGTTCTGGTGTGGGAAGTGAGAATGGGATTGATGCGTATCATGCGTACACGACTACCAAGAGCACGATCATCAACTATGCGGCTGCTGAGGAGGGGCTGGCGAGCGATGATTGGTTTAGAGAGGGGGCTGGTGAGGTTAGGTATGGATGAAATGTAGGAACATTCCCCCCTGCGACAAGGAAATTTCCGTGTGCAGGAAAGGACTTTACGTTTTAGACCCCAAATTTTAACATCACGTCCTATCAATAGCTCATGAAAATCAAACTTTCCTTTGGCTTCTCCTCTTCTGGATGTGCGTCGCAGAAACTAAATATACCGCAGTCGATGATCTCCTCGATCATTTCTTACATGCTCCTCCCAAAAACGATTACCTCTTGATCCTTTTAAATATCGCATACCTAGCCACTATTTGATTCGGAGGATAAGTGGGTAGAGCTCCCTCTACTCTACAACACCCAGGTATTCCTTGATATGTCTTCCTCGCTGACTCTCCTGTTCAATTTTCCCGTCCTTCACTTGCATCTCTTCTCTCCTGTAAATACATCGCTTTCCACGAAACTAGTCCCTATAGGATTGAGATACCTAATCCCAGCCCAGATAAGCCAGTTCCGAGATACATTGCACCTCTATAGCCTTGAAGGACGTCGCTGCCACCACTATTGACCTGCGACTCGACTGTGCCGACGAGACCGAGACTGATCGAGATGGAGTAGTTAACCACTGTGACGACGAGCGAGGCAGCGAGGCCTTGATGTGCGTGCGGCATGGCGTTGCTGAGAATAACGGTTGCGGACGGGAAGGACATGTCCCTAATAGACCAAGTGAGACGTCAGTTAGTGATATTCTGTTGTACGAAAGGGGTTGAGATGTTGGAAAGGAAAGAGAGTTGGAACAACACTCGCCAAGCCGACTTAGATACGAGAATAAAGGTCCCGACAGTGAGACTGTACGCAGCGGCGTACCAACTGAGCTCGCCGGGATTCACTGTGTTGAAATATTTGCCAACTATGTGGCCTGTCACGACAGAAATCGAGAGCCCGTTGAGGGCAATCCATTAGGCCATCCAGACGCTGAAGACAAATATGGAGGTCTAAATCTTCACTAGTTTCATTGCGTCACTGCAGAGAACGTGCAGGATGCAGGGTAGACTCTGGAGAGAACCAAGAAGGACGTCCATCTGGTTTTACACCTTTGCCCTTCATGTCGTTTTGCCCATCTCGACTCTTTTCTTCTAACAGATAGTGAGGAAAATATCAGACAAAGAGTCTTTCAATGTACATGGAGCTTTTGTCAAGGCCAATCGACTACTCGTACGGTACAAAAGCAGCTTCAATGCACAGACACGGGTGAGAAGTCGCCATACATTCCCCTCAAAGCTTAGTAGAAGGTCACCCACATATATCTTACTAATAGACAAAGGGGGTTGCTCGTCGTGCAACAGCGGAAGGTCATTCCGCTGTGTTGCAGTGCAATAATCTACGGCTTGGTGCGACTGGTACTACAGATCAATGTGTAATTGTTTGTCATCGTTGGATCAGGGGTATGCTGCTTTGTAAAGGGTTCCGAAGTAAGTCTCTAAGATCAGTAATCGATTTATTTTCCGAGGTTCCAAGATATCGGGAAGGGTATTCAGTAACTGCGGCGGTCAAGACTGTGAGCCTGTTACCTGGCATACGTTTGCGTTTCAAGTGACAGTGGCCGAGTGGGAGGCTGGAGGTAGATGGTGGCAACGTACGGCGTACGCAGATCACCAATGTCTGTTATGATGATGCTGTAAGATAACAACTTCTCCAACCCACATCACCATCCCGGTATCGACTTCGGTCTTGGCGAAGAGGGGTACTGGAAACCACAGCCTGTTTCCCTGCTATTATTCAGCAGCGCTGTGCTACTGCATGCGGATTCGAACTAGAAAGATCTTATAAATTATACATTGCCTTGTCAACCTCTGGAGACACATCCGCGGAAGGAATAGGTACATATAAAGAGGTAGACTTAAGGCCACTCTTATCTTCAAATCAGTCACACTAACCTACCTAGCTCGCTAGATCCCGAAGAGCAATAAGAGGACAAGCCAGCTAGGTTGACCTGGGAAAAAATGGCATATCCAAAAATTGCAGAGCTTGTTGAGCGGAGCAAGTCTGTCAAACACCGTCCCGTCCTCTTTGATGTCCATAATTCTAAACTAGGCCTAGAGAATCGGCTAAAACCCACAAACCGTCATCCATGCTTGCCGAACTACGCGCAAGGGGCACCAAGATGACCGGAACTCTCATCAGTACGCCGCATCAATCTCAAAATAATGCTAGACCAAAGCAAACCAACGTAGCAAGCTAACTTGTGTTCGACAGTAACATGCATTGATCCTCGCTGTGTCCCAGAAACAATCTTCAACCTAAAAGCCGAAGGTATGTGACGCACGTCCTTTGGTCTCAATTTACGGAAATCCAATCATCTTTCCGGGCTATTGAAACTGCCCGCTGAATTTCCCTCCTTTTCATGCTTTACTCCCAATGCAGTCCAGGACAATCGTCTGACATAAGATTTGGAAAATGTACAGAAGCCATCGTCCATCGAAATGGAGGAGGCCGCGTTCGCACCGCGCTTGCGGACATCGCCGTTCTCAGCGTCATCGTCGGACTTGATGAGATCCTTGTCATGCATCACACTGACTGCGGCTGCTTGCGGTACACCGACGAGGGAATGAAAAAGCAAATAAAGGGTCAGGTTGGGCCTGGCCATGACGAGCTTATTGATGCACTGTATACTTCGGCAATCGATAAGTGCGTCTACCTTCTCCTTGGCCTTCTGACGGCGTTGCAAGGAGATATCTCAGGCCAAGCTGACTTATGACCAGTCTCGAAAACAGTGTTCGTCATGATCTTGCGTTGCTGAAGGAATCGCCCCTTGTGCCGAAGGACCTGGCGGATAAGGCTCAGGGTTTTATATTTGATGTCACGACCGGCAACTTGACTCGTGTTCAATAAGCTCGATTGGGGCCATGTATCTAAGATATACACATTTTTTACTTAATTCTCGTCTCAAGCAGATTTCTTAGTGTGAACATTCGCTTTCTTTGTGAACGTTCGCTTTCTTGGTGAAGATTCCCTTTCTTTGTGATCAAACATCCTTTGTGTTCGCTTTATCAAGTCAGAGGAATTGGCCATTCCAATTTGGACGTGTTTATCTATTGAGGCTACCGTATACACCTCCAAACGTCGATGGAGTAACCGGCGCTAGATCTGGCAATGAATCCTTAATATTTCGCGCATAGAACCACTCGAGCTCACAGCCAATCTCTGACCATATTTGACATAATTTCCAAATACTCTATTCTCCCAGTCACATATCTTAAAATCCCCAACTTGTGTAGAGTCCTTGAGCCAGTTCTCCCTTCTTTCTTTCAAACTAATATTTACCTGGAGTGAGCGTTACGCTTTCATTCATCAGCACCTTCGCGGTGTTTTCTTGTCTAGCCAGTTGTCGTAGAAGCTAGCACTGCATCTCTATGATTCCGTCACCCAAAAACCGATCTCGATTTAATTCTAGAGCTTTCGAGGGTTGCTGGACGAAGGTGTCTGCATCGGGGAAAGATAAGCCACAGCGTAGGACGTTAATCCGTAGCAGTGGACGACTTTCGACCGCAAGGCGGGCATGTGCAGGGCATGGTTGGCAGCAGCAGCGAGAAGGCTGAGGTTCGTACCTGTGCCGCATGTCAGGCTGCAGGCTGCAGGCAGGGGCGATTGGTTAACGCTAGCATCCACGTAATGAACGTTGATGCAACGGTGCACTAAAATTGAGAAACTTTCATGTCTACTTCATCGAGATTAGTAAATGTTTTGTGAATGCCCTGCTAACTCAGTCGACTTTGCGCTTCCATCTTACTTAGAAGTGACTATACTCGATCTCGCCTTTCGTACCTCCACGGGCCATATGTGCGCGACGAGCAGCTTTCATAGAGGAGATAGTCCCTCTTTATTCGTCAAGGAGTCACTTTGTGCTCTCTCACGGAGCTTGCGGCATCTCATCTTGGTGAAACCTCATGCAGACGAGTTCCCAAAGGCAGCGTCGATCTCAACTTTACTAAGGTAAGACTTCTATATTGAAGATTATATACCGCATTGAACATCAATAGGATAGATATCGACCAAATCCACTTTCTCGAGGCGAAATTGTCACCACTATACAGTTTTGACAGACATGCTGAGTGCGGGTGATCTGGTGCTAACAGTGCTCTTAGCGGGATAGCTTCAGAGTCACTAACAGAGTCGTATTAGATAGGCTCAAGCTAGCTCAAAATTAACTCATGAAGTTCTAGTGCTTGGCTACTAACTTTCACGGGTGCTACCGACGCTGTCGTGGTGTATTTCTCACTTGAAGTCAAAGTACCCCTTTGATTTTCCTTCTCTGAGGGTTTTCCTCAACACAGGGATGGATATTTGGTAGCGATGAACTTCATCGGTGCAAATGCTTCGTGTGCTACTTTTAAGAACGGACTTGATTCACTATTCTCTCATTCAACTACAACCATCGCACTTTCCCCTTGTCTCGAAACATTGTGTAGATTGCTCAGGATCAGTTCATTGTTCTTCTTCACTTTCACTCAGGACTGTATGTGATGCTTTTGCCTTCTCATAGTGCGTCAATGCTGCACAGAGTTTTTTTCTGTTCTCACTATTGTTTTCTTAGAACTGTAGACATACTATTTACATGAATAGCTACGAGGAGGAGGAGAGGAAAAGACCGCAGTGGCAGTCATTGGGGTATTTCGTCACTCTCTAGATTGGAAGTGCGGTTTTTCACGTACTCTCGATCAGGCTGATCAGAAAAAGACATAATTCAAGAGCTTTGGGAGCACCGGTGTTTTGTTCTGCGTGTATACTTTGGGTCTCTGACGTATCTGGATCAGTCATTATAGAACCTTCTTTAGAAGGCTTATGCTGTAATGGTTATCCAGGCATCTTTTAGAGACAGGACATATGAATTGAGTGACAAGGGGTGGGGGAAAGCCAAACCAAGGACGAAGATAGAGGCAAGTTCTACAGATAAGGATTGTGAAAACTGAGATCATTCGAGCATACTGGAGCCTTGTGGAGATGAAATGAAGGGTTCAAGATATTCATATTTTCTAATCTGTGCACTAGCTCGTGGGTGGGGCGCTGGGCGCCCAAACAGGTACGTGATCATGTTGTTCGCCCGTGCTTCACTCCTCGGTCTTCTAGGCACCCGCAAGGCTTCACCTGGCTAGTTAAGCATGGCATTACAGTCTTAGCGAACTTGCCACTGTTGTGGTATATCTTCTTCCGCACCTCGCTTCTTTCAACCACAACGCCTACGAGGTAGTCATCAGCAACATGAACGTAAAACCACCAATCGACCCGCAAAGAGCCGCCATGATTCGCCTCAAGCTCCAGAAGCTGAAGGCGTTGTATGTTTTTCTTGATTCTTTCTCCCATACGTACTGACAGATCCTAGCCGCTATGAGCTAACCGAGCGGATGCGATTAACACTACCTTTGGAGGTCAGGAGGCTAGTCTACGAACAACTGATCGATCAGAAGACGAGTGACGACATCAAGGCGGAATTTTCATGGCCTGGACGTGCCCAGTTACCAGCCTTTCTCCGACCAGGCACGCTACATCCAGATGTCCACGTCGAGATTATGCAGAGCTGGTGCGAGTACCACGAGCATAGTGCACTTCTTTCCAAAGCACATGACTATTTCGACTGGCCCCTCCTAGGAACACAAGTCACGATTCGGGAATGCTACATCTCATCATTTACCGTTAGCGTCCGTCCTATTGAGGATGACCCGCAGGACGAGCCTCTCGAGGCAGTTCTTGCCAAAGAGCTAGCGCCTTTCATTCGAGGAGAACAACGGGTCACATCGAGGTTTTCTTTGGAGCTAGACGTCTCGAGGACATACAGTAATTTCTTCGAATACAGGTTCAATGGCAGGAAGCCTCCACGACAGGAGGTTATCAAGCACATTCGACCAATGGTGGAGGTCCTGACCTCACTGGCTCCAGTCATTGCACAAATCCGGAAAAGCTCCGAGGGCAGATATCGTCCAAGGGCCAATCTATTAACGCCCTATCCCAGATTCTATGGATTGGACCTTACACGCGAGCAATTTTCTTGGAGCGCTGAACAATGGGCTGACCACTTTCTGAGCCCCGAATACAAAGCCATGGTGAGGGCCTGAGGGCCGCTATATAGGCCGCCATATGAACGGGGCCAGAAGAACGTTTAGTTAGATGGACAAACCAACTTGGTCGAATCAGATTGTTTTACCAAACCTCTCTCTGCACCTGATTTGAGCCTTCGATACGTGATTCAACCGAGTCCCCTCTCCAAGACCTTGGTGTGCTCTGCCATGCTCCACACTTGGACACGATCGGATCACTTGGCTGAAGTTGCTAAGAAGACCATGGGCGATCGAAAGTTCATATATACTAGAAAATGAACCTAAACTACACAATAACCTTGTTCTTTGCGTCATACCTTTAGAAGAAGCTCTACGAGGTTGGAAGCTCGGACATGATGGTCAATGTTTTGCTGCCGATTAAATAGTTCCAAGATATTCTTGCCTTCACACTACATACCTCACACGTAGTAGATTTACAATAGTTTGTAAAACCACAGAGCATGTTCTATTGTTATTCAAGGTATCATGCTTATCTCGCTTTATGAGCTAGGTCGCTCCCTGTCTCCCCCGTGATATATCATTTCCCGTCTACATGGCGCGAGAATGGACACTACGACACCGAAAAACACCATCACGGACTTTAGGCGTGATGTTGTTCATCGTGAGGGAAGCAACCTCGTAAAGTCTGTTGATACTGGAAATTTCAACTTCTCCGCGCCTCGTTCACCTGCTTGATTCTGAAACCGTTGGCAAATGTCTTATCCCTAAGTGCCGGACTAAGATATCCAGCATGATAGTAGTTACATGTATACACGTCGTTGCGAGCCATCACAGATCGACTGCGCGAATTAGTGTGCCAGACAATGTTCAAGCACAATCGCCCCTCTACCCCCTTCGCTCTAGGTAGCGAATCCAGACAACATAGCTGTACAAATACTGACTGGAAGGATGTATGCAGGATCAAGAACAACGAAGCACCAACAGTAACCGCGCATGAACATGGGTGGTTGACCGCTCTATTCTATTAATTTTAATAAACGCAGCAAAATTTCGTGTAATGGGTATATGTATATATCTTCATCTTCTCCCTCTTCTCTACCCCTTTATTTTTTCTACGTCGGCCTCCTTCCCCAAATCCCATGTTTCCTTACAAGCACCGCCTCATCATCGCTATCCTCGGCCCCCTTCTTCACCTCCGCGCTCTTCAAGCTCTCATTCCCCTCGGTAATACTATCTATGCTCTTCGCGCGGCTCAGATTCCTCTCCTCGACCAAGATGCCCTGCGGCTTGCCGTCGCCAAAGCTGCCGGAAATCTGGTCCTCGACGTCGCGCTCGAAGAAGGGGTTCGGCTCGCTCTTGATGACGGTTTCCTGGGTGCGCTTGATTTGGTTGCCGAGGGGCGCGAAGGAGATGACGCGGTCGGAGCCCTTGCCTTCGGCGGTGTAGGAGACGAAGCTGGCGAGTTCGTGGATGGAGCCGCGTTGGGATTTTTGCGTTTTGGTGGCGCCGGACTTTTGGCCCGTGGTCGACATGTTGGATGAGGATTTGAATTCTTCGGCCATGGAGACCTTGCCTGTCTTGCGGGATGTGGAGATGGCGATGCGTTTGATTAGGTTGGCCATGGTCATTTCGATGTTGAGCTTTACGATGTAGGCGAGGGGGTGGAATTGGATGTACCTAAAGCGGATTAGTACAAGGCCTTAAAATACAACGTGGGGACTGGTTAAACTTACACAAAGCTGTTAGGAATAGACATGGCCGCGATGATCATTACGTCCATAAGCAGGGACAAGACAACGATGCGTTGATTGAACCGGACAAGGCTGTTGTACTTGGTGAGGCCGTTGTGGATGAGGTTAGCCTTCACAGTCTTCAAGAAGTACCAATTGAGCATAGCATCAATGATAAGGTAAAGTGCCTTCTCAATACGGTCCCAGACCTCGTTAACGATATGGTAGCTGTGAACATGTCAGTATGGTTCGGAGCACACAAGCGGCCAACACGGAGAGCAGAATGCGCGCATTGCGAATTCCCTTTGTTGAGCAAATACCGATACAAGCGAGGGGCTATTTAGAGATGTCACTTACGTGTGGTTTATCTGCAGTCTAGCGGGGATCCATATGCAATACACCGAGATGTTGATGGCTGTGACAAAGGTGGCAGTGGCAATCATGATCATCTTCGAGCGTCGTCGGTCAGGAACAATAACTCGGATACGATTGATGATGATCTGCAACAGAAGTTGCACCTGGATACACCACCAGAAGACTTGACATTGTAAGTTGGTTGCAGGGTCCCTCAGGAGTCAATCGTTCACTTACGGATTGTGAAAAAGAACGGAAAACCTGCGATGATTAGAAAACAGATCTGTTCAGCATGCAAATAGTAACTTACTCGGTCTTATGATTTTCAACAGATGCAAATAGCATTCCAGTCCCATGACAAACGACACAATCAACTCAATCCAAATCATCCACACATACACACTCCGCAGCGGCGACCTCGACCCCCTCGTTTGTCCGTAAATAAGCCATATCGCGATGATGATGTTAATGAGCGTCAATCCCCATACCACCGACGCAACGATGATATTCTGCTCAGTGATGGGCTCTTGATGGAAGTTTTCGCCGATAAACGGACCCCACGGCTTAAACCCGGGGACGTCCCGGAACTCTTTGGTCATGATTGCGGGCGATTGCAGGCGGGGTTGCAAAACCTCAACAAAGTATTAAAAGGAAATAGGACGGTCAAAGAGACCGAGGGCAGAGGAAGAAATCAACGAGCAGAAAACGACATGGAGTGTTGGTTGCAGTGTTACAGTCGCAAAGAGCAGCGTGCCGTAGTACTTTCTACGTTTGAGCGTCGCCATTGCGGCAGCTAAGCCAGATGGTTCAGGAGATGAGGCGGCACGCTACGCTGGACCCTCGAGTCAACATAAGGTTCAGAATTTGGTTGATCGGAAGCTGCAATTCGTTAGGCCGTCACGCATCCATGTGGATTCCAGATGCTCAAACCGCAAGTGATGGCCGGGAGATCGGAACCTTGTACCTTGGTTTCCATCTTCTCCCCGGCCCAATCACAGCACGCCTCTTGTCATGACCGGCATGCGGGAAAGCATCATTCCTGATGCCATGCAGCTGGTCCCGCTTTACCTGCTTGGGGGACCCACGTTTCCTGCACGATGCGTAGGATCGCGCACATCCCCCAGGAAAAGGATTCAGACAAAAGGAAAGACGACGCCCGTTGGACAGGGTTCTGACATGCATAGAGTTCGCGAAGGTCAGGAAGACTCGTTTTGGAGTAAATAGAACTTTGTGCAACAGCAATTGCTGCATTTCGCAATTCAGTCACAAAAGTCCCCAGGTATGGCAAGTCGTCCGACGTTCTGCCGCAGAGGATCGCGTTTCGAACTTTGCACTTGTCATGTTGTCTCTAGCTGCGGCTGAGAGCGCCTTGGTGATGATTCAGCGATTGGCATCCGAAATCTGGATTGCATTTCGTAGGTGTGGCGACCCCTCCGGGCTCTATGATTCGCCACGGGTACGCTCCGGAGTAATAAATTTCCAAAAGAGCCGCACCGTGAGAGAGGCTCTGCGATCAGACTGCGGAAACGTCTTTGTCCACGTTACGAGGCTCTTCGCGTGGAGAAGTCCGGGTTGGTGAGCCATGTTGCATGATGTGAACGTGCTTCAGAGCATACTACGTTACGTTGCCTCACGTCTACTTCACACACCTCCTCACGACTCTTGTGCCCATCCGCCGGGGTTCTCCATGCTTCCGTTGCTCCACCCGCCCAGTTTTTTTCTCGGCTTAGTATCAACACTAGCCCCGAAGGAGTCGCAGATGCCATCTCCGCGCAAGCCACATGTCCCGTGCCACACATGTTGAAGCCTGATGGCATGCAGCGAAAACGCTCCATCAGCGAACGGGTCTCCGCTTCAGCTTTTCCAATGACGCGGGAGTGGCTTGCTAGACAGGTTAAGTTGTGAAGAAAAAGAGTTTGACGCTGCACGCTCCAGGGACAAGTGCTGTGCTTTGTTCCCTTTCCAGCCACTAGTGAATCGGTTGAGCGGCCTCCCGCCGAAAATATGGTCTGAGGGCCCAGAGCAAGCCTTGGTGCACATGCATTTGCTGGCACTCAGACGTAACTTTGATCTGAAAACTGGAAAGCGGTGCGAATCCTCCACACCGATAAATCTGGGGATGCTACCAACCTTGATCCAAGCGGGGTGTGCGGACCCACAGCAGCCATGTCGATCTTTCTCACCGTCTTCTCGTACGATTTGTATTACAACTCGTGTGTGATGTTGCGGACATGTTTCTGGCATCTGTCATCCAGTTGGATTGCGTAGAAAATGTGACGAGCGACCAAGAACTAGCCGCTTCCGTCTTCCTTTCGAGCGTGCCTTAGTCTCTTAGCGCGCACATGGCAGCGCCGAAAGTAACACGGGAGCGCTGTGAGCCATGGCTGTCAGGCAGCGAATACGGTGATGGGCAAAGGAACTTGGCTGGAATGCCACGAGGGGAATTCAGGGAAGATGCCGTGTGCCTGAACGCCAACGCTATGTTGGACAGCAATGGGTTATCCCGCGTTGGGCATTACGCATCGTCGGAATTCTCTCGTGGGAGGCCTGAATAGGTGTGGAGAGACAACCTTCCAGTCTCGAACCAGTCGTATGGATTACTCGTTTGAGAAGATGCAGACGTCGATCACGACTGAAGATCTTGATTGACGCGGCTGACTTCGCTTGTCAATATCCACAGCTATCGTGTACACCCAAATTGGAACAACACATAACTTGTGCGAAGCAAAGGTATGAAGAGTAAATTTGGCCGTCAAAGGATTCACTAAGATCAGCGACTTGTCCACGCCAACCTGAATCCTACCGAGACATTCATTCGCCAATCTCTTCAACTCGAGCGATCTAGCCCCTCCAGCCTCGTACTGGCAAAAGACGTACCCCACCGACTTGGCTGCGACCGATGCCCTACCCCTGGCTACAAGTCGATCAGGAATTTTACCATGATCTTTTCTGAGCAAAAGATGCCAAATTGTTGATTCAAAGGACCGAAAGTCTGGCTACGACAAGTGGATTCGCTCCACAATATACGCCAAAGGTGGATCATCTAGACTGGTGGTACAAGGGTCCCTTATCGTGATAGACCGCCAGCACGACATTGAGATTCACACTTGACAAGCCACCACTGTAGATCGAGTCGCAACGACTCAGTTTCTTAAAGCCCAGCGTGCGCCGGATGTTCCTCGCGTCTTGCCCGTCGACGATCACGCTGGCGACGGGTTATCGACTCCTCAGCTCGGTGTTGTCCGCGCGACTTTTCGAAAGCGACAAAATTGCCAATGTTGGGTGTCCATACCATGAGTCGTCAAACGGGTCACTGACTTGCTTCCCGCCCGCAGACGGGCCTTCGGATTCTTCCCGAACCAGTTTTCAATTCTGAAATGGTGGACGGCGTGCTATCTGCGGCATTACTCGTCAACCCCCTTCTGCGAACAAATGTGACACCGCGATCCACCAAGACTGATCTGCTCCAAGGGCAGCGCACTCCACTCCCTACCACATTCCACTGGTATCGGAATCGTGGTGCCGACTTTGTGAAGCGAACTCCCTGATACACCGATACTGTGCTGCTCTGTACTAGGTGGCATTTCTGCAATCATTAGGATTCTACTTTTATCCTCTGTGCTTGCTTCGAAGTCCAGCGCAACGAAAGGCAGCCGTGGCTGATCTTCCGCGGCAATAACGACGGTAAGGAATGAGTTTGGAGGTGTGTTGCTGGAAATCCGAGCCAAGAAACCAGTACCGTGGTTGAGGCCATTCATCCTTTCCTTCTGGAACTTCTTGAAGTCCTCCCATACCATGTAATGGTATTTAGATCTCATTCCGAATCTAACTCTCAAGTGCAGGTTCCTGCTCACGTAACTCGCTGTCTTGCGGTAGTTATCAACGAGGACTTGAGCGAGACAGAGTTGCTGTTTCCTGTTGTAGTGTGTGGAGCCAAATGCTTCTACGATTTGCAGAGCGGTTGTCCATCGACCCCGAGCAAACATGCATAGCGTGATTCCTCTATGGAATAAGCCGATTTTTGATCTGGACAAGGAACCAAGCTTCCGTAACAATGTGCAGCTCCCAACGATGCGGCCAGAGAGTGTGACAGTCCCCTTTTCCACTATCACTGGGCCTAAAGGAGCCACCGAATCTAGACACGAGGCTACGGACCTCTCAGTTCGATGTGGAAATTCGGGAAGTAAACAGTGACCAGCTCTTCTCTTGGCCTCTGGGGCGTAGTCTGTATCGAAATGGGCAGTGATTGTTGGTAGTAAGACCCATCGTACGTGGCCATCTCCAACAGCAGCCTCCCACCACCTTTCCCAAGCTTCCTCTCTCGATTCGCCGGTGATAGGTTTTATTTCGACACCACACGCAGCCATGATGCCATAGACTTCATCGACTGCAACAGTGGCTCTGCGATTCCCAAGTAATTCCATATTCCGTGTCCGATCCAGGAGGCCGAGTCGCGAGTTAGCCATGCCCGCGAAATGCGAATACAAAACCTCGAATTCAGACTTGGGGGTTCTCGGGTAACATTCTTCCAGATCGAGTCGGTTACATATAGTAGGAAGAGCTTGGAAGAAAAGGTCGTCTATCACGACAGGGCAGAGATCAGTTCCGATCCAGATGACATTTGTAGCAAGTATGAATTCTTGTAAAGTCCTAGCACAAAAGTTATCAACCTACCCGCATTGATTTTGTCGACATACATACCAGATCCTCGTTCCCCACGACGCTTTTGTGAGTCTCGCCAGCCCCCTCATCCCCAGCAAAATCCTCTCCCGCCCCCTTCCTTTCCGCCAATACCCTACGAAGTCCTCTGTCAGTTCCGTTTCGTTCTCCCACGCCTCAAGCACAGGCTGCAACGTCAAAGCCACGGCGTCAACCTGCCGTTGATCATATCCAAACTCAGTTGTCAGTACAATAGCGACGACTTGGGCATTGCGATAGATATCACCCATGAGGGGGATTTGCTCAGCCTTGTCCGCAGCGTCGTCTTGCTTGATACAGAAATTGTCGATCCAGCAGTGCTGAATGGAGGGATAGCGTTCTGAAATGAGGGTTCGGATGGCGGTGCCACCGAAGGAGGATGATATGCCTGTTGCGAAGATTTGGTCGGACCAGGTGTGCGATATGGCGATGTAGCGGGGGCATTGAGTCATCTGATATGTTTCGATATCGGTATTGGTGACGTTGTAGAGGCGGAATAGTGGCATCTTGGGGATTTAGAGGCGAGCTGCTTATGGGGAATGGTTGGTGTAAGTTGGAGTTCATGTGCGAGTGGACAAGGCTATCTGATGAGCGATCAGGCTGAAGCCGATTACACACATAACTTGAAATAAGTGACTTGAGGGTGGAACTCTGCGCCATTTCGGCCAAGAAATAGATATCCTACGACAGATTGAAGTTCGATTTAGTAAAACTCGAACTTATGATGGGGCTCCCATGATTGAGTCGAGGTGAAGCAGGTGCAACCCTCGATTCACGTGACATGAATGCGATTGGTCCAGCAGCCCAAGTGCAAGAACAACACTGCGATTAGATCAAAGACAGCTGCCTAAAGGCGAAAAGTCCACGTAGAGAGGCAACGGACGACGCGCGTTTCAGGAGTGCAAACTGACGAAATTGCTGTACAGGCGAGGAGATAATGAGGGCATGCTTCGTTCAGTATGGAATAATACATGGAAGATTCTGATGTATGGGCATGATGGGAAACGCTCAAGGTCGAAACCGCAAGCAGGAGAAGCTGGAGCGTCTCCATGGAGCGTCGATGGACGTTCTGGAATGGAAGAGGGAGCACGTGAATTGGGACTAGCGCACTATGACGACGCATGAGACCCCAAGCCACCATGCTCATGCGCGGCAACTCAGGTCTCAAGCTTCAAGTAAACTTGGACGCTGCGTTTCTTTGCTTCTCACACCCAACTCCGCTTTTTCTCCTTACAATCTACACACACCTAAACACCCGCCAACATGTCTGAGAAGCCCGGCGCAGACAAGGCACGCAACCACACCCCGCGGCAAGCTCTCCCACTGACCTTTGCAGCCCCCCGAGAGCCCCACGACGGCGCGCGAGCTCGACTTTGACGACGACAACGATGCGCCTACCTCATCAGCCCACGAGACCGTCACAGCGCCTCCCCCGCCGTCCAAATCCCCCAAGCCCGGCGTGCGCTTCACCGAGGAAGCGACTGAGATCCCGCCTGCAAAGCCCCCGCGGCCAATGTCCCCGCAGCAGCAGGCGCAGAACACGCTCATCGAGGCCTTTCCCGACATCGATGCCAATGTAGTCAAGGCCGTCCTGGTGGCCAGCGGCGGTAAAGTCGAGCCGGCCTTCAATGCGCTCCTCGGTAGGCCGCCCTCTGCAATGTCTGGTCGAGTCTCTCTTAATGCGCGCAGGCATGTCCGATCCCAACTTCAAGGGCGAGGAGACGCCTCCCCCACAGCCCCCGCGCCCGCAGCGCACCCAGCTCGAGCAAGACGAGATTTATGCCCGCCAGCTGGCACAGCACTACCAAAGCCAAGGAGACCAGGGCGGCTATGGCTCGCGTGCACCTGGCCAGCCTCCCCGGCGGCAGCAGACTGGGCCAAGGCCTGAAGGCGAGCGCGAGCACAGCTTCTTTGATGGTACCGTACTACGCTCTTCGTCATCGCGCTGCCGCTAACTCGTCCTCTAGACGACCTCCCCGAAATTCGCAAGCAGTTCGAGCAGGGCTTCAAGGACACACAAAAGACGGTGAATAAGTGGATCACAAACTTTACCAAGAAGCTCGATGGTGAGCCCGACCAGTACGACCAGTACGGCAACCCAGTCCAGCAGTCGCAGCAGTCGCAGCAACCGCAGCAGCAACGACAAAACTTCGGGCCTTCGCAGTCAGAACAGCTCTATGGCATTCGCAAGTCGGCAGAGCAGCGTCGCTCGGCAGACCACAACCGCTACGATGCAGACAACAGGGTGCTTGGCGATGACTTTGCGCAGCTTGAGCTCAGGGACAACGAGAGTACGTGCTGTCATTGAGGACAAGGAACCATGGTTAACACTACCCCCTAGCTGCACCCCGTTCAGGCCGCCCAACTGCGAATCCCGACCTCTTCAAGCCCACGCCTGTCTCACCACCTCAAACCGGCCCTGTAGACGAAGTCGACGCCCTGTATCGCAACCCATCGCCCAGCGGCCAGAATAACCAAGGCAAGTCGGGTGGTAAGAAGTGGCAACCGCTCACATCGGTTGCGCCACACCCCGAGCCTGATGACCATGATCCTTTCAGTCTTGGTGACAGCGACGATGAAGACCACAAAACCAAAGACACCAATCCAGAGGATACTGAGAGGCTAAAGAAGGCGGCAGCAGATAAGGAGGCTCCAAGTTCGGGTGAACTGAAGCCTGCCGAGCGGAGCGGGAGCATTGGCCAGACGGATGCCACTGCTGAGGCGTTGCTAAAGAATGCCAAATAAGGGGCCAAGAGATGCATCCTGACCACGATTATGACTGAACTTGACGAGTGAATGGCAGCCAGACAGGATTTGCAGCTAGCACTGTGCGACATGGAATAGAAATTATTTCCCGGTGAATCAACGTCACCATCATACAAACTTCCATCTTGTCAAGTATTGGTGCTTCTTTCTGAAGTAGGTTGTGCTGAAGCACCGTTGCATTGAAACATGTGAAAACTGCTGCCTCCTCAGGTAGCACTTACACATTAAGGATAATCTTCTAGTCAATCCGCAAACATACTGTCTCATTCTCTTTGCGAGGTACTCGTTACCTAGGTCCCAGGCTGCACTCGACTTCCTCGACTCCGATTTTCTAAGCCTCACGCAGCCTCAATTGGGCACAAGCTTTCGTCTAAGGTTACTCAAGTCGGCACTAGCGAGTACTCCACAGGGGTTCAACCTCCTCACAATGAATAGGACTCCGCCTACGTTCATTTCCACCTCGAAGGCGCAGTAGACAGCCCCGCCTTTTGTTGAATTCCCCCAATCGCCTTGCGCTCTTGTTCGTTATACGCGGGACATGCCACCATCTCGTTGCCTTTGACACAGCCTTTCGTTACTCGACTTGGTCCAAGCGCCGTGCTTTAAGCCGCGCAGGCGTCGTTCTCGACTTGAACATTAAGAGCCTCAAGAATGCCGACCATAGGAAAATTAGTATCCATTCGCGATCAAGCATCAGCAATGGCTCGCCTCTCACTTTCACTGAAGCCAGCCGCGAGTAACAAGAAGCACAAGCAAACGTAAGGCTATATCACGGGACTTTTGAACAGGAATTGACTTTACAAAGACTATTCTCTCTCTCCAAAGATGTGCATTCCCGTCTGCCACGCGAAGTCCGTGACATGATTTACGCCTACCTGCTCACTCCACACGAAATATTCAGAATCAGCCGGTGTAGCTCCATACGCCTAGACCGATTTCCACATGCCCGAGTTCCCCAACACCACCCACAACACGCAGCCCCGGATTCGAAAAAGAAAGAGAAGGGCAAAAAGGCAGCAGAAGCATTGTACAGACCGCCCTTCATCGACCCAACATTTACCTACCCACCTTTCGCGGCAGAAGTCATCCAACTCCACCATGAACTCTACAAAGACTTCTGGGTCGACACACCCTCAGCCCTCCCCTCCTTCCTAGCAACAGACTTCTTCTCCCTAAACTGCACACCCGGCCACGCCCGCCTCTCAGCCCTGCACATCAGCGGCCAACTCGACTTGCACACACCCACCTCCATCGACCTGACCACGCTCGCCGCCGACCTGGCCGCCCTGCTCGCGACCCCCTGGGCGCCCACCTTCGACCTCAACATCGCGTTCCACAGCGAGCTAGCGGTGTCGTACTGGTCCGGCTCCGCGATCCCGGAGCTCGCGCGCACCATGCACGGCGCGTGGAGCGTGTTGGCGCCGTGGATTGCGCAGGCGGAACAGCGTGGCGCGCGTGTGTATTTCATTCTGCTGACCAAGGCCACGCTGCACAAGTACATGTGCGGCGAGCACGATATGCTGGGGTCCGAGGAGGAGTGGACACGCATGCTGCAGGGGGCGTTGGGGCATTTGTGTTATTCGCCTAGGGGGGCGCGGGATATGGTGGAGAGTGGGAGGAGGACGGCTGTGAGGGCGGGGAGGGTGGGCAGGGGGAGGGGGTTGAGGAGGGGGGTGGGGAGGGGGGTGGAGAGGGTGAAGGATCGGGTGTATGGGTTTGGAATCGCGTTGGATGAGATGATGTTTGGGTGTTTGAAGTTGTGTGCGAAGTAGGTGTGCTGTGGCGATGGGTATCGCGTGGGAAACGGAAAGTCTTTTTTGATGTATTTCGATCGTGTTTACAATGTGATGGGAGACGAGCGAAGCAATTGTATATCCGTCCCTAACTTGGACAGAAACTTCCTCCAAGGAAGGAACCTTACCTAACTCTCCCCTTTCATCCTCCGTCTTCTATATTATTTACCTCCCCGTCTTCTTGCCGAATTCTTACTTACCCCCAACCTATAATAGTTATTTGTGTCCGACAAAAACGTAGCTGATATAAATGAGCGATCGTGCACGGAACAGAAAGGCTTTTAGGAAAGTTTGGAGGTTATGGAATGAGTGTGTATATATTAGATAGGCTGTTGTATAAGTTTGGCGTTTGAAGGGAAGAGAGATGTGATGTAGCGTTGTGTTTGCATGAGAATAGATAGTAGGGAAATGAGTATTTGCAATGTTTATATGGTTTTTTCTCTTTCTGGGATGATGTGGATTGGAGAATTGAGATGCGTCGTTATATTCTTGCAGGAATCGATAGCAGGTTAGACGTGCTCAGTCAATGTTCATTTCATCGGCTTTTCTAGAGACATATCTAGGAGAAAGTTGGAATTGATTTCGTCTACTTGAAGGCATTGTTTCTTCACATTTCTTCCGTGAACTCCATCGAGCGACATTCACTCTCCCATCGCACCCGCCATCCCGTGTACACATAGCCTACTTTCCCCAAGTAGCCTTATCAGCCAGACGCGCCACAACATAATCTCCCCAATCCTCCGCCGTCCAGCTCATCTCCTGCTTCGTAATCTCTACCGCCAGATCTGGCATCCCATCGCTCCAAAGCACAACGCTCATTTTAGCGGAGCGCTGCTGACCCAGGTTATTAACGTGCCTCACAATGCAACCCAGCGCTTTGAGCGAGGCCACTAAATCCTTGAAGAGCATTAGCACCATTTCATATGCTGAGGGGGGCCTCCTACGCCAGTCTGTCTGTCCTGGGCCATTCTGGATTTCCGCGGCAATTTTGATGCTCAGCTCGAACCCGGCCATGAGCTTGGGATTCAGACGGAGGAGGTATCGGAACGCGAGATCCACCGCAGCCGGATCCCGCAGCTGTTTCGCCATTTCCGGAAGTTGGCAAGGGACCTCGAGCTTGGAGATCCTGCTCGTCGCAAGCGAGATGTCGGTCTTGAAGATGGGCATGTTCATCAGCATCGCGATCTGTTCGAACGGCAGCCAGTGGCGGTGCGTTTCGCAGAACACTTTGAGGAGCTCCGTCTTGAAGAGTGGATCCACGATGCCGTCGATGCAGAATGTCGGGATGTAGAAGTGTACACCGAAGAATTCCTGGTGCATGATTAGACCCTCCAGAGATAGCGTTGCCCAGTGAGCACAGTCGCTGATCTGCTTGCTTGCCTCGCCTTCAAGGAAGTGCTTGTAGATCATGACTCTAATTTCAGGAGGGAGGTCTTGGATTTTCGCTGTTATTGTAGCGAGATGGGTTGGAGGAGAATTGTCGATTTGTCGAGGCTTCTTCGCGGTGGTGCGAATGGTCTTGCGAGACGGAGTTTTGGATGCCCGAGTTGCCTTCGTGGAATCCATTTTGAAAGTTTTCGAAAGTTGCGGGGAATGGTTGCAGATCAGTTTAGCGATCTAGTCTGTAGAGGTTGAGAGTTGAGAGGAGGAAGTAATAAAGGGGTATATTTATGGATATATATAGGGGCTCTCATGTTCGCATTGCGGGCGTGAAATGGATTGACGTTCACTACAGTGAAGAGCCACATTCTAGATATACATTGAGACTTTGATCCTAGGTTTAACTCAGGGTTGCTACAATGTGCTAGCATATGAATATCAACCGTCAGTTGTGTAATTTTCAATGTTTAAACAACCTACATATGTGTCGCTGCGGGAACACTATACTCTTGACTATGCAGGGAGCCATGTGAATGCATGGTTCCCGCCGAGATGGACCGTATCTCGGCAGAGAACTTTTTGAACAGGATCTTCCGGTCAGATTATGGGTGATGTGAAACAGAAACCCACTATGGGCGTGGAGACGCTATATAGACGCTATTGTAAAACTCGCATGCTAGATCAATCAAATAGCTTAACATAGGCTATGATCTCCTGATAGGAGAAAATCCTACAAGATACGATTGAATCAGCCCATATCCAACAGCGTCACTCTTAGAGCCTTTAAAACAATGCCTATGTTCCGGTAATCTTCTTTGGAACATGTTCATCGTAATACAATGTCTCTCCACTCTTACCTCCCTCAAACAACCCAAGCGCTAATTTAGCAACTGCCTCCCCACACCACTCTGGCGGCTCCTTAATACAAAGTCAGCAAATTCTCTCATACAAATTCACTCAAGAGTAACATACAACCATCTCATCGCCCATTTCATCCCAAATACGGAACCGTTCGACTTCGTGATCTGCCATGACGCCGTCATATTTTCCCGCAATGACGTCTTCAGGCATCTTCGTCCTCGTGAGTTTAGGGTAGACGCCCTGCACAGACACGAGAGGCTCCTCGTGCGCCAGGCAGGAGATGAAGCGGGTGAGTGCTGCTTTTGTGGTGCAGTATGGTGACCAGCCGTGGTAAGTCACGTCGGAGTCGCATGCAGAAGATAGGATGATGATTTTGCCGTGGCCAGTATTGAGGGGGTGTGCTATGCGTGATTTCCGGAGGAAGGGGAGACATAGTCTGGACTGTGTGGAAGTGTTAGAAGCAACGATTCAGAGGCTGTTTGAAGTTAACGTACCATCTCCATGGCACCAAAGACATTGACGTCAAATGTCATCTTCACGTCGTTAATGTCCAATTTCTCAATCCTCTTTATGGGTGTGATAATTCCCGCGCAATAGATTAGAGTGTCTATGCCTTTGAAGTTGGAGGACTTCTGTAGTACGCGCGCTCGATCTTCCGCAAGCGTGACATCTCCTTGGACAATGGTCACAACATTTCCCACGTAGGGTATAATATCGTCTTCTGACCATTCAAACGATTTGTCGAAAGCTGTTATTACAACAACTTGCCTTTTACTTTGCATGAGATATTTGACGATCTCGAGTCCGATGCCACGGCCACCACCGATAATCAGTATGGACTGCGGGGGTTTACAGTTTGGCGGTGAGGGAGGCATCACGGGTGGAAGTTTGAAGGCTGAAAATAGCTAAATATCTAGCCGAAAACAGTTCTTTGTTTAAATAATGCACTATGGGCCGAAGAGAACTAAGTAATTGGAAGCACAGATCCAAAGGTAGAGATAGTGGTGTATCATTACAGCCCTATGCAAGTGCCCCGCTGCCACGACACTGGCGTGCTCAACTTTACGCCTCAAGGCTTCAGAAATACATAGAGCGTCAGTCAAATAACCAGGCCGGGAAAGGGAATGATGGGTCGAAGTAGGTGATGAAGTACACGATATTGGAAAGCTACATTTCATGCCTTGTCTGTATTGAAAATCCTAGTATCACAGAGTCTGAGCTCTGCACTCTCACAACTTTGGCCTCGAGCCATCATCGTTCGCAGCGATACCCTCCTCGATAGCCTTGATCTGCAATGCCAGGATCCTACTATAATATCTCGAAATCGCCAGATTACCACCCATGAACCACAGCCCGGGGTGGCCGCTCCTCTGCCACATAGTCCTGAACTCGCCCTCCTCATTGAAGCCCCAGACATCGCTAACGCGATCAGCAACCTCATCTCCAAAGATCAGTCGAGCCTGCGTCCTCATGTTCTGGTATCCGGTCGCGAAAACAATCTCATCGGCGTCAAGCTTTGTGCCATCAGCGAACTCGATGCCATTGGGCAGGATCTGTGCAATCTCCTGACCCTGCTTGACTTTGACCTTGCCGTCGATAATAAGCTGCGATGCGCCAACGTCAATGTAATATCCGCCCCCGCGCTGGAAGTACTTCATAATCAACCCAGATCCCATTGGCCCGCTATCAAGCTTAAAGCCGGCAGCAGCCAAGCCATCGAGAAGCTTTTTATCGTGCTCATGTTGCTTTTTGGTGAGCTTGATTTGCTGCTGCTTGAGGAGCGCGCTAGGCATGCTCCAGAGGAAGAGATCTGCATCTTCAGTGGGCGGCGCGTCTTCGTCGTAGAGCCCCTTGAGTCCGATGTCGGTGATTGCTTCGGAGGAGATGACGCATGTGGTGCTGCGTTGCACGATAGTAATGTCATAGCCTTTTTCGTAAAAGTCTTGTGCGATGTCGTGACCCGAGTTGCAGCATCCTACTACGATGGCCTTCTTGCCCTTGGATTCTGGGTTCGCGCCTGGATGCTCAGAGCTGTGGCAAAGACGGTCGCCTTTGAAGTTCTCCATACCCTTGATGGTAGGAAAGTTCTTCTTGCCCGAATGACCTGTCGCCTGCACAATGTGCTTAGGGTGTAGGGTGCGAGTCTCGACGCTGCCATCGGGTTTCTGTCGGTCGACAACAACAGTCCACTGCTTCTTGCTTTCATCCCACGATGTGCTCTTCAGAGTCGTAGAGGTCCAAGCATTGAGCTCAAGAAGGTTTACATACGCCTCGAAGAACTCCGCGAGCTTATCCTTGGGCGTGAATACCGGCCAGTGGGGTGGAAAAGGGATATAGGGCATGTGATCATACCAGACAGGATCGTGGAGCACGAGTTGTCGGTATCGTTTCCGCCAATTGTCACCCACTCGCTCGTTTTGATCGATCATGAGGGAAGGCACATTCAGCATCTTCAGACGTGCTGCAACCGTTAAACCACCCTGGCCAGCGCCAATGATGAGGACTTTCGGGTCAATCTCGTCCTTCTCGGCTTGGCGTCGTTCCTGCCAGTTCTTCCTGTTGGGGTCGCCGCCATGCTTAACGCCCTTTGTTCTACGGTGATTGACCGGCTCTTCGTGATCTTTCAGCTCTTTCAAGGATGTAAACAACGTGAACAGCTTCCATTGCGCATTGTCTTCAGCAAGGGTTACGACACCCTCGCCCCGTCCAATCTCCGTTTCGAACGTGATGTAGAAAGTGATGCCTTTTACGTCACCCCATGCATCAATGGGTCCAAATTTGGGCGAACGGAATTCCGAGCTCTTGCTGACATTGATGCTTGTCAATCGGACTTTGGATGAGTCTAGGTACTGTTTGATATTGCTCCTGCCTTTGATGGTCCTCAAGTCCCACGTGAGAGCCAAGTGGTCTTTCCAGTAGCTTTGATCATCCAAAAACAAGGCTGCGACAGCTTCGTTGTCTTTCTTGGAGAGGGCAGCATTGAACTTGGACACAAGGTCATTTGCGACTTTCTCTGCGTCGACGGTTTCGTTTGTTGAAGTCGCTGGATATTCTCCAAGGGCTATATTGACAGAGCCTAGCTCAGGCCGTTCGCTCGAGGCGATAGATGCATCGCCGACACCCATCGTGATGAGACTGAGGAGGTGATGGTACGCTTTGGGAAGGTTGGTGAGAATGACGAGTTCAGATATTCTTCGGCAGCAATTGAAGTTTTTGGGGAGTGATGCGCCGATATTATATACGCCCAAGGGGCCAACGCTGTGGGCGACGCAGCTGCGTAACCGTGTTGTTGGTCACGGGCGTCGTCTGGATACGGCGCTCGGCAAACCTTCCTCGCGGCAAACCTTCCTTACGGGGAACGTTGCTACGCTCCGATGGATCCTACGACTCCACAAGTTAACAACCATCGACATACTCCGTATTCACATACATCCCCACCCCCACATTACCCCGCGGGTATTTTGACAGTGTATCCCACATGATTCCGGTTCCCCTTTGCCAAGATCAAGATCAGATTTGGGCAAGCTGTGGACCCTTCCGATGACGTCTCCCGACATTCCCGCCGAAGTGTGGCAGTGTGTCCATCACGCGTACTCACATTGGACCGTATCCTCACGTATCCATACAACAAGCTTTCGGACGCACGGGATACATACGGGAGACATGGAAGCACGATAAGATGGGTAGTAGTGATCTGATATGGGTTCTTCGTATCTCATTGGATTGTCTTCTCGACTACCCTTCCGAACGACCAGTGACCCCTCATCGAAAAGGGCTGAGTAAACTTTATGAACCGAGTCTGCCCTCGGCAGCGGTGCCGCGCAGAAGGCGACAATTGCTTGCCCTTCCATCCGATGCTCATCAAGGAGCGTAGCGGAAACCTTCTACTCCTTCCAGGGCTGGTCGTTTGCCTTCGTCCGCAAGCCTGTTCAATCGCTTGAAATGGAAAGACAGGCAAAGGGTGACGATCGAATAGAGGAACTGCATTGAGATGGTCGCCCACATGCCAGGTATGTATTTCTGGCCACATGTCAGCAATCGATTCACTTCTCTGAAATCTTGAGAGGGCTCTAGGGATGACGCTCATTGCTTCATGCTCAGAGCTCAACGGTTTGGACCACGTGCCAAGAATTTCAAGGTTTCACCGCCACAACACAACAAAGACTTACCGGCGCATCCTTTGCTTGAAATATTGTTGATCCCGTTATCCCACCCAACGCACCGACAGAGATCATTGCAGCCGCTACGACAGCTCTCTTTTGAACTTTGGCAGTCTGGTTTGACCCGTACGCGAGTGTTGCGGGCACGTTTCCTTCATGATGTTAGCTCATGTACCTGGAATTGCCAAATACGACATGCCTTGAGTCCCCCATGTGGCCAAAAACAAGCCGAAGTATCGTACGCCTGGGGCTCCACCATAGAGAACGATCAGCAAGCCGACAATCGCGATTACGGATTGGCCGACTAAGATTGGCCATCGTAGACGAATCTTATCCGAAATCCAAGATGTTGCAAGTGAAGCAAACACAGTGAATATATATGGGGGGGAGGAAAGCAGCTGCGCTTTAACGTAGGAGAATCCCATGCCCTGACGAAGGATAATGGGTTGAAAGAAAGCCAGGGAGTAGACACTGGAAGCAGCCACGAAATACTGCATTGAGCTAACAGCCATTAGAACAAACTCTCAAGCGATTAGGGAGCTCGAGATTACTCACTAAAGACCAAGTTTCCAATCCCAAAGCATCTTGAGTGATTCTGCAAAGGTAGCATGCTCTTTATGGGCCCCGGCCCTTTCGAGCGAAACACGTGTTACTGCAATATGCTTTTGGCGCTCAGTCAAGAACTTGACCTTCTCCGGGACTGCCTGGGATTAGCTTCCGTTACTCAATGATAGAAACAACATTCTCACATTCGATCAGGAAGAATGGCGCAATCAAGCCGGCAGCCACAGTAACCACGCCTTCAATAATGAAAATCCAGCGCCAGCCCGCAGCGTACATTCCATCGCCGACGCTGATCAACGACAGGGCGTATGCGAACTATTTCAGGTCAGGAGTGCTGTTTCTGAAAGATTGCTTCACCTACGATTGGTCCAAATCCAGATGCCAATAAAGCAGCCATATAGAAGATCGAAACACGTCTTGCCACCTCATATTGTCGATACCATGAGCCAATAATGTATACAGCTCCGGGAAACACTAGATTGACGGTCAATCCAAGATTCAAAACGCGACGTTAGATGGAAAACGTACATCCAGCCTCGAATACACCCAAGAGCGCACGGAGAACTGTCAGAATCTTCCAGTCCTTCACGAAGCCCATACCAAGAACGCAAAGTCCCCATGCAACGATAAGGAAAGAGAGCCAGATGCGTGCACCGATCCGACGAATGACGTAATTCGATGGCAACTCGAACAGCGCATAACCTGCCACGTTAGTTAGCAGGATCAACCATGTCGATTGTCATAATACACACCAATGAAGAATACGAGCAATGCAATGTTGTATCGATTTTCGATGGCGAGCTTCAAGTCCACGGCGAGACCTGCAATGTATGCAGCTGAGATATTTGTACGATCCAAGAGTGATAATCCAAAGACAAAACACAACATGGGAAACACGCGCCAGTCGGCCTTCTTCCTACGCTTTGGTAAGTCGAGAAAGCATAATCTCACGCAAGCTGAGACTTACACGATGGCCTTCTCCTCTTCAACTGTCCAGTCTTCTTCAGGGCGGCCCTCACTTGGGGTTGAAGGGTCGTCATACGACTTCTCGACCAAATCGACATCTCTTTTCTCGTCTTCAGGCATTTCCGGTCGCTGTCTATCAAGATGAATGGCAATGAAAGGAAAGGGCAATGATATGCGTATCAATGTTGGAACGTCGCATCCTCTTATCCTACCAAGTCGTCGGCTAGAGACCTTCAACGCTTCGGTAGGCATATAGCCGAGGGCGCACCTCATGTTGAATCAGGATGCTACCCTCACCAAATTGAGTATGGATACTCTTGGCGCTGTGCGTTTCCCCAGTTGCCAAGTACCCCGGACATAATCGGTATCTGGGGAAATACTATCAGAGCGGGATGCCAAGGACGAGTCACGGTCCTCGAGTCACCCAAACAGTTGTTCGAGTCGCCCGCAGGCCCGGCATCCAAACACTCGGAATGATTTACATGTCATTTTATTCCTACAAACAGCCAATTGGGGATCCGTTGGCCTGGTCAAGAATTTCCCGGCTGCATGTATTGTGCATAGACACCCTCCTGAACTGCCAACTTCGAGCCGTCCTGGTGTCTATGTTCCCTAAGCGATGTCGTGAGCTATCACCGGAAAAGCGTACCCTAATTCTGACTAGAGGCTCGACCCGCTTCCATCGGCAGAACCTTAACGCCTCGTGGCCTCTCTATTATCGCGTTCCGGCACATGTGCATGATGTGATCCTACCTCAGATATCACCCCTCCACGCACCACAATGACTGATGGTGTTCGGCTGCATAAGGATTCTTGGGTATATGCCGAACACAAACGATTCATCTTTATCAACTCCCTTCTATACTCTTCCGAAAATAGGGAAGTATTTCCTGTGTCTTACCGTGCCACATCCTTACAAGTATTTGATACCAGTACAGACACGCCAGAATTGCTAAAAGAGGGATTGCAACCACCCAGAACACCCATGCCCTCGCTTGCCCCGGCAAAAAGTCTCCTCCCATCGAGAAAATGCTTGCAACTGTCGATAACGGAACGAACAACATCGTCAACACGGTAATTCTGGAAACATTTTGCGCGCTCCCGTTCGATACGTGTGCCTCTTCAAGTGTCACATACTGCAGATACCCCGTTGCGAACGCATCGATCGTTTGCTGAACGAGACTGCAGAGTTCCTTCACTGACAGCCATCCGTCCCTTTCCCATTGCGGTGCGCATGCATTGGGGTTATCGAGGCCGAGTGCTACTATATTGTCATCCATTTCTCGAGAAAATTCCTTCATCGCAGCCTGAGAACCAATGATAAAGTCGAAAAGATGAGCACTCCAGGAAGAGTAGTTGCTTTGTGAAAACCGGCAGAGATAATCGTGTCTCAGGGCACGGTGTCGAAACTCTGAGTTTTGGATGTTGACAACGTTTATATAACGTCGACGGACGTAGGATATTAGATTCGAGATTACTAGCCTTCGAGGTATTTCGACAACTCTGAGCGGATCGTATAGTGTACTGGGTTCGAACAGTGCTGTGCTGAGGGCTTTCAGCGTGTCATCGTACATTGACACAGGATTGGAAGGCATATACGCGCCCGCCCAATGTGAGCTCTGCTGCGGCAAATTACCCATCAATGTGGTTTCTGGATGGAGAAAATGCTTTGGCATGGCCGTCTCATCCACCAGTCTGTCTCGAAGGGGTATCAACGCTTTCGTTGTCACACATCTGACATGTTTGCCCAGCGGTGGGTCTACCAACAGCACGGCATCCCATGAGCCGTCTTCTCCCAAAGGACTGCTCCAGAACGACATAGCAGGATGACTTTTCGCTTCATCGTAAAGCAGCCCGTTCCGCGCATATGTATGCAAGTATCGGCATACCCTGGTGTCGAAGGCAAAGCTGCCAGCATTTTTATTGCCACTAGAACTTTGTGCGTGACTGTCGACATCGATCTCAACCCTGTGTGTAGCTGCATACCGAAGACGGAAACTAGGTAATGCACACCGCTGAAAGGGATTGCGGTGGTTGAACGTTGAAGATGCGGGATCGTCCCACTGCCCGGCGAATACGCTTGGTGGGATCCGCAGTTGCGAGCCCAGTGCTAGCACATGATTGCAGGGTAGGTCTTCAAGGATGAAGAGACGACGTCGTGGTAGATTGCCTAAAGTTTGGTATGGCGGTGGAGAGGAGTCTCGAAGGTATGAATTGAGGTCGGCGGCGGTGTTGAAAGAGAAAATCTGATGCCCGGTGGGATCGGTGAAGTCTATCGCTGCACAGCGGCCCTGTTCCCGCTCGAGGGGTGTTTGTTCTGCGAGTGCGGCTGCGAAGCGTGGAAAGAATGGTTGTATCTGATGCTGTATCAAGCTCATGTAGTTGAGCTCGTGTTCATCTATGAAATGATATGGGGATTCCACCGAGCTAGAAGAATAAGCCGGCAAGGAGTCCTTGTCGCTTGAACTCATGATGGATGTAAGATTCGGTTACAACGAAGAAGGGAAACCGCTTTTTCCCAAGAAATGTCGAGGCCTGAAGGCAAAACGACAACGCAAAACTTTTTATTGCGAAAAATGTTGAATCAAAATTGAACAAGGAAACAAAATTCATCTTCTTGCGCATTCAAGTACCTACGAAACCTCATGTCCACACCCACAGCCTAAAGGCTTTGCAACAAACCCCCATACGCGCCCACACCCCCTGCATCCTACACAGACACACCTCACGACTCAAGTATACATTGCATTTCGGCGGTCTTACACTGAAGCACGGCCTACTGTCCAAATGTCGCAATTCGGTGCGGTCACTTCCCGCATCGAGCCGCGTACCCGTTGGCGTTCGCGTGCGGTAAGGCTGAAACGGCCAAACTCGTGTTTCCCACCCCAGCCCCGTGTTTCAAGGCACCTCAGCTGCGGCCTCGCGTATGTCGATCCGTGGATGCAAGGATCGTGATTGCGATTGGAGAGAAGGAAAGGGATGGAATTTCCACAAGGCGTTCGATGGAACGTGTGGAGGCGTGGGCGGGATTACGTAGCAGAGATTAAGAATAGATGTAGGGAAGGGGTTGGTTGGTGGAAATAGCTGTAGGCAGGCAGGCGCGCATATCGTCAGGGCTTTGTTGAGATGCACAAAAGAAAACATACCTAGGAATAGAAGATGAAATGGAAGGTGGTGCGGGAACGTGGGAAGCACCCGTGCAGCACTGTTCCAGCCGCTGCGATTGATCACCTGAAACCCTGTAGATCTTGTTGCAGACCTCATGAGAAAGGCGGAAGAAGGGGAACTGTTGGGATTTTGGAGTGTCCAAGGTAATAATTGCCGTATGAGGCAATCCGCAGAAACTGTTGAAGACTGCAGGGTCGAAGACCCTCGATATTTGCCTTTTCAAGCCGATTATGAGACCCTGGGGTCGTCGCTGGTGTGGGGTCTGGAGAGGACCCTGTGATAGACCATCAAAGGCTTTCACGCTGCAAGATCACGCGGGATACACGTCCAGCCCAACAGCGTGCCTAGGGTTATCTAGGTAATCCTGTGAAGTTCAACACTGGCAAAATGCTAGAGTCTGGAGTGCTTCGATTCTTTTTGGCGACTTTTGAGCACGGCAAAATAGCATTGAAGCCAGCCAGGCCTTGTGGCAAACACGAAAACCCCTTCACACTTGTGGAAATGTCTTTGATTCTGACTATAATGTGCTATCGTTGCTAATGATCCCGACTTACTCCAATGAACTGCGAGACGTTGCTTGAGATGCCAGCCTAACAAACTCCAGAGCCTCAACCACTTCCACAAGCGCGTTGTCGATAACAATAACGAGGCAGCCTTGTCTGTGAAGGCATGTGGCTCTCTCGTTGCGGATGGTGAGGATCCTTAATCAAAGCTATTTCTAGTACTTCGCTAACAAAGTTCTAGAGCTCCCCACTGCAGAAATGAGAGCCATTGCAAACATGCTGCAGGGCAAGGTAGACGAGTACGTCGCTCAGTGCGACGAAGCTGAGGGAAAGAGTAAGTCAACTCTTGACATCTCCATATTGTACCAGCTAATCGAAATGCAGTGGACATGTCTCCCCCTCAGCCTAAAATGATCAACCCATTCTCTAGAAAGACGCTTCGGTCATCCTACACGCGGTTCAATGAAACACTCCAGGGCCGACTAAGCTCTGCTGAGAAGCTGGACTCCGAAGCGGAGAACCAAAAGACGAACATCTTCTCACCCGAGAAAAAGAAACTCTTTTCGCCTGAGAAGAAGGATCTCTTGTCACCTGCCACGCCTTCTCGTGGTACCAACAAGCTCAACCCCAAGTCGGCTAAGCAGGTCATTCATAATCTAGCTGAGAAGATGGAGGTTTCAAAGGGTTCCTTCACTCCAAGCAAAAGGAACGGTCCCTATTGAGGCACAGCGTTCGACCAGAGAGGCAAGGCGGCCACGCATAGCACGCTAATGTGAAGCCAAGGGAGACAGATGGGCCGGGTGGTTCAGTTCAATGAGATACCTTGTACGATAGTTCCTATCATGCTCAGACTGCCGAGAATAAACGAAGTGCCGAACGTTATTGAGACTGAGTCGTGAAGGAACTGTCTTCAACGACCAATTGCATCAAGGCTGTGCTCGCAGACGGGTTCAGAGTTGCCCATGTTATACACCTCGCAACATGCCCAATCCCACTACTAGGTACTTGCGTCTCTTCTCTTATATACATCTTTCTAATACTTTACTAGGCAAAATTCCTTTGTTTAGAATGGCTATGGTTACTCTCGAAGCCTCGTTCCATTGCCTCTTGTGGTCGATGATAAATCCAGATGGAAGCTATGGTTTCTTAAAACACCGTCCTTGGCCTGACATGGATACCTATGATTGGGGCGGCCTAAACTCGTATAACCCTGTTATGGTAGCGCCTAAATCTCAGCATAGTGATGTGTTCAATGAAGAACAATTCACTCAGCTGGCTCTGGAGGCAGTAGATAGTAGTGATAACTTGTGGTAACTGTGAGAGTCGTTGCGACACAGGGGTTTTAGAATGGAGCAGGGGCAGGTACCCAAGGATAAGCACCTTTCTGGGTAATAATCAGCGCGTTGTCTGTGATATTGATACCGCTTGGAGATTTGAACAGGACAGGATGTTCCAAGTAGCCGCGAGCGAACTCGAAACTATTACCTCATTCTCGAGCCTTCAGCGGGAGCTTGCTGCATTAGTTCCTGAAATTATGGCGACTCATTCTCGTGCTCAATTCGTCCTTGCTGGCGTGCGATCACCTAACGCGTGCGACGGCTGCCGGATATATCGGCCGAATCCAATAGCATTGTGCGTGTGGTGTGGTTGGGGATGTTTCTAGTGCCACTGGATGGGAAAGAGTTTGGGTGGAGAACGTCCGTACTGTTGAAGGTGAGAGAACCTGTGCGAGGGATGCCCTTACTATCTGTGAGTAGTGTCGCATTTATGAGATAGTGGACTGAATGGTCAAGGTTACACGTTTTTGTTGTATTAAAGGGGGTCAAAGCTATCATTGCTTATGTCACTGTGTTAATCAGATGTTCTCCGCGTCAAAGTTCAAAACGCAGGTGAGTCAAATGAACATGCATTGAAGACTACAGTTCAAGTTACGAAGCTCGATGCGTGCTCTTTTTTTTCGCTTGTGGAAAAGACCAGGCTGGAGTTATCAAGGTCAGGGGTAAAATAAGCCTGTAAGTCACTGGATTAGGTCTCCCTGGAAAGGAAACGAAAGCCAGGAACACAAACGCTATTTTCTCACCCAGCTAGACAGTAACAAAGACACTCAATCCTATAGTGTCTTCCTGCCGTATATCACGAACAAACCCTTTCAGTTCGTACAGACTCATGTAGAATAAAAGCTACATAGCACCTACTACTTCAGTTCGCAGTTCCACATCTTGCAATCACACACCTCGATCATACAAAGCGTTCAAAACCCCCCCTTCTCATCCCAAACCGAAACCCCCAGTCCATCACGCAATACCCCTAAAACTCATCTCTCTCATACACTAGGACCACAGCGCCGTATCTCCGAAGACGATACCCACTCCTCGAATTCCCACTCGCGCACTCCACTTCCCCCAGCCACGGATAGGAGAACAGCCCAATAGTGTGCCTCGTATACCCCCTGCGCGTATGCCCCGCTGTACTACAAGCTCCACTCCCGCCCACTTAGCCATCGCAAGCCCGTATACATTCTCCAGGCCACATCGATTGCTGTAAAAAATTCATCTCCCGCCTTGTTGCATGGGACCTCAAATAAGGTTCCCTATTTCAGCAACGGAAGTCCCAACGTCTAAGCGCCAGCCGTGGAAGCGCGCATATGAGAGTATCTAACTGCAAGCAGACGGACGACCTACCTAAAGCGGCGATGTAGGGTGCACATAAGCAAGAAAAAGTTCGCTAGAAAGCTTTACCTACTCCGTACATACGTAGTCAGTTAGAACTTTTCTCTATCTACAGCAGTACACCGTATTAAAGCGAACAACACTCGGCGTCTCCGTCTCACCCCCACACGTCCCCTCCCCTGCCCTCTTCCTCCCCCACTTCCACCATCCACCATCCACCGCCGCCAAGCCCGCGCCCGCCAAGACCTTCCTCAGCGGGCCACGGCGCCCCGGACCGAAAAGCATTTCCGTGGCGCCTCACACGGTGCCTCACACGCTTGTCCTCGGGGCAAACACTCGCGATGGCGCCGCTGCCTAGCGCGCGATTGGTTCAGCGGGCGTTTCTGGTGGCTGGACTACGTGCGACCTAGCGTTCGTAGCGAGGGCGCGGAGGGAACGCGGAGGTGCGAGGGCGGTTCGGAGGGAAGGAGGATGTAGGAATCGGAGACGGGTGGGAAAAGCGGGGAAGCTGGAGCTTCGATGGCGCTTGGACTGCTGCGCATGGTTGGTGGTGGTGAAGAGCATGTCACGTGTGTTACAGAGCTGGATGTTTTGCGGGATGCATACTGCGAAGCGCAGCTGAGTTATGGTGTTTCATTGGGTATTCATAGTAACTACGTAAGGTAGTGCGTGCACGGCTCTGTTTCCGCGCAGACGCCATGTGCGTTCAATCATTTCAATGTACGGTGGTGAGCGAGAGCCTATGCGCTGCGTTCGATGGTGGTAGTCTCGACCTTGGGCTGCTCGCTGACGCCCTCGACGTAGCCCTCGTTGACCTGCTTCTCGACGGCCTTGACTGCCTCGTCGGCGAAAGCCTTGTCCTCAAACACTGGGAGACGGTTAGCATGTGTTCTTCAGGTTTGCGGTTGACGGCTTTGGACTTACAGAAAGCGAGTTCCTCGAGAGTGCGGTTGTAGGTTTCGGGATACATGAAGTATACGAATGTGAACTCGAAGGTGATCCAGCCGCAGTAGATGGCGAGGTATTTCCACTCAATGGCGTCGAGAGCAATCGGGTTGACGTAGATGGAGAAGAAACCAGCGAGCTTGCCGAAGATTTGCTCGATACCGATACCCATGGTACGTTGGGCGTAGGGGAAGAGTTCGACTAGGTAGGTGTACGTGAGGGAGTTGTTTCCGATATTGTAGCATGGCGAGTAGGCGAAGTAGAAGAACAGAGCGGCAATCTGGGCGGACTGGTTCTTCACGCCCTGGGCTTTGGCGAGCTGGAGGCGCTGGAAACAGATGGTCATGGCCATGAAAACCAGAGTCATGGATCCGGCTGAAAGCATAAACATCCATCGACGGGGGAATCGCGTCACGGTCAAGGCAATGATCACACCGTTGATCAATCCCCAGCATTGGTTGGCGACATTGATTCGGCTCTTAGCGTACTTGGACGTGTAGCCCATCAAGCTGAAAAGCAAGCTCTGGTAGTAGGACAAAAGGGTGTTGCCGCTCATTTGAGTGAAAAGTCCAAGCATGGCGGAGATGAAAACACGTCTTCGCATTCCAGGAGTTCGAACCATATCCATCCACGACTGCTTCGAGTGTTCCATTTCAATCTTGATAGTGGATCGGATTTGAGCCATCTCGGCTTGTACCAAGACAGAGTGTGCATCACCTTCGGCATGGTACTTGGTCAAGATACTGAAAGCTTCATCATCGCGATCTTTGCTGATCAACCAACGAGGACTCTCGGGCAAAAGACTGTGTTGCTGTTAGCTGTGCTTCTTTGAATACAGATAGGTTTACGTACTAGACAGTGCAAATTTGCAGGATGGATGGGCAGATCTGAAGAAGCGAGGGAACACGCCAGCTCCAGTTTCCGATGATGGTAGTGGTTCGAATGGAGATGGCTGCTGCGACGATAGCACCGATGAAGTATGATGCATTGAACAGCGAAGTGAGGAATGGTCGCTCCTTGGGGTATCCAAGCTCTCCAATCAAGGCAGACCCAGAGATGATACAGAACAGGAGGCCATAACCGAGCAACATACGGGCAATAATGTACATGCCAACTGGACTTGTGGTTAGCTACTTCACTAGTCTATTACAAGTAGAGTGCCCTTGAACATACTGTGTTGAGCAAAACCTTGCAATAGAGCACCAACAACCATGATCCAGGATCCAACCATGATGGAGAAGCGTCTTCCATACTTTTGGGCCAACCATGGAGCGATTGGGACGGCGAGGATGGAACCGAGCTGGTAGCAGGAGGACATGAATCCAATGATGGATGGCTTGATCGCGGGCGCCCCTTCCTTGTCATGATAACCATCGCCAAAGACTAATTTCATTAGCATGCCTTCCACAGCGCTATGGATTTCAGATGCATACAAGTATTGAATGGCGTTGAGAATTGAAGAGTGCCGATGAGCTGCGAGTCGAAACCAGAGGTGATCTCAACACCCATACAACAGCAGAACAACCAGATGTACATGATCCGCAAGTTCTTCTTCTTGTACCATGGCACCTTATCATCCGCTACCATGCGGGTGATAATCGGGTCGGACGTGCCTGACTGAGCTGTGAAGATTCCCATGATGCCGGATTGGGAAGCGTTGGAGTTGCTTGAACCTCTGCGAACACACTGCAGGTCTATCTTGACCTTATACCCCGATATCCTAGGTGGATCATTCCCCCATCCCCGGCTCTCTTCCCCAGACACTCCGATGTCTGGTGCGCTAAGGCGGAGACCTTGACCGCAATACCGAATCAATACCTTATATTAGTTAAGCGTCTGGGCGTCGCTGCAGTGGAGCTTGGCCTCCGGCTAAATAGAGGTTTAATCCTCCAATTACCGGGTTATGATCCTACCGAGGGCAGCAAGACACACCGAAGAAAACGCCAACGCTTGCCACAAGCGCAGACTTTGAGCCTCTTATTATCCTGTACCAACCCTGTGCATCGCATGTTACAGCGCGAAGTTGCACGGCAAGATCATGGCCTCGGGCGTAACTCGTGTTGAATGGTTGGGTCAGCACGTCGTGGTCAGAATCCGAGCGCCAGGATCCCAATCACAGTCAAGTATGGGGCGTAACTGCTGTTGCAGCTGTAGATGTTTGGCTCGGATAGATGGAATTCAGCATGGGTGCATGTTTGCTCAACTGTGTGGAACGGGAAAGGCAATTTTAGCAGACGCTGGAAAGTCGCTAAACTTGATCTACTGGCACTCTGCCGAACTGTTTGTTCGCCAAAGGCGTGAAGATGCCGTCTCAGTAGTATTAGTGTAAGGTAAGATGGTCGCCCGTAGTGCGGCATTTCCCTTGACAGGAGCTGCCGAAGAAGTGGAGCATTCAATGCCCAAGTCACGCCTGTGCCGCGGACCTGCATCAGCAACGAATTGACTCGTGATACGATCACGCCCAACGAGAAGACTTCGCGTAGGACAACATGCAGGACCAAGTCTGTGCTCGGAGAGTGGTTGAAACAAGCAGGCTTCAGGGTTGGACACTTTGAAGTCCAAGATTGTCACCCTAGAGTGTCCAAGCGAATAGAGTGCCGTACCTAGTGCGAGGACGATTGAACACTGCGCTGGAAGTGCTAGCCGCGCATGCAGGGCAATTATCCGGATCTTCTAGAATGGCTACAGCATCTAACTCCAACAGCTTCTGGAATTGGGCGCTCTCACCGGCTGCACGTCAGGACGGACATCAATATGGGGGCGGCAAAGTCGTGGGTTGTGGGGGTGGATAGCTCGCAGCATACTCCGTCCTTCTCCCTGTTCGGCATTGAGCGACCCGTCGTGGCGAGAGTGCTTGCGAAGTGATTACTCTTCTGTGACAAATGGAATCCAACCTCCACAACACTGAATTGAGGCGTACAAATTGCCCAACGTGGAACTGCGGCTTGCAGATGTTGAGATGCACTGATGGTTTTTTAGGAGGTGCAGACGTTGCTTTGAGAGACTATCTCGCATGCCGAGAGATTTAATCATCACACGAAGCATAAAGACGCCGTGCCGCCTTGGCCATACACCCAATGTGCACAGGAATCGCTGAGGCCTGACGATGGTCGTGAAGGTAAAGTCTTGGATGTCAGAGCGGAGGATGCATGCACAATGTCAAGCCGTGTCCAAGGAAGCGCGACGGAAGCCTAGCGAACACAAGCGGGGAAACAAGCGGAGGCGGCGCTAGCGTCCTCGGAACGTCCTGGGCCGATTGGCTGGCATGCATACTGCTGTAGTGAAGGATCACGCGTCCCGTTTCTCTTACAGAGGTACATGGTCCGTACACGAATGTCCATTACTTCCTCACTGATGATTTGATGGCAGTTCAGTACGCTGCAAGTGTTAATCGTGTTCATTACTGGTAGCGTTGCGATAACTACAAAGACCAAGGAGAGCCGCAACAGGGTATTATCGAATCCAATGGGTATATCTCCGAACCAAATCACAAACGCCACGCTGAGGTATTTCAATTTGACCCCTGACTTCCCCACGAGAGACCAAATCCCAGATACATCAAGAGGATTTATCCTTTCATATTTTCTGGCTTAGACACCAGCCATATCTGGAGGAGGGGCGGTGTCGTTGCGAGACGTCCGGCGGATGTGCAGGGCGGACAAGACAGTTGTCGCGACAAATGTGAGCCTTGAAGGAGTCAGCAATCCACCCTCACATCCCATAACTGTTCAGATACATACCAGAGGAAAGCCGAGAAGACAATCGCAGCTACACCGCTGCCGTAAAAGGTACCCCTGCCCCTCACGCCCCGCCAGCTATCACGCCAGAGCACGGCAACAGCAATGAACGCGGCGAACCAGAAGATCATTGTGATGAACTCAACGGCCGCAATAGCATATTTGTGCGCCGCCTTTGGGAAGCGAGTTGGGGAGAGAACGAGATATGCGACTGCCAGCAATGTCCATACCGAGGTGAAGAGCATGAAGTTCAGGCTGTCTGGACTCCAGCTGGCCCATGGAGTAGTGAAAGCATCGACGACTATCCAGCACATTAGCACATCATCACGCAAGGCTGGACCAACTATCAGCGGAGCGACATACTATAAGCAGTAAGACCCAACACGATGATGGATAGCACAACCTGGACACCACGCAGGCCGAGGACAATAGCAGGAGCCACCATCTTGACGATTCAACGACGAACACTATCTCGATGCAGGGACTGCGGGACGGTGCGTATGGCGCTACTGTACAATACAGTACTATGTACTTCAGTACCGAATGCACAACGCGCGAAGGAAGAGGAGTAACCGGGTCAGGAAACCGTGAAGAGCGAGATGTGTTAGCGACACAGTGCAGCTGACAGCACTGCAGAGCCCCTCCCTTTCTTATATGCCCTGTCAGGCTGAGCGATGATGCTGCCAACGTCGTCCTTGGAAGTCAAGACCACATGTTACGTCACTCGTCGTGGCTCGTGACCTGTGGTGCGACGTGATTGGACGAGAGCAGGGATGCCCGCTTGGCCGCACGCTGAACGCGAGTGATGCGACATGGTCCACCACCCATTCGCTTTGTCCTGGCCTGGGCCAGGCTGGGAACAGATGTGCCCTTGTTTGATCTTTATTGCTTCGTGCCTTTTCTCTTCATTTTACGCTTTTGCTGCTTTCTTTCATGGCTACACTCATCGCGCAGTTTTGACGACGAGAACGGTGGCGGTGTGGCGGTGCAAAATTCGATTACCAGCGCCCTTATAAGTGACGCGGCGGTTAGGGCGTCCGGAAAACACGGCTGTGATAGTGGCATCATTCTTGTCGCAATATTCACAGCCTTTGCTGCTATCGTTTATGTCATCAGGCTCACCAAAATTGTTGCGCATGCCTTGTTGGCGGCCAGGTGTTAAGACATATCTTAAGATCTTAAGATGCTTCTCAGCAAGGGAGTAAAACCCTTTCAACACCTGGAACCGCTTTCGAAAAGTACAAATCGCCTTTGGTCTACGAGTACGGCCCAGTCTAGTATAAGAGTCTGCGCCAGCCTTCAAGTCATGCTTGCAGTGACCAAGGAAGTTTAGCTTTTATTACTCTATGCATTTCTTTAATGACACCACTGCATTAACTTTAGCAGCAGCAAGGCCAAGATGTGAGCTCATCTACCCTTGCTCTTTGCGCCTGCGTGCATAGGCTAACCGCTACTATTTTCTAACCCTTTAACTTTATAGAGCCATTATAAATAGCTCTCTATATAAGCACTATAATCTTTAGAGTTATAGAGATATATTTTACTTTAATATATAAGAGATATAAGAGGTTTAGATTATTTATATTTATAATGTATAGTAGAGCTATAATAGTAGCTATACTTAGTAAGGCACTATACTATCTATAGCTCTATACTATTCTATTACTAGAAATAATAGTTATATCTCTTTCTAATGCTAATTATTCTAGACTTTTACAGCAACTCTATAGTTAGAGCAGGTTAGCTGTGCTCTCTAATAGCAGTAGCAACTTAAAGTACTATCTTATATAGATTACATCTTACAATGATTCGTAAGCGAACTGCTACACCTTGACTACGCTATATCTGCACTGCTCTGGCCTGCCGCTTTAAACACTAATAAGTCGCTATAGTACAACCTACTCTCCGGGTTCTACAGCTTGTAGCCGCCATGTTGTGAGGGTTTCGCGAGACGATATAGTATAAGGATGTTGAGGACCTAGGATTAGGGCCCGGAGCTCGCAACAGTCCTCCATTAGGGAAATAGCCCTGCTTGTAGAACCAACCTTTTAGCATGACTGCGAGATTGTTCATGCTGGCCAGCGTGTCTGGATGCTCCTCCCCAAGCACCCTCTTTCTCGTCTCCATCACTTGCACCTCCAGCTCTTCAGCCTCCTTCCACCGGCCTTGGTTCCAAAACGTTGACGCCAGGTTGCCCATGCTTTGCAACAGCTTCCTATCACTTTTCCCTGTTTTTGATAAAGCCTCCCAAATGAAACTGTCTCCTTTCTCATGCCCGCGCATCCAAGGAATTTAGTAAGCTTTATATGCCGCGAACCGGTCTGGCAAGAATCCAGATGTGCCAGCAACTGCTGTCTTTTAGATGCACCCGCAACTTCCGCAAAAGTAGATTCCACAACCACGCTCATCAGTCCTATAATCTCTCGTAATATCTTTTCTCGTGTTGATCGCTTCCGTTCTCGTAAATGCAGCCAGTCACTGATCACTGGATGAATAGAGAACCAAACGGCAGGCTTCTTTTCAATGCTCTGCACTAGAGAAAGCCGACGAAGGCGCTCTATAGTCGACCAGAACTAATCTACACTCCAGCTCGTCTGTTCACCTTTGTGTGTAGAGGATACCTCGTCGGTATCGGAGTTAGTCTCTTCGTCTGAGAGGCTTCTTTGACGTCTAAATATGCTAAGCCATAGGAATAGCTTATCCTCTTCTGCGACGTATGTTTCGAACAGATAACTGCCAATATAAGAAGGTTTAAGGAAGGCGACCACAAGGAGGAAGCGCGTAATATAATCCTTGCGTGCCTTATCGCACCATTCGACTTGTTTAAATGACATCTCCCACGTGGTAAACGCGTTAAACGCCTTGCTTTAGTCTAACCTGTCTCTTAGTTTCTAGTACTCCTAAAGTTTCTTGCGCATATTCTTTAGCACTACTGCCTTCTTTCTTTCGTATCTATTAATAAATTCAGGTAGCGCTATCTAGTTAAAGGATATATACGCAGCAGCCTGTTTAAGGGCGAGAGCTAACGCCCTAAGTCTGCGAAGGATGTCCTCTCTATAGATTCGGTTGCTTTCTATCTTCTCATCCAATATATCTCTAAGGAGCAGCTTAATGCCTCTATTATCTACTATTAATGGAACTTGCACGTGCCGCCTAAGTACTTTTGTGGCCTCGTGCTGGCTAGTAAAGACTATGCCGCCTAGTCTATCTAAAGTAGTCAGCATGGAAGCATCCACAGCGTGGACAGACTTACTCTCTGGCAGAAACTGTTTTATCTCTGTAAACACGTCAGGGCAGTGGTAGTTGTTATAGACTATTAAGTACTGTTCCTTCCATTCTTAAATTGTATCTAACACAAACCTTACCTTTGACTCTATATCTTCCAGGCCGCTGGCTACTACTTAGTGTAATTTTCTAGCGAGTTCTTTAAAAGCCTATTCTAGCGTTGTCTTCGAAGTTGCATCGAGCCAGAAAACACCGCGGCAATCCTTTCTAAGCTTCTGGCATAACTCCAAGGTAATCTGACTCTTGCCCTGTCCGCCTAAGGCTTGTAGTACAAATACATTTGGCTTATCGTACTGTCCAGGCTCTAGGAAGATGGATAGTTACGTTTACATCGAGCCGCCACAGTTCTATGGGATCCTTCAATCATTTCCTCAACCACTTCCTTTACTGTCTGAAAGTTTTCCTCTGTAGGCTCCCCAAACTTATTCATATCAAAGTGGCTCCGTGAGAGCGAGAATTTACTCGTCAAATCAGACGGGTCAAGGCAGCCAGAGCTCTCGCTGACCACAAATCGCTGTGGCAAACGGTTAGTCTCGGTAAAACGCAGACTCGTTCCTAAACTTACGATGCGGTCCTCTTTACCCACAATCTTTCCAACATTGCTTGACTTGAGCTCGTAAAAGCAGGCCACCGCAGCCTTGTCTGCCTCCTTCTGTGTCTTTCCAAATTGGTCAACCAGGTCCTGAAGAAACTCGTTCCCTGGCTCCAGTATCTGGGCCGTCACCATCGCCGAAATCTGCGTCTTCAGCGTCGTCGGCGCCGTCATCTACAACTTCACGGGCAAAAACTACATGGCGGCCCTCGCCTTCGGCTTCCTCGGCAACGAAGTCTACCTCAAAGTCGCCTTCTTCTTCATGATCCCGACAATCCTGTTCCTGGGAGTCCTGTACGCCTCGGTGTCCGCCCGCTTCGTCTTCTTCCGCATCCTCGAGAACAGGCCTACTCACATGGGCGAGCACACGGTCGTCGGATGGTCGGTCTGGGCGGCCATTCTCGCGGTGACGTGGCTCCTGGCTTTCATCATTGCGGAGGTTATTCCGTTTTTCTCGGATTTGCTGAGCCTAATGAGCTCGCTGTTTGACAGCTTCTTCGGGTTTATCTTCTGGGGCGTGGCGTATATGCGGATGCGCAAGGTGGATTATGGACCGCAGTTCTGGAAGAATTGTGGGATTAGGGGTATGCGGGATTTGCGCTGAATATTTCGCTCATTTTGATCGGGCTGCTGTTTTTGGGGCCGGGGACATAGGGAAGGTCCAATTGGGCTGGGCTTAGAGGGAAGGGTTTCTGCAGGCGAAATATATGTGGCATTGGTCGAGGGCATTGCTGATGGAGCGAGGGAACTTTGTAGGGGGGGTGCTGGGTACGCTTGGCAGGCAAAAGGAGGGGTAGACGCTGCTGGTATGCTGACTGCACAGGAAATGCGTAACAGCAAGGAAGATAACTGCCTCATTTCTCAGTCTTATTTTGATACCTACGTTAGCTTTAGAAAGGCAGTACAGGCTCTAGACTGAAGTACTTTGTAAGACCCCGTAGCAAACACGCTGTGTGTTACCCTAGGCCAAAAGGCCGAACAATTTAGAGCACCTAAACGCAGATAAGAAACGACAAAGAGCCTGCTACCTCCTTAGGCATATCCGTCATCTCGGGGACTCAAAGGCGGTGAGTGACGTAAATCAGCCCCGTTGAAAGGTGGAAATTCTGGAGGAACGGGCGGCCGGTATGGGGAAGGTTGAACGTTGGGCGTACTTCCCGAAATCGGATGCAGGGCAGTTTTACTGTGGCAAAGCTCGCGCAAGGCCTCCCAAATAACTCAAGCAACGATCCAGGAGAGTGGGGGCCTGAAGGTTCATTGATTGATAAAACGGGACGGTCTATCGCTTTCCAGATGAGAGGAAAAGGCGTTGTTATTGTTATTGTTCTGTTAACTCTGAAACCCACCCAGCTATATACTTCCACCGCATTGGGGTAGCTTTTGTGAGGCTACCACTTGCCGAGGACCCAATTAGCTTTACACTTATCCTGCACAGCCTTGTGCTGCGTTGACGTGGTTTGGGTCTACCTGCAGTCAATCTCACCACCACTTCCTATGCTCTCACGTATCCTCTTAAGGCTCCGGAGCCTCGACTTTCCCTCCACACAATACACTATCCTCGATCAACACCCAATGGCGCCGAGTACAACATCATCGTTCGAATCATGGGCGTTCGATGTCAGCGCACTGATGGTACTTGTTGGAGAACATGAAGAGCTGAGAAACCGCCTTGCAGTCCGATCACTTGCCGAGTGTCTGGTGGCTGCTCCCGCTGCTGGTCTCCAATCATATCTCAAATCGTACGAAGCATTTCTTGACCACAGCCAAAAGAACTACTTCTCGCCCTATGGCTGCAAGACGGCGCCGCTTCGTAATATGAAACTCGATAACGCCATTCGACAAGAGGGACTACTGAAAGACGGGAATTATAGCACCTTTCGCGTTCTTCTGGCCAACAAAGAGCCTAGATGGAGGGCCTTTCGCTTTTGGACCATGGTACTTTGGGTTGGGTTCACTTGGTTAGCCTTCGTCGGATTGCTACTTGCCTGCGTCGTCTCGAACAAAGCTACCTGGGTCGGGACTTCTAGTTGTATCATCTTCACTGGGTGGTCTATCGTACTGCGGCTCGTCGAATACTGTATGGTCCATCAACGAACAGCAAACCGCACCCTGGTGTCTCGACCCGATGGTTTAGACGCCGCTATTTTCTTGGGTCGGGCAAACTCCGCCATGGTTCTGGAAGGCGACCGGGAAGACGTTAAGAACTGGACCAGTGGCGGGCTCGCCTACCGCCAGTCGGCCATGGGCTTGCCGGCTTCTTTCTGGCAGTCCACTACTCGGTTAGGAACGCTTCTAGTGTTGCTCTACATCTTCACCGTGATTCCCAACGGGTCGCCAATGGATCAACTGGTGTTTATTGTGCTGAACATTATTGGACAAGCCAATGCGCTGTTTGGACACCATATCAACTCCCAATTCTGTCTTGCGTCACTCCAAAAGACAGATGACCTCTCCGGAGTCGTAAGAACACGGAAAGATGTGTATGCGCGAATCCTGAGGCAATTCGAGCATATCGAAGACAAGAGCTGGATTGATAAGGTGGGCTTATTGCCGGACACACCTGTGTGGCGGCAATGGCGGGACGACGTCGTCCTATACCAGGACACCGATCCAAAGCAGTTGTATACCTCGATCGAAGGAAAGCTCCTCAAGTATCCAAATGGAATGGAGAAACTCAGTGCTATGGAGAAGTCTCAGTTCGACGTACTAATTGAAAAGGAAACGACCTAGGCACTGTATCAGTGTGTTCATGATGTAGACGCAGAAGCATTGACTGCGAAGTGCGAGGCGCCTAAGAGAAGTGAAAGTCCCTATTGGAATAACGGTAGGGTAGATTATGACGATACGCAAGGTGCAGGAATACCAATCAGTTTTCATTCGCCTTTTGTGTGGGGCAACGTTCTATAGTACATCCTTCTATTTAGTCTTCTAAAAGCACGCAGTCAGTTCGAAGCATGTATAAAGGTTAAGCAATCATTACTTGCTAGCACATGTAACTTGCCTCTTTGAAAATGTGATGTTTCTCAATCAGGGAATTCTTGACGGGAGAATTTTCGAGCACAAAACACCGCGTCAGGTTCACCGGAACGGCATCATTTGACCGGAGCTTCGCAACCAATCAAGGCTGTGGAATAGTCTTGTCCTGCTGACAGAAGTGGGGTCGGTGTAATTGACCGGTCCTTCCGAAACGGGGCATCTGGTCCCTACGCAAAACAAATCTCACTCATGGGACTGGGTCTTGGAAAACACTCAAGACGCCAAGACACAGCCAAAAAAGTAGAGAGTGGTAAGGTGCTTATATACTCTAACACCAGCCCCTGTTTTAGTGTGGCAAAGCAACGAACTTGGCAGAAGGGAGCACCATACGGGCCTTCTTCCAGCACGGCAAATGGCAGACAAGAACACTCCAGAACCCAAAGCAGGAGCTCTCGGCGATGTTAGCTGCCCTAAAGGCAAACACACGGCGGACTCGAAAGAAATGTGTCTTCAGAAGGACCTCGGAGGGGTTCTGTTAATACCAAGGTTAATGTATTGACCGGGTAGGGGGGTTCGCTGGCACGTCAAATTCCTTCCAAATGTACGAGCCTATTGAAGGCGAGCATGGAAATCCCGCCTTCGGCTGGCCTTTATGCATAGTCGTCCCGAATTGGTCATTGGCATTTCCGTTACATTACCGGGTCGGACACGCACAAGGCTGAGAGCACACTCTCTATGACCGGTAATAAGACATGCGTGTGAAGAGTCGTGATTATTTCAATGCCCCAGTATATTTCATCTCTTTCCTTTTTTTTGGGTGTCCTTCGTGATTTGCTCATGCCTGGACGGTTCAGGACAGGTTCTGGGGAGCATAATACTCAGTAAGGCTGATCTCCGTTGCGCCTACTAGACATTTCGCCAGCTGGAAGCTATCCTGCAAGAAGACGGATTCCTCGTATTACCTGCAGCAAAAAGTCTCGCTTACTATCAATTGGTTGGCTCAAACCCATGCGACGCAGCACTTTCCAAAACTTTTCTTTCCCCAATTATTCTTGTTAAACAGGTTACGCCTCTATTCTTCCTCTCGTTCCTTTGCGAGTTTCGCCCTTGTACACGCCACATTGCAGAATGTCAAGGCCATCGGTCTCGTCCGAGACGACGCCCTTGCTACAAGAACCATCACAACATGCGATCGACATTTTCACCGCTCTTTCACAAAACCCACATCAGTTTGGGTATGCAGCCTCCGAAAAGGAAGCACAGAGGCTCATACAGCGCATCCGAAATGATTTGAAGGCGTTGAAGCTGGATCATCCCATGATAAGAGGCCTTATCAAGAAGTACGTAAGCTGTCCTGGCTCTGGCTCAAGCAACAATTATTGCTGGTAGATGCTCAACAAGACTTACAGAGTTGCCGAAGACCAATATAGCCACCCTCTACATTTTCTGTTCGAGCTCCTTCAGAACGCTGACGACGCGGATTATGGGAACAAACATCCACTGGTGAACATACGTTACAACAAGGAATATTTGCTCTTCGAGACGAACGAGATCGGCTTTAGTGACGCGAACGTTATTTCGATATGCAGCGCTACCCTCAGCACCAAGACATTGAGCGATCCAACGAAAGAATATATTGGAGAAAAGGGTATTGGGTTCAAGTCCGTCTTTATGGTTGCCAGGCGCGTCTGGATCAAATCTCGCTACTATTCGTTCAGATTCGACGGACATGGAGAAGGAGCTAGGATCTGTCCTCACTGGGACCAGTTCCCGAAAGACACTCCATTCTCCGTGACCAAAAACTTCACAGCGATACTGATTCAATTGAAGGAGAGCGTAACAGAAGAGATGCTCAACAAGCACCTGGAGAAGCTGGATCGTACTTTACTCCTCTTTCTTCGCAAGGTAAAGGACGTTTGCATTTATGCCCCAGAGCCCGGAAGTCTTTTCGGAACCAAGACCAGTCCAATACGGACGAGGCTGCAGGCCAACGAGATTCTTACTACGCCCGGTATTTTGTATCCCACCATGGTCCATCACAACGTGACTGCGCAGTCGTATCTCGTATATCGACACCGTGTCTCCCGTGTCCCAAAGCATGAGAGCAGACCCGGGCGCACGAGCGCTGAAATTGTCCTTGTCCTTCCTGAGAGCATTACTCCAGGGCAACTGCCGCCGACACAAAAGGTTTTTGCATTCCTACCAATAAGAGACTATGGGCTTCGGGTAAGCAAAGCTTTAGACTTACAGTAGCTATGGTGTGATGCTGACGCTCCCCAGTTTGCGATCCAGTCCGACTTCCTCCTCATAGCAAATCGCGAAGGCGTTCCCCGGAATGATTGGAATAAGGCTTTGTTGGACAACGTTCCTGATGCGCTCTTGGGAGTCATCAATCAACTCAACCGTGGCAACTATGATATTCGCTACACGTGGCCTCTTCTGCTCCCGATAGAAATGCTTCTGGACGAAACCTTACCATATGATCCCATCGACACGATAATAAAACTTGGCAGGAACAATGTCCTTGAGGATTCGAACGGTAAACTTGCCCGGCCCACAGAGCTCACATTCGTGCCAGAAAGATACAGAGACGGCCGCGACACGCCTCTTATCCCACCAAAATGGTCGACACGGCGCCTCATATCAGACAAGTATCCCAAAGAAGCGGCAAGTCACCTTAAACAACTAGGCGTCTCAGAACTATCAGACGAGATATTTCTAGCGGACCTGAAAAACTTCATTTCGGGAGATCGTCTCGGATTCCAAAGTCAATCGTCTGACTGGCAGAGCAGAGTATGCACGGTTTTGATCAGTCTGTGGTACGCACCTTGGTCTGGAATTGAGGACCTTGATCTCATTCCCCTGGAAGATGGTCGATGGGTCTCTGCTAAGTCGGGCTTAGCCTACTTCCATAGCAACGAGCTTGGTGATCTCAGATTCCCCACAAGCATCAAAAATAAAGGCAGGGTCCATCCTAAAGTGGAACGGAATCGGAAGCAAAGCGAGTTATTCAGCATAATGAACGTTCCAACAGGCACAAAGAAAAAGTTCTGCGATGATATACTGACATGGCACAAGAAAGATCGGGTGGGTATCAATATGCCTCCGGCGCGCGATCTGGTCTACCACCTTGAGTTTCTGTATCGTGCCAACTGGCAGTCTTCCGACGCTGACATTGCGCGTCTTTGGTGCGCTGATGCTCAAATCTTTTCTTACCAGACTTTTGAAATGTACATGCCCTCTCACGAAAAATTCTCGGCAAGTTATATGGCAGCCAAGTGCAACCAGGGATTCCATTTCCTTCATCCGGAATACTTAAACGTATTTGACAAATTGGACGGTGGAAGGAAATGGCTCGAGAACACCCTAGGCATCCCGACAACCATTCGAATCGCAAAAAAGAAATCTCTGGAGAAGTACGAGCCCCACAGCGATCTGAAGGGGCTCATTTCGAAAGAACCTGTGGAGGTCCTATCGATGTTGAGGCACCACTGGAGTATATATTCTCATTGGTTCGAGGCTTCGACGAATCTTTCTCTGCGTGACTCTGCGGAAAAGATGAGAGATCACATTGCACGAATAAAGGTACCATGTCGCCACGGAACGAACAAAATTCGGTTGCAAGACACTGTCCTTCCTCGAGGGAGTCTCTACGAGCTCGTCGATTTCTCGTCTTTCGAGCCTTGCGATCGCCCGGCAAGATCCTGCGCTAGCTGTTCAAACATCATATCATATATCAAGAGATGGAGCACTAGCCGCCGAGTATCCCACGGTTCTCTAACCCCAGACTCTCTCTTGAACGTCGATAATCCGGATGACCCTGGTTGGGACTTCCTGCAAAAGTTTGGTGTCATTGTCCGGCTCGACTACAGACCGTTCAAAGCCAGGCTTGAGAGGATGATGCAGGATGATAATACCCAACATAGAGAGGCCGTCAGAGTTTACAAGCAGCTTCAAATATACCAGAATACTTTGGATGATTCCGCGCTAAGGTATGCAGAAACTAATGTCCCTATCCCTTGCGTGCGTGTCAACTTCTCTCCTACTTTGGGTAATCTGTGCATGTCCCAGCTAACCTTCCGTAGCTTCATGAAGGAGAATCGCACAATCTATGTTCCAGAGCAAGTCGGAGCAAGTAAAGGAACCTGGCGTAAGCCAAACTCATGTGTGTGGCGCGGCCCGGATTGTCTTGAGCATGTTCCGCGGCTACAGGTCTTCTACAACGATCAATTCTCGCTATTCCACAGCGTTTTAGATATAGGCGATGCAGACGTGGACACTATTATAACCGAAGCAAAGATGCTCCGTCCAACAGACAGCAAAACACGCATTGAGGCTCTTATCAAGTCTGTTTCTGGAGCCCTACCCGAAGAACTTTCCGGCTATATCCTACGAGAGTTGAGGTCATTACACTTATTCCCTATTACAGTCGCAGGAGCCAATCGAGGCGTCTTGAAGCTTGCATCAAGGAATGATGCTGAGACGTGGTTCATTCCGGACTTCCCAAGCCTTCGCAAAGCCTTCGATGGAAAACTCAATATTTCGGTATTTGAGAGCGATTTTTTCATGCATCATACTTCAGCTCTATACAACGCTCTGGGGTTAAATGCCCTCCGGCTCAGAGCCCAAGATATTCAGATGTCGTTTAGGGCTATCGGAGAACATCTGCATCGGGCGTTTACAATGAGCCTGCGCGAAAAAGGCCCGTACATCGCAGAGTAAAGCCCCCTGTCTGTATCTCAATGAAGTGCCTATTTTTCGGACACTGACAGCCCTACGTTTGCATTAGCCTAGCCGTCGAGAACCACAGGTCACACGTAAAGCAGATGCTGAGGGAAGTGCTGGTATACCAAGCGGAGAAAATCCTCGCGACATGGAGCTGGGAAGGAGACCGCAGAGTTTCGAGCCGGGAAGAGGAAGTCCAGGTAGCCACTATACAGGACAAGACCCATAAGTTTGCCATCTTCATAGTCGACAGGGACGCCATGCTAGAGTCATTGCGTGCTCCGCATGAGCTAAAGGAAGAACTTTTACGCATATTCGATATTTCGCCCGGCATTGAGAACGACTTTCTCAACAAGTTCCTGGGAGAAACAGACAAAAGGTTCTACGAGAGGATCCGGGTAGAATATAACCGCCGCACAGGGAAAAGAGCCCGCATTGAACAGGGTGAAGAGCGTGAGTACATTGGTGAGCGTCTATCGGCTGTTATGTCCACCAACTGACCATCCTTGAAGCACGCGCACTTATCGATGAAATGGTAAATACGGACATCATACAGCCTGGCTCCAGCGCTGAGCCAAATTATCCCAAGAGATTTAGTGTTCGAGTGCAAACCGCCCTTACCGACCATGAAACTCCAAAGGAGAGCGACAACTTGCCCTTGAGCAACCAATCTTCCGTACAGTTTGAGGGACATGATCTAAACGCGTCCGCCAAACTGTCTGAACCCCACAATACTGCACTCACTGAAATGGACAGCCCTCCTTCTGAAGGCAATGACTTAGTGGAGCAATTATCCTCGGACCACCAATCTTCTGCCCAAGTTAAAGGCAATGACATAGGAGTATCCAATATAGTGCAGAAATCAGCTGATTCTACAGTTGCGAACACATCCCGTACTCAGGACGAGGGTAATGTTTTGGCAGAGCCATCATTGCCGAACCACGAATCTTCTCCGCAAGTGGCAGGCAAAGATTTAGGAGTATCCAGTATAACGCCAAAACCCAAGGATACGACAGTCGCCGCAGAAACCCGTCCTCCGAGCGAAGGTGAGGTTTTAGGGGAGCGATCATTGTCGGACCACCGATCTTCCACAGAGGCTGAGCATAACGAGTTAGGGCCAACCGGCGAGCTATCGAAAACGGATGATGCTGCACTTACCAAAGTAGCCCATTTTCAGAGCCACAGCAACGAATCAGAAGAATCCATAGCACTGTCAAAACCGGATAATACCACTATCAGCGAAGCAGCCCCTCGGAGCGGGAGTAATAATTTGGGAATATCTATCACACTGTCGGGACCGGATGAAGCTTTAAACTCTGAAGAAACCCGTCCTCAAAGCGAGAGCAATGAAGAAATATCCATCGCACTGTCGAGACCGGATGTAACTGCAGCAAACGAAGAAGCCCCTACTCGAAGCGAGAGTAATGAAGAAATATCTATAACGCCGTCAAAACTACCTGTCGCTGCTGTCGCTGCTCTCGCTGAAGCGGTTGGTCCACTAAGCGCGAGTAACGATTCAGAAGTACCCATCTTACTGCCAAACCTGGAAGATGCTACATTGACTGAAGTAGCGAATCGTCAGAGTGAGGACAATGAATCGGAAGAGTGGATCACACTGTCCGAACCGGATGATGCTGTAGTCACAGAGGTTACCCGACCTCGCAGCGCTCTCGCCGAACCATTCTGGGACGATCGAGGAAGGCGGCCATTGAGCTCAGGGGGGCGAAATCCGAGGCCACATTCCGTTGGCCCTAACGAAGGAACCAAACAGCGCAACCGAGCACGTTCCGTAGAACAGCCCATCCTGATTCCATCTAGTGATAGCCACAGTGACTTGCCACCATCGACACCAGAACTGAACACCCACCAAGAGTTCATGAGCATGAGCACTGGGAGGATACATACAGTCGATGATTTCCCGAGCATGGCATTTATCGGTCTAGACACTAAAGATACCCGGTATTTTGCTGAGCTTTACGTAAGTGTCATCGTATTATATTCTCTGTTATTTCGAAACTAATCAACCACCCACAGATGTCCCAGTACTTGGAAAACTTCCTGGGGTCAGATGTCTTCAAACCGCGGGTGAATTGGACAAGTCCAATGCGCTCGCTCAATGGCCATACACCGTTTCCCACGCCAGAGGAAGAACTTAAGAAGCCTTTTGCGACGTTCACTATTCCTGAGACACGAGGAAAGCTCAGTGCGTTAGTCAAAGGCACGCGCCAAATCGGTAATGCGCTGCTTTCAGATTCCTGTACTTATCATATAGAGGTCTGTGAAACCAGAAACGGTCTTGATTATCCTTTTCTTCTGTCGAAACGACATTATCTAAAGGTGAGCCTCTAGTATTTCTGCATGAGCAGTACCAGAATCTAACCACCAACTCTAGGCCAAAGAGCTCACGATCAAAGTCGGAAAAGACGCTATAAGCGATTTGTTCATAATTGCGCGTGTCTTCAATGTGCATGGCGACCCCAGTATCGCTTTGTATGCAGACCCCTGGAGCCTCAAACGCGATAATTTGATAAAATTAGAGTCAATAAGCGATTATCGAGGGGCAATAACCACAGCGGCCCCTTCCATTCTCACCCATAAGTCAGTGAACGAGTCGTTCGCCAGCCAATCCCATGACATATACAAAGGCCTTGCCGTCGGCTCAGGAAAGATACGGTTGCTCAAACTCACGTTGAATGGCGAGGGGGAGCCGCTAAAAGGAGAACTTGTCGTCAGAGAGGTCAATAAAACCTCGTTCTGGGCAATTTCCTATGTCTGGGGTGGGAGTCCACATGACCAATCTCCTTTGTTTGAGACTAGCAAGGGAACGATGCGTATCACGAACTCGTTGGCGGAATGTCTCACGTGCCTGCGTCGAAAAGGCGTCACTGCGTTGCTGTGGGCCGATGCGCTTTGCATCAACCAGAGCGACAATGTCGAAATGGCAATGCAAGTCCGGCGCATGGGCACCCTTTATGAAAATGCGCAACGAGTCGTAATCTGGATGGGAAACGACACAGCGAATGATCCACCAGCCATCAAAACAATTCGTGATAACGCGCGACGATCAAAATTTCTTCGTGTGAACAATGAAACGGGGAATAAGAAACCAGATTACAACAATGTTGACGCTTTTCTACAACGAACATGGTTCAGGCGCACCTGGATAATTCAGGAGCTGGTCTTAGGCTCGAATGTCTCGATCCTGTGCGGCCATTCGGAGCTCGGCTGGGACGAGATGATTCAGGGGATTGAGGCTTGTGAGGAAGAACTGAATACCCACCGCAAACAACTCGAGAGCAAGGGTCCTGCCTTAGCCCTTTCCAACGTCCGCAGGATGTACAAAGTCGGTGAGAAGCTCAGTTTGGTAGAACTTCTTGAGATCTTCTACTATACAGAATCATCCAAGCCACGGGATAGGCTTTTTTCATTGCTGCATTTGGCTCACGACACTCAGCCGGGGAATGTGTACTCAGATAATCCAGGCGAGCGGCACAGTGGATTTAACCCGGACTACGATGACCTGACCGACGCCGGAGATAACGTCATACTCTCCAGATACGCCAAAGAGTTTGTGAAAAAGCCGAAGGGGGTCTTGGACTTGCTGTATCTGGCTGGGACTGACAAATCCAGCCAATTCTGCACCTGGATCCCGGACTTCATGAGGAAGACCACTCCGACTCTCCTGGCGAATCACAGAACGCCAATCGCGACCTGGAAAGATGGCGATTTGGGGACCACGAAGGGTTTTTCCGCGGGACAGCCTTTCAACCCAGAGGTGCGAGTCCGCGATGGAGAATTGCCACACTTACCTCCAGTGCTCACGATCAAGGCATGCGTTTTCGACAGCATACGAGATTGCCGCCGCCTTGGAGCCATAACCGAGTTCGCCACCATACTGGAAGTCGTTCGCGAGTACCTTTCGCATGTTGAAAGCTACCCGAACCACCCACCCGACTCCGACTGCAGAGACCAGCTCCTTCTTAAGTGCCTGACTGGGGATGCGGCCGGGCCGCAGACGGCCTCCAAGCAATGGTACCAAGTCAAACAGCCAGGTGACGACTCGAAAAAGGCGCCTCGAAGCTGGCCATACGGCTATGAAAAGGAGATATTAGGAGTGAAGGCAAACGTGAACGCGCAACAGTTTGCGAAGAAGCTATTGCCAGAGTCGCATACCGTGATTGCCGAGTTTTGGGGCACGGTCTCAGCCTTTCTGTCTAGATTCCCCGATGCGACCATCTGTACGACGAAAAAGGGATATGTGGGAATTGTGCCTGGGGCAACCCGGCCTGGTGATAATGTGATATTGGTACCGAGCGCGAAGGTGCCGCTGGTGGCAAGGAAAGGTGAGCGGTATTATACTTTGGTCGGCGAAAGCTATTTACATAATCTTATGTACTGGGCTTCGTCCGGCCTGGGTATACTAGAGGAGGAGGAATTGTGCTTCATCTAAGAAGGGTAGACCTCGCCCTTGAGCATCTGTTCTATATTAAAGGTGTTGACAAAACGCGTTTTCAAGTCGGGATTTATTATTGTAATTCGTGCCTTGCTATCTTCCCATGTAGGTTAGGGCCAAGGCCATAGGCGCGGTTTCCGACGGGTACAACCAAATCGTAGACGTGATATGGCGGGTTATAGGAGGTAAAGAAAGCTCTGTGATGCGCAATATGATCAGTGAAGTTCCGGTTTGATGACGTAGGGAGCGAAGTTGAGCAGTGTGGAGGGCCGCATACCGTTACGGCGACCGTCAGTGTGGTCAGCCCTAGTATGACTATCCTAGACTCACCCGGCGTTGTCGAGCTCTGGCTTCCTGCATTACTCGTCCTTGCAGTCTCCGTTACGAGGGTTACCTGTGTCACCGTGGGCGCCTGGGGATTTGAGTTTGCTGGTGTTGTCTCCGCTGGCGCTGCTTGCCCCTGCACATGCGTATATCCGGCTCCTACACAATATCCGTCGTATACAGACACAGCGCGTGAGATGTCATTGGAAGCAGTGGAGCCGCAAGCAGAGCGTACACAAGTAGTGAGGAATTTGGACGCTGATGGTGCTTGATCCGCTCGACAGAGACACTCGTTAACCCATGGTTTACTGCAGCCGATACCTGGTAGTAGGTCATCCCAGCTGCCTGCGTACCAGATACAGTTCTTTACGCATCCTTTCTGGAGGAGATAGCTGTTGTCCCCGCCAACACTAACAGTAATAAGGTCCTGAGTGAAACTGAAAGAGATGCGAAGAAGAACAAGTAGGACGAACGAAAGACACGCCATGCTGATGAAGGTTGCTGGCACGCCGCAGATGAAAAAGAATTGGACATGTTAAAGTGGCATTGGGTACAAGGCAGAGCTTGTTTCTCGGCGTGCAGCAGGAGGCTCTGCCAGGAGGCTGAGCTAATTGGCTCTTGGCCAGCTGACTTCCGGGTCTACGTGTGCATGTTTGAACGCCACATGCGGTGAGTTTACCACTTCTCGCTTGTCGAACGTTCCCGTTGGTCGGACTGCTGCTCCAAGAAACGGTGGAATTTGCAAAACCTACTTAGGTAGAGATTAGAGCAGTCTCTTTTGGACCTTTGTTCGTTCGATCCGCGCCTGCTTCCATCCCACAGACATGTCACACAATGGCTGCAGCAAGTCGCATGTGAAGAAAAGCGCGTTTCCCGGTATCTTAAGAAACGCGATGCAGAGCTTGTAAGAAAAGGCAGATACTTGTTGTTTTGCACCGCCTCAAACAAGTCCTGTTGCGGTAAAGCTGAAGCTTGTCTATTGGTTGGCCCTGGGCTCCGTCAGCCCCCGGTGTCGCTTTCTCCTTCCTATCTTTCCATGGATTTATTGACGGCGTAGAATTTAGGCCAAGGCTGAAAGTAACAATAATGCACTCTTCGAGTTCAGACGCACTTCCGTCTCTGCCTCGTCTTTCATTCCAACCCAGCATCCAACGAAGGAACATCCAGAATTACCATGACGAACCTTGAGGGACCATATGTCCAAGCCATCTCCGTTTCGCCCCTAATGCAGCTCCTTGTAGTCCTTTTGTCCCTTCTTTCTCTCGGCCTGGCGGCCTCCTCTGAAAGCGCGCCCCAGCTGCTTTACCAGGTCGACTCATTCTCCGCCATGAAAACATGCGCGCAGCGCTGCTTCTGGTATAACAGCGCTGGATGCACGATAGATAAGCTCGCCGCGGACCTTGGCTGCCCATATGGCTATTGCAAGAAAGACGGTGAATTTGGTGCACCGAACAGTTGCTACTGCCGCGCAGACAATATGCCCGTCGCTGGCACGCTCTTATCATCATGTATCAAGTCCGCTTGTACTGTGGGCAACTCCCTTGTGGACATCTCATCAGCCACGTCCCTATATAGCGGATACTGCTCGTCCCTAGGATTCCAAGCCGCCACCGACGAAGTACCCGCGATAACCACGGCTGATACACGGGGCACGATGGCAACAACTACAATGTACGTCACTGTAACGGTAATGACATCTGGAGCCAGAGCTGGAACTAGTTTGTGGAGCCTCACATGGCCCTTTTTCGCTAAGATACTGCTATTATTGGTATTTTTAACCCCTAGTTTGCAAAAACTTCTGAGGACTCAAATGCTGACAACATGCCTATATGCTAGACCCTTGTCAACTGCATCAGTTAAGTCTATCGAAACGAGCCCTATAACAGGACCTGGTGGTATTCCTTCAGATACTACAAGGCCATCTACGACTCTACGGTCTACGAGTACGAGCGTCCAGGGGCCTTCAGCCACGAATACGGCAGATCGAACGGATAGTCCCGGCAGAGAGAAACTAGCACGAGGTGATAAGATAGCGCTAGGAGTCGGACTAGGCATTGGGATACCGACAATATTGATCGCAGTCGTATTAGGAATACCGCCATGCATACAGGCGATCCGCCAGCTCCGAATGCGTGAACAGTCAAGGCTTTCACTTCATCCTGGGCCAGGAGCCTAGGTGCTTTCTTGCAGACTGAAAGGTGCACGGCACGAATCCGCATTAGATAACATTTGTACTATTTAGCAGACGACAAGGCTAGAACCCCGTCTGATTGTGCATCTATGTGTTGAGAGAGGTGGCAGCGGCACAGGTGTACGTGGACTTGGCGGACATATTGAGCATGGTGTTGGATATGCGATTAGCAGGTCTAAATTACTAGCCTAAATCTGCACATGCCACACTTGGTGTTATCGTAGGCGCGGACGACCCTCTATAGGGAAGAAGGCTTAAGGCTAGCAATACCTCACCCCACTCGAAGAGAAAGCCCTAGTTGATTTTATCCTAAAAATGAGTGCAGTGGGAACACCTATATGTGTTAAGTATATACCTGGACTTGCCTTTGTCATCGCCCGCCGACGTACTACTAGCCGACCCTCCAAGCTACTAAAGAAAACCTGGCCGCAGGCTTTCCGTAGACGACGCCCGCAGATCAAGTCGAGCAGTAATAGGCTTATGCCCTGTGAGCATCATGATACCAATATATGCGATAAGGTGGTACATTGATTCGATGCGATCAAGGAAGAACCCAAGGTTATAAATATTAGTAAATGAAGTTCCGCCAGATTCTCTTCAAGGTGTCTCCTACGCGACTGAAAGCAGACTATTCTAGTTGCCCTTCGCAGCTTGGATAGGAAATCGAATATGGTTTTCAAACTCGTCCCATTTGAGTGCAAACAACCCTCGCAAATCGGGATCCTTGAGGAGCTTGCAATCAGCCTTGTGACCTTTGTCATTCCAGCCAGCTACTTGGCAGGCCTTATCACACCCGTATTAGCATCAAAGTTAACATAAGACGAGGAGCATTTTCAATGGCAGTCTTACCCTATTGCAATACCAGAAAGACGAGCACTTGCCGCACCGTTGCAGAGAGGCTGCCTTCTCTCCGCACGCGTGACATAGTCTCAGACCATTTATCTCTACTGAGAACTGTTGGACCTGGTCGTTCAACGCCAGCAGCTTATCCAGTGACAGTGGAAAGATCTATACGACGTCCCGTTCAGTTAGCACATGAACCAAGCTGTAAATTGGCAATCTTAAAGTACCTTGATCATCCGGGGATCCTCATGGCGGATGCCGGGCTCACCGAACATAAATGCGTGGCGCTCTGCGTAAAGAATAGCGACCGTGTATCCCTTTTGAACCTTTCCTGGTACTAATTCACTGCCTCGGCCATCGGTATAGAAGTATAGCGGAATTGTCGTACCGTCAACATCCTTGAGCTCCATTTGTAGACGAAGAAGCGAAGCGAAATCAACAATCTCACCAAAGAAGCACCAATGGCGTCGCGGTCGGTATGTTCCTACAATGCTTCTCTCATAATACTCCAGATCGACGTTGTTCTCGGCTGGGAGGTCAGTGAACCCGGGGAATGTCGCACGGTTCCGCGGATTCGCCAGCTGTCCCAGGGCTTTGGCCTTCTCCCTCCTCCAGAGCCAGTCTTCGAAGTCGCTCGGTTTGAGTTCGAGTCCTTGCGGGATTTCATCTACTTTTGTCTTCCACTTCTTTGAGACTCCAAATAGCTGGTACTTCGAGGGGTCCTGTGCTAGAGCTTTGTGCTTGATAGCTTGCGTGCTGTCATCGCCAAGGGTTGTCTTCCAAACAGACGCCGCCCTCTGCATGAACACGCGTCCCCTTGCCAAGTCGCTATTGGCGATGACGAGCTGCGCGGCATTGACAAAGGCCTGCGCGAAACCCACGTCCTCTCGTCCTTGCTCGTTATAGAGACGTACCTGTTGATCAAAGTAGCGGAGAGTCCGGAGTGGGGATACTAAAATCCCATCTGTGCCAAGTTGGTCGATGACACCGTCCAAGCGGTGGATCTCCTGCAATCTCCTATCGCTCTCCTGGCTCTGTTCCGGTGGTAAGGAGCAGAGATGGCACAAACATGTAAAATCAAACTTTCGCTGAAGAACCTCCTGCCTGGCTTTACGATTCTTAAGAGGGCCTAGGTAAGTTATCGTGATCTCTTCGCCTTTGTTGATGTCTCTCAGAGCATGCACTGTGTGTCGTTTGATCTTTTCATTCCAGCTCTTCTGTGCATTATTATCGCAAGCGTGGTTAATGCGACATGCTTCTAGGAAGATTGCCCCTTGATCTCCAATGGCTTCGGCAGGTAGGGAGTTTGTTCGAAAAATCCCGAGATACTGCTCAGCAGCATTCCTGTATGGGTGGATATTGTGCATGGATAGGAATTCCCGCCGCTGGTTTTCGCTAAGGGCTTCAACTTGCTTGCAGATGGATGTTCGAAGCCGTTCGCTGCCGACCGATTCACTGAGTGTAACGACGGCCTCTTCAGAGAGAATCCGCGTTCCCTTAGAGATCTTCTCTCTTGCAACGAGACCTTTCCCTTTCTCTGGAACATCCTGCAAGGCGTATATGGTATCACTGGGTGTCGGGGGAGGCTCGAAGGACAAAACTCGAATCTCGTTGCGGGAAGTGTTGAGAGGCTTGTACTGAACGCGTTGCGAGGGAGAGCCCGAGGCTGGATCCATATTTATTCGTTGATGTCGATGAGGGTTTTCGTTATGTCGATGAAGGTTTAGAGTGACCTAGGAGAAGCAGACATTTCAAACACCATGGAAATAAATGGGAGGGTTGGGATGATCAAAGACCACGTCGATTCATGGCGTGCCTGCTGTGAAACACCACCGACCCGAGGATTAGCTGCACCCATGCGTTGATACCCAACAGGATGTACGTGGGTACTGTACCCCTTCAATGCCGACCCGACCAACCCGCGTACAAGGCTGATGATGGGCTTCCAAGCATTAGAGGGAGGTTTCTGAGGCTCAAATGAGGGTATTCTACGAAAATTTGGAGCAATAAAGACTTGAAGTTGACCCTGTGGGGAGGAACGGTCTCCTTCACCACGAAAGAAGGCGCTGTACAAATCCGGCTTGGAGACGACGTGAGTTAAGAGTACATTGCGATAGCAAATAGGACACCTAGGTCACCCCTCAAGCATCTGAATCATTGATTCGTGCCGCTTGTCTAAAGTTCAAAAAGCTTCCCTCCTTTCAAAATGACAGCGAAAGATGTACGAGGCAGGATTGGCCTTGGCACGTGACTAGGATATATTTCACATAAGGTAACAGGCGTCACCCCGACCGACAGGTCCCGAATGAAAATCGTACTCGCTAGACACGTACCTTCAAGAATTCGTTGTTTTGATTTGCTCCTAGCGAAGATATCGGAAGTGAACAGATATCTGGTCCGTGCGCAGCTGAATACATCCAACATGGCTGCCTTGCCTTGCCCGTCTTTCGCAATTGCGCATCAAGACCACCACGTTTTTTTAATAATATCCATGCTAGTTGAAGCCACATATGCTCCTATTTTTGAACCAGCCTTTGAAGTGATATACTGTGTTTCGAGAATCTAACAACGCCCAACGCGTCTATCCCCAAGTCAAATCTTGTACCACGATGGCTAGAAAACCTACAACACTTACCAAAATAAGCTGTTCCAAATTCTACTTCGAATGGAAAGGTCATCCCATCGAAGATTTACACCAATTCCACAACATCACTCTCGAACAAAGGCCAGACAAACCCATCATCTACCTAGCCGGCGACTCTTCCCTCGACAACAAATACTGGGTGTCCAAATCAGGCGAATACACCACCACCCCTACCCCAGACATCTACAAAAATACATTCAGCAATCCCGTTCCCAAGCCTGATGTCGCATTCTGGATGAATCACCTCCTCGACGACCGAGCAACATGCATCAACACCGCTGTGGAAGAGTCCATGCTCCGCGACCGCGACAACACTCTCCTCCCCCACGACGAGTTCATCCGCGACCACATCCGCGCCAACGACATCCTCATCGTCAGCGTCGGCGCAAACGACGTCGCGCTCAAACCCACCCTCAGCACAATCCGCCACATGCTGCAGCTCGCATGGCTCACGCGCCGCGCATCCCTCGAGGCCGGCTCCGCCTGGTCGCTCAAGTACTTCGAGCACATGTTCGGTGCCAAAATCCAGGACTACATTTCGCGCATGACGGCAAAAACGAGACCGCGCGCCGTCGTCGTCTGCATGATTTACTTCCCGCTGGAGGCCGGCCTGGGCCAGCAGAGCTGGGCAGATGTCCAGCTCAAGGCGCTGGGGTATAATTCGTATCCGGGGCAGCTGCAGACGGCGATAAGGGCGATGTATCGGTGTGCGACGGGGAGGATTGCGGTTGAGGGGACGAGGGTTGTGCCGTGTGCGTTGTATGAGGTGCTTGATGGGAAGGGGGCGGGGGATTATACGGCGAGGGTTGAGCCGAATGAGGAGGGGGGGAGGAAGATGGCGGTGAGGTTTGTGGAGTTGGTTGAGGGGATTATTGGGGAGAGGGTGGAGGCTTCGTGAGGATCAGTTAGGAGTATACTTAGTTTCTAGAATCGCAATTCGAATGTAATCTTTATGAAATTGCATTAACTACTTGTGTTGCATATATTTTGTTTCTTAGCTTGACATGAATGTTTGCAGAATTTTTTCAGAGGGTTAGACCCTGTGTCTGCTGCTACTGATTTCTCGTATATGAACTCTACAAACACTGACAGTAAAGTGAACAGAGGGGCTTGCATGAGTCCTAATGTGATTACGGCTATTTTCGATGGCAAGATAGTAGGATTCTCTAATGGTAATCAAGTATAAAATGTGGGGTAAATGACCGGGTACTAGGTTCGGCTTATACATGCGTCTTTGTGTTGCCCTATATGCGTTCGCAGTGCTGCCACGCGACATAAAGTTATCTTGCATACTTTAAGCGATCCTCCTGAATAGGAAGATGGCATACAACACTATCGGATATCATCAGTTGTATACCAGGGCTACTTACCAGGACTAAAGATGGCATTTTCTTGAACCTAATATCTAGTCTTACTTTAACTTTTCAAGTGGAACTAGACATGAAATGAACTTGGTGCACGCTGCGAAGCTTGCTGTGTTAAAGGGGTTTGCGATGGAAATCACGGTTCGGCGTATCCCACAGGCTTTTGGATGTGAGGACCTATCCGTAATATTCAGCGTTGAACATTAACATGGTAATGGTATAGTTGGGTGAAAAATGTCCTATGCTTTAAAGTTTTTTTCGAATTGATACGTGACTACCTAAGTATTATTGCGAAGACGATTCGTTCACCCCAACTTCCCTTCACACAGTTAACTATTGAAAAACAAATTCGCCCATCGTGAACGTCGTTTCACTAACATTAAGTGTTTCATGCACGATCTTACCAAAATGAGGGAAGGACTTAAGCGAGTATCCTAACCTGGTTCACTTGGCCTTCGCTACAAGCCCCGGCGTTCTTTTACCCATATACACCACTACTGCCGAACATCTTTAAAGTACGCCATAATCTATACGATCATGCGCGACAGAATCGGTATCATACATCGGTAATTGGGCGTGGGATTCAATGTTTAATTGTGGAGGAGTTTATAGTTGTATGTATGTCGTCGCATTCATGAATAGGATGAGATTGTCTTGAAATTGGAAACATCCATATCCACAGTCTTCGCACAGCCATTGACGTTCTTCTTCAAAAGCATAATGAAGTTCGATCTTTCTACCCTTGCATTGGCTTCGGCGCTCATCCCAGGATCCCTCGCCGCAACACCTGGCTGCGGGAAAGCGCCATCAAGTATCAAAGCTGGCGTGAACACCTTCTCCGTCAACGGCAAGACGCGTGAATGGATCCTCACGCTCCCCGACAACTATGATAACAAGAAGCCCTACCGTCTAGTCTTCGGCGTGCACTGGCTCGGCGGCACAATGAACGACGTCGCAAATGGAGGCAGCATCCAGCCTTACTATGGTCTGCCCGCCCTGGCAAACGGCACTACAATCTTCGTCGCGCCCAACGGCCTCAAAAGCGGCAGCAGCACCGGCTGGCCAAATTCCAACGGCGAAGACATCACTTTGATGCGGGAGATTCTCAAAGCCACGAATGAAAACCTGTGCGTCGACGAGAAACTGCGCTTCTCTATGGGCTTCAGCTACGGCGCCGCAATGTCGTACTCCATCGCATGCACTCTGGGCTCGGAATTCCGCGCCATTGCCGCGCTCTCAGGCGGCCTGCTCAGCGGCTGCGCTGGAGGCACAGATGCCGTTGCATACTACGGACAGCATGGGATTAGCGACCAGGTGCTGCCCATCTCGCAGGGACAGCAGATGCGAGACAAGTTTGTGCAGAATAATGGGTGTGCGGCGCAGCAGCCCAAGGAGCCGGCGAAGGGGAGTAAATCGCATATTGTGACGAAGTATGCGGGTTGTAAGGAGGATAAGCCGGTGTGGTGGACGGCGTTTGATGGCGATCATACGCCAGTTCCGACGGATGGGGGGTCGAGTAAGGATACGACGTTTACTGGGGGTGCGGTGTGGGAGTTCTTTTCCCAGTTCAAGTAGTCAATGGAGGCATCTGTATATAGCCCTCTAGATAAGGATTTGAAAATGACTAAGTTGAACTGGAAAATTTTCTTATAGGTACACCATCTTTTCATCGTGTTCACTTAGATGATGTTGTGCAGCTATTGAACAGCATTTTGACCTTGCACCCCAGAAGGATGGCCTGAACTCTTATCTGGCTAGCCGAAGACATCTCGGTGCGTTGCCTGGCAGAGTCTAACATCGGTCAACCCTTTACGATAGCGAGGCCCAGGACCAAGGCAACAAAGAAAGCAACAATAAAGGGATTGATTCAAATCTTGTCGTCTTTATTCATGCAGACATCGCGAAACGTGCATAATGACGTCATCTAGGCTTGACATTTCATCAATACCCAAGGTCTTGACTGCAGTGAATCTTTGATCAACTGAAATAGGCTGAAATAACGGCTCGGCCATATCAAAGCCTGAGGTTTGAAAGCGTTATTCATGGTGCTCGTCATGCTGATCGAATAAGTGGCACGATGAAGTGCTTCTTGTTTCTGAATCATTACGAAAACACGAGAGCGAAACAATGTCGATGAGGTTGGATCTGCGAGGTTAAATGCAAGAGGATTCGAAGACTCGAAAAGCTTTGAAATGACCGTGTAATGTATCCGCTGTCGTGGCATTTTGCGAAGAGTCGTGTTACTTTATATGCCATGGAATGGTGGGACAAGGTAACACAGTTTACGGGGCCGCGAAAACATGCGAGGATTTACCCGGGCGTTGCACAGATAGCGAGAGCTTGGAATTCTCGATTCTTTTCCCTAAAACATGGACAAGACCTGAAGATGAAGGATGAGGCATGGAGGAGTAGTCGGAGAGGTGATAAGGATAAGCAACGGGTGGCTAGCGCCACAAAGCCATGCCGTTGTTAGTCGTACCTTGCAGATCCAGCAGGCCATTGCATCACCCTCACATCTCGTCGACGCGCCCAAGCATCCCATCTTGCACCACAGCCGCGCGACATCTCGCAATCGCCGCTGCCACCTTCCTGTCTGATGGCACGGCTTCTCCGCAATCTTGCTCGCAACACGAGCCCTCCACTCACGGGCCTTGTTTAACCGGGTGGCCGGTTGCTTGGTCTGCCTTGGCACCCACGCTGCGGGCCTTGGAAGGCTTAACACCTACTCGATATGGCAGCTCGACTGTGCATGTCAATTAGGCCGATAGTTGGTCGACAATACATAAACATGCTGCTCGTCCATGGCTGAGGAGGGCTGCTGGTACTCTCATCTCGTCTCTTGTGCGACGCGTTGTTTGTTCGGGACCACCGCAGGGGATCCTTCAATTGGACCATTGGCTGCGAAGACGTCATTTGGCGGCGCGTTGCAGTTCAATTACGCTTCAATATATCTCTGCCACCATGATGCGCTCCCTCGCTCTTTTCGCCGCAGCGCTGCCGCTGATCCAGGCAATCGACCCTCCACGGGTTCCGCATCAGCCTCTTGGAAATGGCACAAAACGCCTGACCTACAACATCACGACTGAAGCTCCCGGCCAATTGACCCCTCAAACGAGATCTTTCAGCTGGGTCGGCACGGGCGCTGATGGCGACTACATCTACACGGGCTCTTCGGGAGACTTTATCTTCGAAAACGTCGCGACCGGAGCATCGACGACTTTCATTTCGGCTGATAAGGTTCCGGCTGATTACTGGGACTTTTCCATTTCTCCTGACGCAACACATGTGCTGTGGGCTGTCAACTACACAAAGCAGTACAGGCACAGCTATTTCGCCGACTTCCTCATCCAGGATGTCGCCACTGGCGAGACGACACCCTTGGATCCAGAGTCTGTAGGAGACATTCAGTATGCCGAGTGGAGTCCTGCATCGTCCAGCCAGGTTGCGTTTGTAAAAGGCAACAACCTCTATATCTCTACCAACGGCACCATCACCCAGATCACCAAAAATGGAGGCCCTGATTATTTCAATGCTATCCCTGATTGGGTTTATGAGGAGGAGGTCTTCGGCGACCGCTACACATTATGGTACTCGCCTGATGGAGAGAAGATTGCTTTCCTCAGTTTCAACGAGACCGGCGTTGGTAGCTTCAGAATCCCGTACTACATCGATGATGGTGCCGATTACGTACCAGTCTACCCCAACGACTTGGAATTGCGTTATCCCAAGGTTGGCACTAAGAACCCTACTGTGGTTTTCAACCTTCTCGATGTTGCATCTGGAGAAGTCACCAACGTTCCCATCGATGCTTTCCCAGAAGATGATCTTGTCATTGGTGAGGTCGCTTGGTTGACAGAGACCCACGACAAGGTCATTTATCGCGCATACAATCGTGTGCAGGATTTGGAGAAGCTGGTCCTGGTCGACGTTGAGGCCGGTAGTTCCAAAGTTACCCGTGAGAGAGACGGTACAGATGGCTGGCTTGAGAATCTCATCCAGATCAGGTACATCGGGGCCGTTTCCAGCGCCAACGCCACATATGGTAACTCCAGCACGGAGTATTACCTCGACATCTCCGACGAAAGCGGCTGGGCACACATCTACTTGTTCCCAGTCGAGGGTGGCCAGAAGATTGCGCTCACATCCGGTGAATGGGAAGTTCTCACCATCCCAAAGGTCGATTACAAGCGCGGACTGGTCTACTATACCTCTACTGAGCACCATAGTGCTGAGTCTCATATATACTCAGTCAGCTTCAGTGGTGAGAAGAAGGCTCTAGTCGATGACAGCGTCACTGCCTTCTGGACTGGATCTTTTTCGTCTGGCGGCTCGTACTATGTCTTGCGTTACGCTGGCCCGGATGTCCCTTACCAGGAGCTTTACTCAATCAACTCCTCAGAGCCAATCCGTACCATTGTCAACAACACCCAATTATATCAGCGCCTCCAGGAATACGCTCTCCCCAACATCACCTACCTGGACTTGGAGCATCCCTCTGGCTACACACTTGACGCTATGCTTCGTCTGCCTCCTAACTTTGACTCCAGCAAGAAGTACCCTCTGCTTTTGATTCCCTATGGAGGTCCAAACGCCAAGGAAGTACACAAGGATTTCATCTCGCTCAACTTCAAGGCATATGTTGCTTCTGACCCTGAGCTCGAGTACATCACTCTCACAGTCGATGGCCGCGGCACTGGTCGTAAAGGCCGAAAGTTCCGATCTCTCGTCACCTCCAACCTTGGGCAACTCGAAGCCGAAGACCAAATCTGGGCAGCCAAGGAGCTCGCAAAGAATTCGTGGGTCGACAGCGAGCACATCGGCATCTGGGGCTGGTCGTATGGCGGGTACCTCTCTGCCAAGGTCGTCGAAGTCGGCGACCCCATCATCTCCTTTGGCCTAATCACCGCTCCCGTGAGCGACTGGCGCTTCTACGACTCCATCTACACCGAGCGCTACATGAAGACCCCCGACATCAACCCCGGCGGCTACAACGTCTCGCGCGTGCACGATGCCACGGGTTTCAAAACCATTGCCGGCGGAACCGTCATCCAGCACGGCACTGGCGACGACAACGTGCACTTCCAGAACGCGGCTGCGCTGGTCGACCTACTCATGGTGAACCGCGTCACACCCGAGAAGATGCAGAATACCTTCTTCACGGACAGCGACCACAGCATCAATTTTCATCAGAACGGCAAGTTCTTGTACAGGCAGCTGTCCAAGGCGCTGTATGATGATAAGAAGCGGACTGGGAATTCCAAGGGGAGTCATCAGTGGAGTAAGAGGGGGGAGGGTAAGAAGTGGGTTGCGTGAGGGGAGTATAGTTACGACAGGATGAGATTTATGTAATGTTTTATCGAAGAATACAGATATTGTACCCTCTTCGCTGATTAGTCAATCGTGAATCAGAAGTACCATAGTAAGCTCGCGTAAGGAACTAAACTACCTACTCGAGTAAGTATGCAATCCACCAATCCCCACAGCAAATCCCCAACGCACAACTGCCCCCCTACTTCACCAAATCCTCCGCCTTCATCATCCCCCTCTTCATCATCTCCACCACTGCCGCAGTAGGATCCGCATAAATCGCCGTCTTGCTCAACCGAATCCCCCCATCACCTTGCCTCTCATACGCAAACGCAAACGCCGCTGGCCCCTTGCCGTCCCACTCCCTGCCCTCGCGATCACGCACCTTCTCCTTCTTGCCCTCCCCACCCGCCGGCACAGCCAAATCCCAATACAGCGTCGCGACGCCGAGCATTTCCCAACCATCCCCAGACTCCCAGCACAGGAGCAGCTCCGGGTCGTGCAGGTGCGCGGCGAAGGGGGCGTAGATTTCTGTGCTGAGAGAGGCGAAGGAGGCGGGGCCGCCGGAGACGGTGGTCCCGTTGGATTTGTGGAGGGTGTGGGAGGCGGTTAGGTAGGGCGTTGAGGGTTGGGTGTCCCAGGCTTTGGCGTCGATGGCACGGGTGTAGTGTTCCCTGGGTGGGTTAGATGGGGTGGTGGGGGGTGGGGAGAGGAGGGGATGGGGTGTGAGAATTGGCGGTATGTTGAAATGTGGAGTTTAGAAGGGAGATGATTGGATTGAAATAAAGGGGGGGTAATACATCCACTTCATGCATGGGTGCGCACGTGTTGTGTCATCCCAGGTCCCAGTGTGAATGAATGCTGGTTGGGTTGAGAAAGACATGTCGAGTACTATGATACAGGATTGTCGTCTTCAACAGTAGAAGGAGCAATGGAATGCTTTGTTTGAGCTGGGACTTTTCTTTCTGAATTTATGTTACTTTATAGCTCTTTTTCACCCTTCTTCATCCTCAGCTCTAGTCATTTGATCGGGACATGCTGAGCATCTATTCTCTATCATTTGTCAAATAATTACTACTGTGGCCAGCTGTAGAGATGCGCCGTTCGATTTGGAAGATGCGCTATCCAAGTTTGCGGTATGTGATTGGTCGTCTAGGCACTTGAGCTTGCGATATACATGTTAGGTTGAATCAACGAACAGCGGAAGTGTCGCAAGAGGCTTGGGGCTGAACGTCCAGATGCGGGGAAGCTGGGTGGAAGTGAACGTGGTACGTAGGCATGTTCAATTCCAAATCATCGGCCCCCATGTAAGGATCCAAGCAACTAGGAAGGTGTTTAGGAGTGTCTATCTCAGCTATGAAGTTTGAGATGTGGAAAGTTAAGGCCGAAGACAAGGTAGAGCGAGCAAGTCTTAACTGGCCCGTCCCGACTTGGCGAGGCTGACTGGACCCATCAGGCCGCCAGTGCTGAAGGAGTGTTCACGTTCCTGTCGGAGGAACTCCATGCTAATCACTGGCTGGATTGGACCCGTTTCCAGGGCTGCGCCGCAAATGAAGGAGGAATGAGGGCCTGACGGATGTGGCTGAGACGGTCGGATGGTTTGATGGAGAATGCTAATCCCAAAGACGGAACTATCTAACCACATTTGGGTCATGTTCGTAGTCGGCCGAATAATCCTCCCGTCTGCCTTGACCAATCTGCCCGCTTCAAGAAACAACCTCGCATGACTTGAGATTCTATCTCTCCGCATCTATATTCGCACACTCAATTATTCCCACCACCGAGCAGATCTCCATTGCATGACGAGTCCAGGAATACTCCTTACGCAGATATAATAAGGCCCAACATGTCGACCTTGGAGAATTCTCATCACAACAACCATCAACAGTTCTACAAACACTTGAACATATCCAACACATCATTTCCTTCCATCATCAAGTAATCAACACCAATATTATCCAATATCAAAATGTCAACCTCAATCCGCAAAGTCGTCGTTACCGCCTTCGGTGACCATTCCAACGTCAAGGTCATCACCGACACCATCGCCGCACCAGCAGCACATGAAGTCCAAATCAAAGTTCTCTACGCTGGCATGGGCGGATCAGACATGGCCATGCGTAATGGAGTGTACCCAATGCAAAAGAAAGCACCCCTTACCCTCGGCTACTGCTGTGTCGGCCGCGTCCACCAAAACGGCTCCAAGAGCAGCAAGTTCAACCCCGGCGATCTGGTAGCATGCATGACCATCTACGACTCGCAGGCCGAACTCGTCAACCAACCGGAAAAGTATCTCATTCCCGTGCCCGAAGGCCTCGACCTCCAGCAAGTCGTTGCACTCATCCTCGACTGGAACGTCGGATACGCAATGGCCTACCACACAGCCAACATCACTCCCGGCTCGCGGGTCTTCATCCACGGGCTCAGCGGCTCCTGCGGCTTCGCACTCCTCACCTTCGCCAAAATGCAAGGCGCCGAAGTCTACGGCACCGCCTCAGAAGCCAACCACGCGGCCGTCCGCGCCGCAGGCGCCACGCCCTTCGTCTACACGGACAAGAACTGGATCACGGCCATGAACGCCATTGGCGGCGCGCACTTTGTCTTCGACCCGCTGGGCTTCGAGTCGTACGACGAGAGCTGGCAGATTCTCGCGGGCAAGAAGGGCGGCAAGCAGGGCGGCCATCTCATCGGGTACGGCAGCAATCAGCACGCGCTCAACGGCACTAAGCCGCGCAGCGGGAACGTTGAAATCGCAAAGTTGATTGCTAGGGGGCTTGTGCCGTTTTGTCCTTACAAGACGAGCTTCTACTATATTGACCGGGACCAGGCGGATTTTGTACCGGACTTCGAGAACTTGGTGTCGCTGCTGCAGAAGGGTGTTATAACAGTGCCTATTCGAAAGGTGTGGCCACTTGAGGAGGTGCCTGAGGGTCATCGGGTCTGGAATAAGGGCGCTGGTGTTGGTGCTGTTGTGGTCAAGGTTGCGGAGGATAAGCCTGGATTCTAGTCGGTTGTCTGTTTCTAGATCGGTGTTCTTGGGGAGATGGAGTAGTGTGCAATGTAAATACCCTTTCAATATTTATAGAGTTTTTACTGCTTGTTGATTCTGTGATGGCGTCTCTTGTGTAGTAAACAGGTCGAGGTTATATAGTACTGTCTACTGTTATGTATTCAGCTGGACTTGGCTGTGAGTCGAGTTTGGATCACTGCTTTGGAATCGAGCCTTGAGTACACCATCCGTAATGTATCTTGATACACACATATGCCACCAACAGAGATCGCACATGGATATTCAATGTTTCGGTCAAGATCATCAAATGTCTTTCCCGTAAAAAGACAAATGGCGGCTTCTAACCTATCAGTTTCGACTTGTCCGCGGAGACCTCTCGAAACGTGACGAAAATCTCCGACAAGATTTCCATGTTCTTTTACGTCCAACTGAGAAGTGTATCTCTTCTCAGCCTGGATATTATACAGTCTCTGTACTCCTCGCAAAAGTGGCCACAGGTTCTCGGATACACTAACGGTCGACAAAAGCATACCCAGCAGAATGATTGTTTCAATGGTAACGACCAAACATGAAGTTGCGCGAAATCCGCTGCCTGGATCTGTGCACAATGAACAGCCACAGGAAACAGCTAGTAATCCGATGCACGCCTGGTATTTCGAAAGAGCGTCATCGAAGGATACCCCATCGCAAGACTTATGCATAGCCCTAGCCGCAAATCGCAGTTCCGGGAAAATGCCTAAAGTATGTTTCACAAAACCTTTCCCCATGGACTTATCGCAATAGAAGCCGTAATTGTGGAGGAGCTCTCTGGGAACACCAGTCTCTGCTAATGCAATAGCTTCGAACAACCGTGCTACAGAGCCGATAATTTCTCCCACTGCAAGTTCCATTTTTGAGAGACGTTCGAACGCAGAATCGAAGACGACTGACAAGACGCTCTCCCATAAAACTCTTCCGCTCAGCGATGCAACTTCTTTGCTTCCTGGATGCTGACCTTCCAAGTGCAAATATTGTTTGTGGAATAGGTCCATTGCGCTGCGAAGGTCATATATCTTCTCCGTGATTTTGATCATTCTAGTGTCATACTCGCCCAGTCCTCCCATGTATATGATGTTGATGTGCGCGTTTGTGCCAGGACAACTGGAATGTTTGAGGTCACCATGTTCGTCCGTTATGATGACAGTAAGCCCAAATAGCCATTCTGCAAGTGCTGCAATCCATCCAGCCTCACGGCATCCAATAATGGTAATGGAACTCCATATGCCACGCGAGACGTTGCCGAGTCCAGTTAGAGTATCGGCCATGCTCGAGGCACCCGGACGTGCACTATAAGTTCCTGCTTGTTCGGCCGGCACATACATGCTCATCAATGTTTCGGCTCGTATCGGGAACGAAGTAGTGCTAAAAATCCCGGAGCAGGCGCGGATCAGGTTTCCCCATTCACTGACCGCTGGCGTTGGATGGAAGTCCCCTTTTGCTTTCAGGAGCTCGGCAAGGATTTCCGCAGAGAGATCGTCCGGAAAACATTCTGATAAGGCGGCACAAAGAGCAACAAGGGTTGCACCTTCTTCCGTGACCGAAATTGAGCGTACAACATTCTTGATTCCAAATCCAAACCACAACACTTCTCCCAAGCCACCGAAGGATTTCAGTTGCGATAAGGCTGACTGCATATTCTTCCTGCCTGTCGAGGACAACTCGAATGAGCCTCCAATGAAATGCCCTACTGTCAAGGTGTACGGGTCGATCGAGGCTGCCGATAGCCTCGAGAGTACTCCCAAAGAGAAGCGAATTGTGCTTCCTGAAAGACTGACCCAGTCAACTTGGCCTTGTTGGGGAAACTGAGTACTGTTCAGCCTTGTTGTCAGGGGTTGAGCGTCGTCATCGACTGTAAGCTCGAACGCCATTGCTGAAGGGCGTCTTGTCCAAAGGCAGGGAAGATTTGATGAAACGACGGGAATTCTTTTGTAAAGAATATAGGTGCGTTTGATAGCCCTTTAAGTCCTCTTTGATCCGCTTCATCGTTGAGGATTGCCCCTCATCTGCAGGTGCAGCCAATGACGTATGCAGCTGTCGCGAGGCACTGCACGAGGCTCCTCACGCGGCTGAGCTCGCCCTCTCTAGGTAGTCATTGCCGAAGCATCTGTATCTTGATTTGGTATAGGTAGTTGGAGGACCATGCTGTACTACTCAGAATCTTGGCACCGTATGCAGCTATCTTGAGCTTTATCTCCTGTCCTAGAGAGCCCTTTGTAAGGGGAAGTGGTTGGCAAAGAGGAGTTATAAGAGGTGTTAGTACATGATGTACTAGAGACGAATCTATAGAAGCCTTGAGAGGCTTCCCTCAGATGTTTATACGGGTGGGCTCTCCACGTGACCCACGCCGATGAGGTTTCAGGGTCTTGGCAGCCTGTTCCGAAGCAGGAAGTATCCCTGACAATGCTTTCATGCGATATTCATGGCCTTCTGGGTATACTAGAATCTACAAAGGTTCTACGCATTGTAATTTTTCAAAGTGTTGTTGCCATCGTCCTTTAGTCAGTAAACAATAACAGGCAATTATTATCAGCCTTGTGGCAGGCATGGCGCACTAACTTATTGCACATTACCATGCTAATATCCATTAGTAAGTCATATAAGCCTTTACTATCTTTGGCATGTGATTACTGCTGTAGCTGTTCCCCAGCTGACTCAGTTTTGTAACGTAGCGTTGCGCAGGGAAGATATTAGGGAAGCAAATGAGCAGCATCGTATGATTGGGTGTCATGTGATGTGTGATGCGTGAAGTGCTAAATTGCATAGTTCGATATTGTAGAGAAAAGAGGATTCCAGGATGCTAACAGTTTCATGTATTCTTAAGCACTAAATTTCACAAACTCCCCAGCGCCCCCTCTGACCAAAATGTTAGCTCACGACAATTTCATCTCAAGCGTATCTATACATGCGCTCATGCAACCCCCATGTCCTACCATCTACAAGGTTTTGCCAGGTCCTCGGAACACCACCTCGCGGATTTCGCCTTCTTCGAGCGAGCCCTCATCATCTTCACAAAGGCCTTGTTCTGCGAGGGCCTGTTCTGCGAGGGCCTGTTGTGCGAGGGCCTGTTGTGCGAGGGCTTATTCTGCAACGGGTTGTTCTGCCCGGATCCCGGCCTTCTTCGTGACCTGGTACTCGGTGAAGGTTTTGAACCCGCTATTTTTCCACGCCATGTAGTCCGTGGTCGAGATCTTGATGTTCGGCTTTTTCTTGCCATGGAGGAGCGCAAGACCTTGTGCGGCTTCGAGCTCGCGGTCGGTGTAACGGCCAGTGAGCCGCATGAGTATCAATGCGGCCTGGATTTCGGGAGAGGTGGTTGAGGTGGCGGCCTCGTTGATGGTGCTCGTGCAGGGTGCCATGGTGGAAGCGCGGTGGATACTGATCGTTCGGTTGAGGAGTCGAGGAGCTTGCGCGGGTCTGTAGTCGGGGATGTGCGAGAAAGCGTGGTCTTTGTATCATGGTTAGAATTCTTATATAGATATGGGTTGAAGGCATTTTCTGCCCTGGTTTTCACTTTTAGGGGAGGAGTGTGAAGAAACAGCGGATTCGTGTGAAAGAACTATGTAGTCCGAGCGCGTGAGTGGTCATTAGGTTGAACCGTGTGACAATGTGATCAAGGATATGATTTCACTTCACATGAGTATTCGTGTTGCGAAAGATGAGATTTATACATCTAGGTGTCATGGTGATGTGATATCAGATGGAAGGAGTTGAGAGGAGAGACAGTGCTCTGTGAGTCCTTTTTTTTGATCATATACAGCAAGATCGAGGTGTTTTATTTGTTCAAAGCAAGAGTATCAGTTGTTATCAAGCCTTGAGCCGTTGGTGAACAAGCAAACTGGTTATCAATCTCTGTACTAACAACGCTGGCTGAGACAGGTCATTGCAAGAGTCCACTAGTCCAAAGTCTTTTATTCTGACACAACATAGTAGTAGAGTGCACAAACTTCAAAGCAGTGAACTATGAAGAGTAGGTTGAAAGGAAAAGCATCGAATTTCAAGATGCAATCTCTCCAATTGCTATGAAATACCCTTGCTTGAAAAACTACACCACCAAGATTGTGCCACGCACAATCAGATAATAAATACTCCTCAAGTGCCCTATATGACGTCTTATACTCAGTGGGGCTATCCAAAACTCGTAGTATCAATCCTTAAAAGCTTGCTTTTCCAGCTCATGACTTCAAATATCCTTTGACCAGAACTTAATCGCCCGTTTCACCAAGATGCTGTTGACCCTACCCCCTTTCAAGTCATGTCACTACCAAAAGAAACTTAATACAGACAGAGACACTGTAGTCCCACCATGCTCAACGCATTGATGAGCTTGCCTCGATAGCAGCTTCGTCATTTCCATCATCCCAGTCCACATTCTTCCAGTCACTCTGTTCTTCCTCAATCTGTTCTTCGCTGAGTTGCCGATCTACAGCAATCGCTTGTCTAGGGAATACCTCCGGCCACCCCTCCCTTCTCCATCTATTCAGCCGTTTCGTCGCGGTATACCCAGACTGATCGTACATGAAATCGATCCGGGGCTCCGCATACTGCGGCTCCAGTGGCTCCAGAACCATCCCTTTGCTGGCAAAGACGACATCTTCTGGTTCTGCCTCTCGGAGGCAGAGAATCGTCTTGACCTTTAGGGATACTTCTGCCTTTACCTGCTTGTGATTGGCGGCCGTGATCTTTTCCAAGCCTTGCTGGTAGACTCGGAGAACAGCTGCGCGGTCGGGCCCGTAACATATCTCATTCCCTTCAACTGGGATGGTAGCTGCGAAGCTGTTTCGGGCGCTTAGCAGGTTACTTCGGATTTCCTGAGGGGTCTGGCGCTCTTTCTCTGCCGGTACTGGTGATACTTCAGCGTTATCAGAGGCCAGATTTTCGTGGAAGTCGCCGTGGGTTAGTCGGCGAAGCTGCCATACCGGTTTTCTTTTCGTGACTTCCATGACTTCCTGCCTTTTTCGATATGTCGGAACCGGCTGTGTATGATCGGGAAGCGCTATTCCAGATATTCGCAATAGATGCTGTGTGCTGTGGTGGTTACAGCGGCGGTCCGAGCAAACTGCGCTAGTGGCCCTGGGCGAATACTGAGACTCTGAGCAATCAGTCCGACAATGTTGCAATGTTTCAGGGTGATTCACGCATGTGACGAGAATTTGTGGATGCTGGTTTGTTCGGTGTTTGGAGACGTTCCTTTCATGGAGCAAAGGTATGGTGTGTAGGAAGCAGGTTGAAAGGGCTGATCGAGGTTGTGTCAAGCGCAAAGGTGATGGAGGCAAGTGTGGGCAGAGCAGATGTCAAGCTGAGGTAATGGAGGCAGGCATGGTAAGATAGCAAGCTGAAGTGAAGGCCTGGCACGAGCTTAAGTCTGATTGGACGGTATTCACTCGGGCTCCTTCACTTGAATCTGTACGTAACGCAAAAGTCGCGTGACTAGTGTTATACTTCTAATCAATCGTATGGGCACAATTGTGATGCCAAGATCTATACTGAACATGAAGATAAGATGCTGTTTGACTAAGTAGTACACCTCAAAAGTCTCAGCCCAAGGAAGACATCTTGATACAGCTTTACCCTTGATTCTTGATATTCTCAGATACTGCATATCAGACATTTTCCAACAACACAGGATTCCTCTTTGGCCTCACCCCATGCTTGCAATCTATACACAGCCGCGACCTAGCGTACCGAATCACCGGTGTTACAATTATCCAAGTTATTCTCGTAAGCACCTAGCAGTAGACTGTAAGGAACGACCTACCGCTAGTGCGTGTGAACCTACCTGCGCAAGAGTAACTTTACCTTAAATAAACTCTACTCCCAATAATCCGCTTAAATTACGATATCCCAAGAAAGCATCTAAAAAATTCATCCAGTCTCTCCGCACGAAGCCGCCAAACACAAGAAACCCATCAGCGAACTCAGGGTAGTACAAGCGTAAACCCTAACCCTAAACTCTATAACACCGCACCCAAACCGTCTCGCTTTTTTATGACTTACCCCGATGCACCAGCATACCAAAACCCCTTCCAAACCTCTTATGCTATGGCTTCCTGAACAGAAGACTAGTACTGCGCAACTAGGCTAGGTTTCAAATATACTCTCTGTGTAAAAGAGAAGTGAAGTCAACAAACACAGTGGATATATAATATAAGTCCTTATGAATAGATATTACTACGATTTGAAAACAGAAAGTATCTTGCATTTAGTAGAGAAATATAGTATGGAGATTGTTGGTGCGATTTGTGAAAACACGAGTGTGCACTACGAATCTTAGGACTCTAGAGCAATGTATGCTTCATCTTCAGGTGAATTCACATTCACGTTATAGTCTTCCCAGTGCGGCCGAACCAGTGTTTGCATGTCAAATGCAGTTAGCCCTGATCCAATTTGGTGCTGCACCTCGCGCTATTCCCAATTAGGCTGCCCGCCAAGCAGGTACAGCCGTTCCAACCAACGGCGCCACCAGAACCAGAATCCCAGCGGCCAGATTATCTCCAGCATGCCTGATTCGCCATGGCCGCACTATGGTAATCTCCAGACTCTCTCCATCGACGATTGGCGACGCCGTCCACCCACGACGCCCGAACGCGCGGTTTCTGCCAATACGAGCAGGCGCCCCACCGAAGGAATGTCGCGGACCGTCTACGCAAGGTCTAGCCTTGGCGCATCCCTGACGCCTGGCCGGCGCTCCCTGAACGGCTTCCACACGAGAACTGGTGGCTGCTGCTATCTTTCTTTTCACCATGGGCTGACGGCCTCCTGAATTGGCCACACCCCCTCATCCGGATCCCCGCTGCTCGACAACACACGCTCGCTTCGCCGTACGCTTTCTGTGACTTCTCTGGACGGTGTGCGCGACAGATGCGAGCATACAGCTGAAGTCGCGACAATGCTCGCTTCCCGATCGCACCTACCGCGCCCGCTGCGCTTCCTCGTCCTCCTGCTCGTCATATACGCCTTCTGCTGGGTCAAGGGATGGCCGCAGTACTACGACGAAGAAGAGCTGCCCGCCTCCCAGCGCCCGCTGTCGTCCGGCATGGGGCCGCACACGGTCGAGCACGACCAGCTCATCGTGTCCATTACGACCACCGCAACCACGGCGTATTCCAAGCTGGCCCCGACACTGGTCTACCTCGACAAATCAGACCACGAGCAGCTCCTACTCTTCAGCGATCTACAGATGGAGATTGGCAAGTGGCCCGTCTTCGATGTGCTCTGGAGATTCTCCCAGAACTTCATCGTCGAGACCAAGGACTTGGGACGGTACAGGGCGCAGGTGGACTATTCGCGGAAGAGCATTCCCATGCGCAAGCTGGTGAAGCAATACCCACAAGATGAAGAGAAGATTCTGGCAAGACTATACAAATACAAGATTCTGCAGTCCATGGCCGCAGCGTGGGAATACCGCCCAGACCGGAAATGGTACGCCTTTGTGGACGACGAGACGTATGTTTACAGGCCGAACCTGCTTGACTGGTTGAGCCAATACGATTCCCAGGCCAACCACTTTTTCGGAAACGCGCCTACAGCCGGCCTCCCTGATCCATTCGCTGCTGGTGGGACCTCTTTCATTTTGTCTCACAATGCCATGAAGGAGCTCTTCAAAGAGCGCAAGGACGTGATCAAAAAATGGCAGAACCTAATATTCGACCATGCCTCCGCCCAAGAACTTGTCTCCAGCGTGGTACAATCGGAACTAGGCCTCGGCATGGACGGCGTGTGGCCGGGCATATCGGGCTTTGATCCGAGCACCGTGCCCTTCTCGCCAGCGCTCTGGTGCGTCCCCATCCTCATGATGCATCACGTGTCGGCCGACATGGCCAGCGACCTGTGGCACCTAGAGAAATACCGCCAAGACAACCACCTCACGCACACACCACTCCGCTTCGCCGACCTCTGGGAGCGCTTCATGACGCCCGAGAACCTCAACTTCACGCGCAGCGACTGGGACAACCTCTCCGCCGAATCCTCAAACGCCCGCTGGAACATCCTCTTCGAAGGCAACCAGCCGGACCCCGGCCGTGCGCCCTCCGGCGAAGACTCGCCCGACGCGTGCGCGGCGTCCTGCGACCAGAGCACGTACTGCATGCAGTGGTCGTACTCGTCGATAGTCCAGAAGAACTGGAACGACAATCCCCAGACCAAATGCCATTTGAGCAGCAGTATTCGCTTTGGCGCGCACGCGGATCCCCAGGAGTGGATTGTGCATGGCGAGCAGGCTACCAGGACGTATAAGAGTGGGTGGCGGAAAGATCGGTTTGCGCGGTGGGCGAACCAGCAGAGGTGTAAGGCGCAGCATCAGCGGTGATGCTGGGGGGATAATGTGGAGGTGTATTTTGGTTGTTGAGTGGTAAATATAATGTGTATGTGTGTGTTTAGCGTTTAAAATTTAAATAAATATCTACTCTTACTACTTGCTGAGCGGGTCGCGTGTTTTGGGAGCCGTGGGCTGTGCTGTGCTGTAATATGCGACTTGACATCCTCACTCGATATATTCGCTGTCTCTGCCTCTCTCTCTCTCTCTCCTAAATAGAACCTCTCCGTTCCCGTGCTGTGCGTGCTGTGTTGAGTATCGTCCTTTCCTGCGTATGTATAGATTTCTCTTCATATCTCAATGTGTTCGAGTCGGGGATTAATTAAACAATTGAGTGCATCTAAAAATGGGATACATGAGCAGGAATAGGAAAGTTTATCAGCGGAGCGAGGTCTCGAGCTGTTTTGTCAGAATGGTCAGCGAGTTCTGGGTGGTGTAGATGGTGTAGATGGTGAAGGCTGGTCTGGTGAGTGCCAGCGCTGTGGAGCGTGCTGCGTGCTTCGTGCTGGGGACTGGGGAGGTATGTGGGATGGCGAACAGTAGAATAGTGTAGCAGTGTAGAAGTTGGGTTGATAGGTGAGTAGATATTCCCAGCGCCCTAGAAATCTCGTGTGGTCGATTGGCCGACAGGAAAGAGACGTCCACGCACACTCCTTCACCCCTCTCCTTCACCCCTCTCCTTCACCCCCACCCTCCCAACTACTACTACGCAAAGCGCGTCCAACACCCCCAAAAACACCCCAAAAAAAGGTAGTTTTATATTTTACGGACCAGACCCGCCTTTTTTACCGAACTGGTCGACGATTTTTTAATAATGGTTTTTGAATATTTGAAGACCAGAAAACCCGCCATTGTGCCCAAACTGGTCGATCCGCGTTTCGAACCCGGGGTGTAGGCGAGGCGTGAATAGGAAGAGCCGTTCTTTGAAACCTTCACGCCCCTGCTACACCGCTGCGGGTTCTTGTGTGTTTTGGCAAATAAAGTAAATTATATATGGCATGCTTATTGTCGCTGGAGCAGCGCTGAGGGTGTACGGCTTCGAGGGAGAGCGCGGGCCTGTGCGTACGGGTTTGAGCAGGAGAATATCGAGCTAGGTAGATGACGTGCGCGGTGCTGCTGCCTGGCTGGAGGGCTCGAGCGTCCGTCTGGTGTTGGTTGAGATGGTTGGGGTGATTGAGCTGCGAGCTTTGTGCTACTGTTGGAGCGTGGAGAGAAATATACCTCGCTGCCGTTAAAAGAGCGTGTTGTACGACAAGGGATGTGCCATCGGTAATGCTTTTGGATCGATGAGGTTGCTGCTTGTATCTAGGCATGTGTTGTTCGGAACGCTTTTGGTGTGCGGTGCATATGTGGTTACTGCGCATGGTGCATGAGAAGCGTGAAGTAGGTTAATCTGTTGTGTTTAGAGGTGTAAACGTGTTTTATTAGTATAGTATAGTATTGCTTTTAACCTATGATATTATACCAAGATGGCCAGTGTCTATGCTGTGAGGACACCTCATCTAGAACCTTTAAAGGGGCTCGAGATAACCAACTGGACTGTTCACTGTATCCTGAAATATATCCATCATCACTGCGTTTACTATACTATGAACTTGGCGAGTTGATCTCGAGATGTAGTCGATAGAGGATTGCAGGCTAGAATGAGCTTAGAAGAAGGGTTAAAGTGCTGAGATATACATCAGCCTAGAAATTTTCGGCGCTATTGACTAGTAGGGAAATACGACCACGATGTGTCCATGCTCAGCGCGCTAACCGGGTGTCTGTGATGCTACAGTTGTTTCGCGACTGGACGGTGGAGACTGCATATATGGTTGGAAACATTGTATGATGGGAAAGGGGAGATGGCCGAGGACGTACGCCGTGGGCCGTGGACTTGGTCTGGGCGATGCGATTGGCGAATGGATGTGAGATCCACAATTTGTATCGTAGAGCGCATGAAGTGGAGATCAGGGCGTGTTTAACGGTGAGTGTGTTTGTGTTTATTGCACTAAGTTGGGGGTCATTGCAACTATTAGCTATATATCTTATAGATAATGACTTGGAAACCTTTCAGTCCTGTTGACGCCACATGCAGACGCGACAGTAACCATGGTAGGCACGTACGCTAGACTGATTTTGGTTTTTTGTGACTTCTTACTATCTTAGCGAGGGGACCCCAGCGTTGAATTAGGAGTCAGACTTCGCTGTTCACGGAGCTTCTTTATTACTCATTTAAAAGATGAATCAAAAGTTGTATAGAATCTTAAGTCCATATTTTGGAATAGGTACTATCGTTTGCAGGTGCCGGGTACGTTTGACTATTTCGCAAGATACCAGGGAGGTGTTCACGGGCGATATCTACGATAAACCGAGCTTCCAATTGCACATTAGAGTTGGAAGTGCTTTTACATCGGATCAATTATTCAACAGTTTATATGGTCTACAAGAGTCATGCATCTGTGCAAAGGCCGCTCTTGACAAATGGTACCAAGGTTGATGAGTGAATAAGCCACCCCGAACTTTGAACTGGGCTACCGGGCCCCTGTAGGGCTGACTTTCAAAAGTAAGGCCTGAAATACGTGAATAGATAAACTGGGCGAAATAACCACGTCCAGGTGTTGAAAGATCATTGTGCGCACATAATCTCCAGCAACAGCAGCCACATAGGCCGATCAAGTGAAAATGAGAGGTAATGTTGAAACACGAGAGTGAAAGATGAGAGTGAATAACTCTCTCTAATATGTGATAGAACATGGTTCGAAGGTATATAACACCATGTCCTTCCAATATACCCTCGTTCCCAATTCTCACATCGATAGTCAACCCAGAGTGACAATCAACTCTCTCACTGTACCACCGCTCTCACGACACCTTCGCCCGCATAACGCGCGGAATTCTGAACATCATGGACATCAAGTCTCTCCTCAATTATGAGCCCGCACATGCCGGTCATGTCAAGCGACGGATTTCCAAGCCAGCTCTCGCCAATGCTCAGCCCACACAACAAGACACGACCGATCTGCCCCGATCCCTCATTGTCCGCTTCAAACATCCATTTCCAGTTCCGGATCTTGACACTCGATCCACTACACAAGACACCACTGAGGTGAAACATGTGCTTCAATTCAAAGCGCCAACTACAGCTCAAGACTGCAAGGCTCAAGACTGCAAGGCTCAAGACTGCAAGGCTCAAGTCACCCAACAAGAAACTATTGCGCCCACCACGCCTACGGAATTCGTACACTTCGAAACGCAGAGCAGCATCCCGGTAGCCGCGACACCGCCAACCAGCTCATCAGTGGTACCTGAGCTCCCCACCACGACGCCAGTGAAGCGACATCCGAAGGCACCTGCTATCCGCCAAGCACCTCGAACGCGAATATCAAAACCAAAGGGGCCAAAGCCGAAGCCTGGGACGAAGGAGAATCCTCACCCTAGTGAGGTCAAAGTCGTGAATGGCTGGACTTGCTTTACTAGGATCAAGGTGGGAGAAGAAGGGGCCGGCGATGGAAAAGAACAGGATACAGAAGAGCATCAAGACTGCGGAAATGACGCAGATGCCATGGATAGTTTAGAATATGCAGCTGAGTGAGCTTAGGAGGATCTGCGCTTGTCATGCGAGGCTGGATATTGGTTGCATTTCAGAGTTGAGGCTGGGATAGCGGAAAACCTGGACATCACATCACCGAGCATAAGACGGTCATCTGGCTGGCCATTCTTAAATTTGTAGTCAGGGTGACTGCATTTGTATATTATCTGTACGAGTAATGTCTAGGAGAAGTGATGATGAATCCTGACCTCTTTCAATCCAAGCTTACCACAATCCATACTATAACCTTTTCTTGCCAAAACCTGTAGCAATGACCAGCAATGACCTACAATGACCCGACTTGACCTCATCTCTCGAGCGATACAAATCGCACACGCTTCTTCCGATATTGGTCTTCTACGTGTGCCTCCAATGCTTCCAATTTTTCTTCTTCTTCCAGCAATTTCATCAAGGCTTTCATCGACTCCTCATTCCGCAGCTTTAGTTCCATCCGACATTTCGCATAGTGTTCCTCCAGTTCTAGGTCGTCCAGTAGTTTCTCAGAGAGCTCCATCTTTTCGGTTTGAAGTGCTTCGAACCTCTGACAGTATTTCTCTACGCTATCCTTAAACATAGCCTTTGAAGTTTCAACGCTATACCTTTGTCCGTTTTCACGAGGATTGCCCCCGTCATTTGGAGAGGCTAGGTTGGCCATTGTACGAGCGGTTTGTATATCTGGTTCCGGCGAAAGAACTTGAATGCTGTAAGGCATTGATTGAGCGGTAGGATTTGGCTTACCAGAACCTCCCCTAAGGAATTCTAGTTTACTTATCTCAATCGGTGATTCCGAAATGGTTCGGGCAGCGGTCGGTGTTACTCCATCGCGTGTTCTAGAAGTATCATTATGATGTCCCGGTGAGATCGTTTGATAGTCTGAACCGTGATGATTTGTCGCAGTATATGGGCCCTGTGTTATGTCAGTAAGGCTCTAGTATACAGGAGTGTGCTACTTATTTTGTTACTCTCCAGTTCCTTGTTCACAGCTTGGGCTGCCAGGAGGAAATTGTGAGGACAAACGCTTGAATTATATCCTCTTGCGCGGCCACGGAGCATAAACAATCCTTTGATGTATGTGCGTAGCATGTGCTGTTTTAGGATATTGAAGGGTTTGAGCAACTCAATCGGAGTTGGATCTTTTGATTTGAAGATTCGATATTTCGATCGAAGAATAACAGCTCCTGGTCTTTTTTTGTAGCCCCCTTGAGGGTCGAAAAAAGCAAAGACGACCCCATTCCCATAACGACCCACTTCGAGTTTCTCCGAGACGATTCCTTCTGTTGAAGGGATCCACCGGAACTGGTTAATCTGTTCTAGATTTGTTCGCTTAAATTTTTCCCTCAGCAGTTGTTGTACTTGTGCCCGTGCTGGGTCTTTGCCTCGAGCATTATTTGCTTGTAATCGGGATCTTGGTGTTGACATTATGTCTAGAACAAAGATTTGAGTGAGTGCTGGGGAATTGTTGTAAAAGTCTAACAAAAGAATCAAAGAGCACAGTAAAGAGATAATGAATGGGCCAGTGAACGAACCTTTTTGTGCTGTTGTGAGCGTTTTCTTTAATGTGGAACACGAGCCCTATGGGGACAGAAACCTTAAAGTAACTTGGCAGGCAAACCACCTGTGTATGAATTATTATATTTCGGGTCACCATAGAGCCTTGTAAACGACTGATGTTTTGGCCTTTGGGATTCCGCGAAATGCTGAAATGTTGTCCAACTATCAGCCACGTCAAGTTACACAACAGCCAGCAGGGCACAGCTCACATGTACGCCACTTTCCCCAGAGCGCCCGCTACCAATCGAACGCCATGATCGAGTTCCTCTGAAACAAACATGACTCACCAATGATTCAGACGAATAAGGATCAACGTGGTAGCCTACTGATCTACCTGACTTCGCGAACGATAGGCTCTAATTAGTGTCTTACTGCGTTGAGCTACTCTAGGCATATACATAAATGCTTCCTACTGAGCCGTCTATCCCTCAGAGTCCACGCAGTCCGCAGAAGGCAGTGCCAGGAAGATAACGTTTGACTCAGGCGACGGCCTTTCCATGTCTCCATTTGTCTTTGATAGGTTGTGGTATAGGGAAGAGGATACCTTTAGACTGGGTCTAACCTAGGCTTGCAAAGTAAATATCCAGATCTGGTACGCTCTGCGGCAAAACGATGCTGTGGAAACCAAGCCCATAAATGCCAATACAACACGGGTAGACAAGACGAATGCGAAAGAATCTAGTGGCTTGCGCAAAACATGCAAGGAGGTGCCTCAGGACAGACTATAATCACATCGGCCTGTAGAATGCGTAGCTAAGAGTGTAATATCCCAGTCCCTACGTAGCAAACAGATAATTATTTTATCTTTAATTATTTAACTTCTCATTTCCTCACTAGCCTAAAGCGCAAAAACCAGCTAGTCATCTCATCTGTAATTTACGCGTAAAATTGTTATGCAACCTCTATTAAAGGCCTCTTCACCTTCCGTCCCTCCACATGTAAAGCGGAGAGAAACACTATTCATCAGCATCACCCGCGATAGCACAGACTAATGTCTACAACTGCAAGAGATAGCATACTCCAAGCTCTAAAAGGACTATTATCACGATATAAGGTACAGCAAGAGGCATAAGTAGTAGGGGTGCTTTGTATGTGTGGGCGCACGTGATAGCAAGTCGTCAGGGCTATCGAGGTTAGCATTCTTTTCCTTAAAAGAGTGTCAGATGTGGACGTGATAAATAGTTTATTAGGATAGCCTGCGATAATTCATAATAGGTAAATAGATAGGTCGGGAGCTTAGCCTTAGCTCTAGCTAGGCCTACCGCTTTTGCCTTCTACTAGAGGATATAGCAGAGACACATAAATACAGCAGCAAAATTTCCCCCATCCTACCTGCCAGCAACCTACCTAAGTTCGCACCAGGTTCAACCTCTTTCCATCACATGATTCTTCGGTTTTCGTCGTTCCAGTACGATCCACAAGTTTTTCAATGAAAAGCAAGTCAAATCCCCACTTTCCGATTTCCCAGAATCCACCTTTCAACCATCCGTTAACTTCAGTGCTTAGGTAACATTTATGTACGATTTTAAACCCTTTTCCGTTTCTTCGGTTATCAGGCTGGAGCTAATTTTTGTTGGTATAAGAGCAGACATTGCACAGACGCGCAAACAGCAAACAGCAGGCCGCCGATGGCCAGCCCACCACTCACGTCTTTAAGAGTGGCTCCTACAATGCAGGCCACCGCTATGGACATGGAGAGCGCTACCCCGAACCAGGTGAATACAGCTAATGTACTCAAGACTTTTCCAAAGCACAGGGCCTTCTTAGGAGAAAACCAGTCGTTGCTATTCCCACCATCTATGACGCTGTCGAGATGATCGATAACAAAACTTGTAGCGGAGCCCAAAACTTTTGGATTGTTGATGGCGGGCGTAAGGTACTCGATGCACTTTCCATCCTTGATCAAGACCCTCGGGGGGAACATTTGCTCTTCATCGATATGCATACTGGTGCAGTACTGTTGAGACCATGAGTATGGGGTACAGTAAAATAACAATGTGGCCGTAGAAGGGCTTACCAAGGACACAGTTACGAGCCATATAGCATCTTGACGCATATTGAGAGCATTCCAAAGTGCTGTCAGGATCCAGCGAAGCCCAGTCGTCTGAACACCCCGTATCCTGTGGAGTTGAAGCATGAGGCTTTCCCCTTGGTTCTTAGTCTCGACTGAGACAGACTCATACCTATAATCCTTGTTTCCTCTATCAAGGATAACACGGACCTGGAGGTATGAGAGCACATCTGTCTGCAGTGGAAGAGACTGAGTGCCTTGTTTGTGCGAATCGTGGTTAAGCGCTAGAACATTCTCTCTGCCAATGCTTGCATCCTGACATCTGCGAAAGTCCGGAGTTTGAGAGGAATGCATCAGGTTGGAAAGAGAGAACTTTGAAATAACGGTTACGAACGGGTGGAAGAGGTCAGGCAGGAGAGCCATGCGCAAAGTACTGGCATGGCTCTCATTTATCTTCGAACCACCTCGTCGAGCGGCTGCAAGCTGAGCATGCTTTAGAGATTATCTCACAACCAAAATGGAGCGCAACACAATCCCCAGAGAGCACTTAACATTCAGCGTCCTAGACGACAGCGCCATTCCCATCTTGAAACGTATATATTGCGTTCTGGGTTGGCACCATTTCAGTTGAACACAATTGTGCTCAGCCTGCAGGTAAGGATTCGCTTATTTTACTTATTGCGGTTTAGACCAATGAGTCTTGGAGTGAACATCGCCCCTCACTCAGCCCAACCTTCCCGTCCTCACCAACCTTCAACCTGAAGCAAACCTGCAAACGGCTCAAAAATAAGTCAGCAGCGTGTGGTGCTCTGACTGAAAGAACAGTGAGTCCTCCGATACAGCCCGGCAAGGTCCATACCCTGGACTGGTATTGCTGTACAAATGAGGTTGATCATCTCGTGCAGTGGCCAATCCCAGTCTTGCTCAGTTACTGGAGAACTCCGTATCCACCCCGCAAATTCGCGAGTGGCTCTCATCGGCGACAACAGATATCCATGCTCGGCTAGTTCACTTCAGCAGTACGGATGCACAATCATCTTCGCACCCAGAGCGGTCGTTGCACTGCCGGAGCTCGGGTTCCAATATCTCAATGGCTTCGTTGCGCTCAAATCGACCATCTGCCTTATCAGAAAATGCGAATACCGGTCCACCGTCACTACATCATTATTCAGAAGCAACCCCGACTGAGACCTCAATGTCCGGACCAGCCAGCCATTTTTCCGGAATTCCTTTTCTAGAAGAAGTAGATGGGGTGCTCGAGCGGCCCCCAAATCAGGAGCGAACTCCCGTTTGGGAGTGTTCATTTTGGTTTCTGTCTTGCTCGTATATTTCATGTGATCAGGAAGAATGGAAGACGCATTGCTTGAGCCATTTCAGAGGAGAAGAACCACCAAAATCTGTGCAATGCCCGCTCTGTGATGAGTTCAATTATGAAGGTGATAATGGATGGAAGTCATGGAATTACAGACAAGAGCATGTAACGACGCACTATCTCTTAGGGCACACTTTGCGGACGAGTCGGCCAGATTTTCGCCTCTTCCGGCATCTATGGCAAAAGAGATTGATTGATGACCAAGATCTAAAGGAGCTGAGGGGTGGTAACCATCATCTAGCACGGCCCCCATCAAATTTGGTCGTCAAAACTGGGCGCCGCGGGTGGGAAGGCCGACGCCAAAGGCATCAACATATCGGGGCTAGAAGAACTCACGATACTGTCGGTCAGCAAAGCACCATGGCAAGTCACAATGCTGTATCTACAACGCAAGAAAGCGAACAACCAATTCTCGAAAATGTCGCCCTACAGTCAATCACACATCGAGGCAATGAGAGTATGGCCCCTCAGCCATCAGAAACTAGTAAAACACACACCACTACTGACTTTACAACCTCGAAGCCAGCACATGGCATCATTGTGGCCGAAGAACTACCTCGAAACTCAGAAGGAGCCATTATATGTGATCGTCCAGAGTGTATGAACACAGTTTTCGCCCAGAAAAGTGCTTGGAAGTAAGTCGCTACCCGCACTGTTAAATATAATCTTCAATTGTTCGATATTGATTGTATTAATTATAACTGCAGAATACACATGGACCGTCAACACAATCAACCATACCGCTGCGAGGAACAAGGGTGCACGTATACAAGAGGTTTTGGCTCGAAAGGCGCGCTCAAACGACACATCGACAGTATACACAAGCACATCCAGCTCTCATGCCCTGTAGCAGGATGTTATTATACCTGCTCACGCAAAGACAATCTCCGAGACCATGTTCGCCGGCAACATTTCTCGAACCAAGCCTTTATGCGGGCTGTAAACGCGCCTACACATCGCCCAGAGACATTGGCGAGTATTGCCGATCTCGCACACTATACCACCGAGGAGCTAAAAGCGGCATTTCAGACTAAGTCTACTCTTCCTCGTCGAGAAAAATATCATACTTCGCGTATGGGCCAAGAGGATGCACCACATGTCCCCAGTCAAGGAGAAACAAAAAGTCACAACACTCTTCCATCAGCTAGCGTAACACTTGTATGTGGTATCAATGATATAGCAGATGTACCCTTCCATCCGAAGACCACGTCGGAAAATGATCAAGAATCGTCCGAATCGGATCCAGAGAGTCTACCTTGCGATTCTGATCTTTTGGAAGAGACAGAATCCTCTGAACGCACCCCAGAAGAGCACCTTCCCGGCATCATTTCCGACAAGTTAAAGAAGGAATACTTCGCGCTCTTATTGCACTCTTTCAATGTGACTCGACAACAGGCTCCCACCGACGTTGCCTCGAGCCAAGACCGACCCCAAGGCTCTAGTAGCGCGAGCAAAGGTAAACACCGTGCTGCATCGCCACCTACTACCGATAGCTCTCAGCACTGGTCCTCAAAGAGAAGTCGTCGGAGATCTCCTGACAAAGGGGATCAAGACGATCAAGACGATCAAGAAGACGAAGAGAGCCGCAGAAATGCGCCAAGAGGAACTCCCCCAAGTCGGGAAGAAAATGGCCGGGCAAAGGACCTGTTATTCGCTTGTCCATTTGTGAAACGTTACCCACGTCGCTATTTGAAATGCTTCAGTCACAGTTTGAAGGATATATCTCGCGTCAAGCAGCATCTCTTTCGCGATAAAACTCACTGTCTGCCTATATACTGCCCGAACTGCTCTCGTACTTTTGAGAGAGAAGATATACGCGACGAGCACATTCGAGATGCACAGTGTGCTAAAAAACCGGTGGTAAAGTGGGAAGGCATAACTGATTCCCAAAGAAGGCAACTTAGCAAACGATCATCGTCAACAAGGTCCCCCGAGGAAAATTGGTACGGTGTTTTCAAAATTCTTTTCCCCGGAGAGCCCTTACCAAGTAACCCTTACATTGACATGGGCCTTTCTGGAGAAACCCGAGCCTTTCGCGAGCATTTGTTGGTAGAAGGTCCACGGATCTGGAACGACTTCCTCACGGCCCAATTGCCGGAGCACCTCAGACCATACCTTGAGGAGCTGCAGTCATTGCATGATTCATTCTATGCGGAGTCGATTGTAAAGTTATGTGAGGGTTGGTACTCGCAATGTTCACCTAGCTCTTCAATCGACGCCCAGCATACGCGAGAATATGAAACGATTCCGGATGCAGTCCGGGCATCAGTCGCCGTTCCATACTTACGAAACGGCTCGAAAACTCAATTCACTGACGCCAATTCGGGACATTGCCCCTCGTACGCCGCCCATGGCGGCCGCGCTGTTGTCGCGCCAAGCTCAAGTATACTTCAACGAAATCACATACTACCAGACTATGAATCCGTGCTTAGTATTCAGCAGACATCAGCCGCTCCTACTGTCACGGATCCTGCCCTGGGGTTAGAAGCTTCACCGTATCCTGAAGATATTGCAAACTCAATTGACCAATCTCAAATGGGAGCACCTCATCTTCAGCGTCGTGCACTAGAAAGAGTCGTTCAAGATGATTGTATTGATTCAAGCAGGCTTGAAGATACTTCAGATGGCCTTCATGCCACGTTCCAGAGCGCATACCCCTCACAAGGCGAACCGTCTTCATTCTTGTCACCTTTAGCGCAAAGCCAGTCTAATTCGAAAGATATATTTGACCTCCTAGACATTGACGGATTTGAGTCTTTTGGAGATTTAGGGTGAGCTATCAGAGTGTCTTTTAATACTCAATGAGACTGTAAATACATTGGAAATCTCAAAGTACTATCCTTGGACTGGATCTGAGAAGAAGGACTGGAGGAGCTTGGATTCCATCTTCACCATTCCCACAGCCAAGTTTTCTAGTCTTTCCACACCAACGAAACGAACCGAACGAACAGTCGAACCGAAGAACAACATATAGTTACTCATCACCCACCGCACTCCAAACGTTTAGAACACAAATTCATTCAATTTAGAAAGTTGGGTATATGGGGTATATGGGGTATACTTAAACTCGCACTCGCACTTGACCAATGCCATCCCATCCCATCCCATAACCCTAAACGAATTAATCACAGACTCCAACGCCTATACTCCGTGCTCCACACAAACAAATAGCCACGCAAACAAACACCCACCCCATAATATTCCCCAAACGATATACACGAACAAAGACTTCTCAATCCACCCCTTCCTTCACAACTCCCCTTTCCCTCTCTGATCATCCCCCCCCCCTCTCCCCCTCTCACACAATTTACTCCCCTCACTAACTCACTCACTCCTCCCCCCCACCCAACCTCTCCCCCTCATCCAACATGCCCAACACCCTCCCCAAACTCGCACACATCCTCTCCGCAAACCCCACAAGCAACAACTTCTCCGCATTCCCCGGCAGGCCCAAATAAACCGGTGGTTCGCGTTCCGGCAGGTCATCCACCCACTTCATAAACGCGCCCCAATTCGGTTCAACCGGTAATTCCAAGCCGCCTGCTGAGCCCTCGCTCTCTTTGACGATTTTAAACCCGTCTTCGAACGCGGCGGGGGTAAGGAGCGAAGTGACGAGGTTAGAGAGGATGAGCGTGTCGGCCGCAGAGTCGATTTTGCCGGCGTACATTTCTGTGATGAGGGTGCGGAGGATGGGCCAGGGGATTTTGGAGGGCGAGATGTTGGACCGCGAAGAGTCGATCCAGGTATCCAGGATGAAGGCGCAGCATTCGTACTATTGGTTACAAATTAGCATACTTGCTCTTCAATTCAAACGTGTGTAATGGGAGACGTGTATGATGGGGGAGAGGAGGGGGATGTGACTTACATCGCTATCATTAAACTCCCAGAAGCCCGTCCAGCCCAGACTGGGCGCATACCTTAGTCTCTCCTGAACAACGGCATGCAAGAACGAGAGCAGCAGGTACACCCTAGCCTTCTCCGCAGGTCCCTTATTCGCCTTCTCGGCGAGCGACGAGAGCGAGTCTTTCATGTTGGCGCGGATACCAGCAGGTTGCTCGTACGACAGGACGCGCGACGCGCGGAGTAGATTGACGGGGATCTTGGGACTCGACTCCATGGACAAGAAGAGGCGGAAATCCGGGTTCGGCTTGAGCGCCTCGAGCCGCTTCTCGAGCGACTGCAGCCACTGTGGCGCGAGGTGCACGTTTTTGACCAGCACCCAGTTGCCCGTTGTCGCGGCGTTGGCGATGGCTTTGTCGGCGAGCACGGCGCCTTCGTTGGAGCCCATGGCGATGTTGGCGCACGACACGGCTTCGCGCTCAACGAGATTGTCGACTTTGTAGCTGGCGTCGAATCCGGGGCTTGAGCTGAGCGCGACCGGGGTCACGGCGTTGACTTGCTTGACGATGGCGCCGAGGTCGCCGCTGGCGTCGAGGATGCCCTTGCCAAAGACTACCGTGACGAAGCGCTCGACGGCTGGCACGAGGCGGTCGATGCGGAATAGCTTGACGAGGATGAGGGCGCGCAGTTGCTTGTCGAATTTGTTGAGGTCTTCAGGCCAGGCTTGCGGTACGTGCTGTTCACCCAGTTCTTCAGAGATGAACGTATCCCACTCCGCCGGATCAATCTTTCCAATCTCTTCCTTGAAAATGGACAGTTTGCTTGCCCGTGCCATCGCCTCATCCTTGCGCTCAACCTCAGTAGACACATCGATGCCCACTAGATCCGCATCCAGGAGTTTATCAATCAAGCCCTTGTCCATCTTGTACGGCGCAGCCTGCACAAGCAGCATAGCGAACGTGATCCTGTCCTTCTGCAGCAGCGACAGCGAAGTGCGATGGTACGCATCGACAAACAACTCTGAAATGATCTGATCGATGCGCGCCGCATAACCCGTAATCGACGAGTTCCGAACCTTGTGCAGCACCGCCTCAAAGATCTGGGTAAAGTACTGCAGCGAAAACTGGTAAAAGTGATTGAGATGATGGAGCTGCTCCAGAACCGCAAAGATGGCAGAGCACGATCGCGCAACAACGGTATACTCCTTGGTGATGTTCTCGACTTCCGTCATGACGCCGGCCGTCTCAGACACCTTGTCCGAAATCTCCTTGGCCTCCTTCTTGAGCGTCTCGAGCGTTTCGATGACGCGATCATCGTCGAGGATATTGCCACGAGACTCGTTGAGCGCTTGCAGCAGCCGCTTCTCGAGCTGGCGGAGATGCACCGCGAATTCGCCCTGCATCTTGATGAGATTCGACCTCCGCTCATCGACATCCGGTCGCTCAGACTTGAGCACCTCGTTAAGAGTCTGCGTCTGCAAACTGCTCTGCGTAACCGTGAAATTGACAAAAGTGGTTCGACTGCAGATATCCGGCGCGAAATTGGCAGACGGGTCGCGAGTGGACAGGTACAAGCGGAAGGCGGGCGAAAAGTCAATCTCCTGCTTGCCCAGTTGGATAAGCACACGTCCGCCCGTCTTCTGGTACTCCTTGTTGAGAACATGATTGAGGATGGGGTCCAGATGCTCGGCGTCCTGGATGAGAATCGGGTTGCCGAAACGCAGCGAGCTCTCGAGTTGCTTTGTGAACGAGTCGTCCAAGAAACTCGTAACCGTGAGCCGGCGATCCTTGCATTCGTTCTGCAAGAACTCCGTCGTCCGACCAGAAGGATCAATGATAAGCGGGTAGCGATTGAACCTCTGTAGGACAATAGCATTCTCGGTACACAAGTCGTCGACAGGGAGTCCGTTATGCTGCCACGTCAAGCGGTCGTCGGCAGTGGACAGGTATTCCGTGAACGGATTTGGCGTCTTGTAGCTGATGCCAGAGTGCTTGAGGTGCTCGAACCAGTCCTCGGTAAGAGCTTTCCTGTATTGTTGATCGTAGTAGCCCGCATACGCGATGAAGGCAGCAGCCACGAGGACATCGCCGACAATGGTATCGATTTGCGAATCAAACGACTTGCTGCTCTCCTCCCAGCGAGATCGCTCAGACGACAAGCTGTCCAGGAGCCGCACACTGCGCTCAACCTTGAACTGCACCTTGCTCATCTCCGTCTTGATCTCCTGCGTCTCGCTGATAAGCGCCGCATACTCCGTCTTATACCGACCAATACTGTCTTCAAGGTTCTGGATCAAGATTTCCGTCTCCTTAGCCCCGTCCTCGGTCTGCTGTAGCTCGGTCTGCAAATTGTCGACTTCGGCGCGGAGAGGCCCAACACGATCGAGAATATCAGAGTACGTGACTTGTGCTGACACCCATTGGACAAGCGGACCACAAGCCTTGGAAGCGCGGTTGACTTTTTCAAAAGTGAATTCCTCCTTGGAAAGATACTCGTTCTGCATCTTCTTTCGATGCGAGGCAGTCATCTGCCTCTCGTTGTCGAATTGCACGATACTAGCGATGAAGTCGTCGCGCCTGACAATCGAGACAACAGACCTCCAGCTATCGATCTTGTGGCCGAGGAGCGTGCACACAGCTTCCAGAGCCAGCTTCACACCCGCAGGTGGACTTTGCATAGACCTGACTTCGGTAAGATGCTGTCGCTTGATGTTCTGCACACTCTTCTGCGCTTCCAAAACCGCCGGCTCGGCAGCCGCCAAATCGTGCTCGACCACCTCTTGCCGCTTTTTAATCTCCTCCTTATCTTTTGCAAGTCTGGCCTGGATCTTGATCGATCCCGCCTTCTTCTGCTCCGCCTCGTTCTGATCTGCAACCATACGCTGCAGCTTCTCGTTCGCCTCGGCATCCTTCTTGGTAAGCTGCGTCTGCTTGTGAGCAAGACTGGCTCGCAACTCCTTGACCTTATCAAACGTCTCTCTCAGCTTCTCCAAACCAACATTCAAATGACGCTGCTGTTCCTCCAAATCCTCCCTCTTCTCATTATAAAGTTTGACGTACTGCGCGACGAAATCCAGGAAGTGGCGTGGGGTGAGGTACATCTTGCGGTTCTGCGTCTTCTGCAGCTTGGCATTCTTGACCTGCAGAGAATGATGCACCGCAACCATGGCATTAACCACGCTCTCGCGATGCGTAAGCGGCAAGCTGAGCGCATCATAGGCAATGGGAATGCTATCAGGCGAGACATAGTTCGGACGATCAAGATCCACAGACTGCGTGAGCTCGGAGCTGACCTGGTAAAGCGCCTGATCAGACCAATCTCCGAACCAATTGAGCACGCAACGATTGAACAGCGCCGGACTCGTGGCGGCCTTGGACGACAGGCCGTCTTCGGGTGGATTCATGGTGAAAACGACGTGCAGGTTCTTGACAATTTGCTCGGTGAACCACTTGTACAGTTCCTCTTGAGAGTCGAGGATGGTACCTTGTCGCTGCGCACCCTCCTTAATAGCAGTCATCAGCGAAGCATACTCGTCGCCCTCGAACAGACCTGGCACCTCGGCGTTGGCAAGCAGCGTGTTCATTCGTTCCAGGAAGCCCGAGTCAAGGACATTGGCTTCGTCCATGATGAAGCAGATCTTTTCGCCCTTGCAGCCACAGCGTCGAAGCACATTGCGCAAGTCCTCGTCAAAGTCCTCGCCAGAGTATTTGCCGTGCACCTTGATCTGGTAGACGCTGAGGCCATTCATCCAGGCTACAAAGCGTGATAGTGTTGTCTTTCCTGATCCACTGACACCGATGAGGATGAGATGACCCTGTGGTTGACGGAAAACACGGTCAATGCGAAGAACATGCTCAAGCACGTCGTTGAAGAGGATAAGCGGCACATCAACCTCTTCCTCGCAGAAGGTCCTCAGTCGCGCTTTGACAAACTCTCGAAGCTGTTCGCGCTCAACAGGCACATAGTTCTTCGACAGCCAGTTCGAAAAGAGTATCGGTCCACCAAGGGCCTTCTCCTCGTTGATAGTAGGGAAGTGCTCCCTCGCAACCCGGTGCACACACTCTTCAGTCCAGCGCCTCTCGTCGTCAGCAATGAGACGATCCTGGAACAATCGTAGTGCTTCGTGTGCCCAGATCCTGACAAGACCTTCCACAGGCAGCGTCTCGAGTGGCCGGAGAGCTTCATAGATACCGCGGACCCAGCGCGTAAGCTCACGAGGCGAGTAGACGTAATGAGGTTGAATGTCTGGCGTGAACCTCTTTTGCGACTCGGCGAACAACTGCACCATAGCCTTGGTAAGCGCATCCGAGTAACCGCGCAACGTTGGAATAATCTTCAATACAGCACTGTTGAACGTGCCGTAAATCTGAAGCAGGGACTGTTCTCCAGGATAATCAACCATGATCAAGGGCGCGTGGCGTAGGAAACGCAGTCCCATAGGTGTACGTCCCGCGTCCGTGGGAGGATTACACGCGCCAACAAACTGAATTCGATCAAGCGTAACCCACGTCTTATCCGAAGTCCTCCAGAAGCCATTGTGCTCAACAAGCTGTCTGAGGAACGAGATGGCGCGCTGTGTACCATACTTATCCGGCGCAGGCAAATTGATCTCGTCGCAGAAGATGATGAGCCAGCGGCCGACCTGGGTGGGAGTGAGCTGCACGCCGTTGAGCGTCTTCTTGTACTCGCAGTACTGCTCGAACGTCTTGATGAGCAGGTCTGGCGTTGTGGCGCTGGAGAAGTTAAGGCCGACGACTTGCATGTTGGGTAGCTTGCGGAGGGCGCTGAACAGCGTCATAGTCTTACCGGAACCAGGAGGACCACAGAGGAGCAGCGGCTTGTGTTCTGCGAGCCACGAGTACAGAACATCTTCGTGGCGAACAGTGTCCAGAGTTGGAATGACGACATCGGTCTGCGTGACGGAGTGTGTATTGACCTCGACGCTGGGTACCTGGTTCTGCCACAAATCCCAGTCTGGTTTATCTGGCTTGACATCGTAGTCGATGAGGGAAGTAGACTCATTCAGCGGCGGGAGCTCCACATCGGTAAGGCCAGCGATAAGGTCACCGAATTGCTTTCGCTCCGAAAGAGGACAGTCACCCACAAGCGCCCAGACAAGAGCGACAAGAAGTTTCTTGGCAAGGTACGTCTCCATCTTATCATCGTCAAGAGGGAAGTCCTGGTGCTGAACATTGTACTCCAGCACATTCCGACATGCCTTATTCAGAAGCGAGAACAGCGTGTTGAGAGCGCGAATGTCCGTGTACTCCATGATATGCTTGAACTTCCTCGCCAAGCTGAGCGCCTTTTCAATGAAGCGATCCTGCGTGAGTTTGATGTGAAGGAACTCGGCAATCATTCCCTGGGTGGAAAGCGTCTTCTGCGACATCTGGCCTGGGGCGACACTATCGTCCTCGATATCCTCGAACGGAGTAGTCTTGAGATGCTCAATGTAGTTCTTGATCATCATGTTGATCTCGACCGTGTCGTCGCTGAACCAGACCATACCGCAGCGGGAGACGGTGGCGAGTGTGGCGTATTTGAGCGTCTCGACTTCGAACATGATGCGGACGTTTGACGGGAGGTTCAGACGCTCACCGTTGGGCAAAGTGAGTAGTTTGTTGTCGTCGAGAACAGAGTTCAAGTTCTCAACCCACTCTGGGTCGACATCGCCGTCGAAGACAATCCAGTGTCGCTTACTATCTTCACCACGAAGATTGTCGACGATCTTGCGGAGGATGCTGGTGAAGAGTCCGTCAGTCCATTCACGTGTGGTACTATCCAGAGTTCCGTAAAGCTGCTCCTTGGACATGACCTTTGGATCAATGACATGGCAGACTCCTTCGACGCCCTCAACAGCTTGGAGTGCGGAGAGCAGCGTCCTCCAAGCAGCAGACTTGCCAGATCCAGACGAACCGACCATCATAACACCGTGATGCAAGTTCTGGATTTGATAAAGCTGAATAATCTTGGTCATCCAGCTATCGCTGACTACAAGTTTCGAATCCGCAGCGCACTTGCGAATAGCGTCGGTCAACTTGTCGAGCGGTGCAGGAATGTACTCAACACCAGGGAAAGACTCTTCCTGAATGGCCTTCATGAGATCAACATCAGAGCGAATAAGCTTCGGCGCCATAGTCTCTCGTAGACTCTGAATGATAATCTGAGGCTCCATAATCGCCTCATCAGCGACCTGGGAATCCTGTTGAGCAGCAATGCGAGCGCGCTTCAGTCCACCAGAGCTGACAAGCACGCTCTTGAGCGCACGCAAACCAAAGTCGTAATGGGCTTGCTTGGAAAGGCCGCTTGAACACCGGTCGAAGAACGGAACGACTTGTTTAGACAGCTCTTTAGCTTGCGAGAAACCCTGCGAGTACAGCATGACTTCGGCAATGAGCTCCTTGTCCGGCTTCGACATGGCGATACTGCGGAAGAGCTTCTTCAAGTTATCGGGCAAGTTGGAACGGCCTGCATATCCAGGATTCATAGTGATGAAGACTCCCGTATTGCCATTGACCTTGAGCTGGCGACCGATGAGCTCAATCTGTGCCTTGTCGTCCTCGACGCCCTTCTTCAAACCAAGCTGGATGTTCTGGATTTGCTGCGAAACGGCAGACAGGATACGCTCCTCGAGACGATTGAACTCGTCGAAGCAGCCCCAGGCACCGACCTGACAAATACCAAGGAAGATACGACCCATGGCCTGGAAATCAAAAGTGTCGTCGCAGCAGAAGACTAGCGTGAACCTTCCGAGCTGCACACCGAGCGCCTTGACGGATTCGGTCTTACCAGTACCAGCAGGTCCATACGGAGAGCCTCCCAGTCTCTGGCAAAGCGCTTGCGTGAGTGTGAGGAAGCAGCGATCTGTAAGCGGTGTCCGCACAAGGCGGTCCGCAACACCGAGATACTCAAAGCCGTAGTCGAGAACAGCATTGGCCATCTTGATTCTCAGACGTTGCAGGAGGTCATTGCCTGGCTCATAGACATATCGCATGGAAAGGAGCCACATGTGGTGTGTTGGCGAGCGAGCCTCGACCTTCTGGAGGTTTTGGATGACATCGCGCTGATGCACAAACTCAGTGATGAGATCTTCGCACTTGCGGCGCTGGATAGGCTCGAGATCGCCCAGTACTGCCGTCGCAAGTTGCTTGAGTATGGCGACTTGTTTCTCGTAGAGTTGCGGTAGCGTCGTTCCCTCTTCAGCGAGAGACTTCTCCACGGCGTGAGTCCAGGCAATCTGAGTACCAAGGACGACCACTTGTGCTGGATACTTTGCGATGTAGTCGTCGAAGGCTTCCGGGTCCATCTCATCCGTGGCCATGAGCTGGGCGAACTCTTCGTACGCCTCGAACGTCAGCTCAGCCAGAGTGGTCTTCATATTCTGTTCCAGCGCTCCGAGCCATTCATTGATCCTGGGTGTTTTGACGAGCGAGATGTCCTTGCGCAGCACCACTTGCTCTCCCTCCTTGGACGTAAATCCCTTGATGACGCCGTCTTCATCGGTAATCAGGCCAGAAATCCCCGCAAACATCTTTCTAAGATGCTTCGCAATGCGCAGAACGTCATTACTATTACCAATAATCTCGAGCAAATCCTCGTCACCCACAAAGTAGAAGCGGGGGAAAGAGACGCGTTCTCGCTCAAGATATTCTCCCAGCGCTTTCTGGATCTTATTGAGCAGCTCAGCAAGGCGCTCAAGAGACTTCTGCACTCCAGAGATGTTAAGGACTTCGAGGACAAATGGCTGGCGCGAGACCTTCTTCATGACAGACAGGAACTCGGAGTTGATGTTCTGGAAACGCGAAGACTCCATCGGGAGTAGGTGCTTGATATCAGCGTTGCCAGTGAAGACTCCCTCGAGGTAGACCCATTGGCGTTGGACATCGATCCAAACATCGAAGAGCACATGCACCCTGTTCAGCTTGTCTTCCCAGCCAGAGGCCTCCTCTTCAAACTCCTTGTAGTACGGCGAATGTCGCATGGCCTGGAGAGAATTGAGGTTCTCGCTGCATTTCGCGAACAGATCGTCCCAGCCGCGAATGAGACGGCACTTGTTCTGATAGTTGACGAGTTCAAGTGCGTAGTTTTGCCACGTCTCGCGGACCTGCTTGATGAACTCTTCAAGAGCCATCTCGCCCTGCGCTTGGGTGATAACATCTCGGATAATCTTCTCACTAGGACCGAGTTTGAGGTCCCAGACATCGCCGAGCGTCATCGCAATCGGGGAGTACCGCTTGTGCGGCCTCAGGTTCTTGAAAATTCGAATCCAGTGTCGCTCCCTCACAGCATCCGATCGCAATTCACCCAAGATGACATTCTCTTTCAGGAGCTGCTTGAGCGTGCTCTGGACATACTCAAACGCTTGATATTGGCGCATGCGACTGGGCATATCCTTGGTCATCTTAACGAGGTTGTCGAGATTCTGGCGCAATTTGCGAGGCTGGATGCTACTCCAAAGCACATCACGCAAATCATCGATGCTAGCCCAGATAGTTCCGAGCGCTGACCAAACAGACTTGAAATCTTGCACCTCCTCCAGCAGAGTCTCGAGGGTATTTTCCGGCGAAGGCGGCAAGCCGAGAGCTTCCTTGGCTTTTGAGATGTTTCCACTCTCGGTCTGGAGTTGATTGAGCTTTTGGTCAAAGCGGGCGAGGATATTCGATGCCTCGGCGGGTGGCAGATTTCCAGCAATGGGCTTGTCCTCCATCCACTCTGCGGTAATGTCGGAAATTTTCTGATTGACAACCTTGTCTTCGGCAGCGATCTTGGCTCGGAGAGCGTCGGACTGATCATTGGCAATCTTGGTCTTCCTCTCTAGAACTTCATTAAGAGTCTGCCATTCGTGATCAATCTGCTCCATCTGCAACCAGTCGGCAGGGAACTGATATCGCTGGCGACCTAGTGTAGCTTGACCTTGGCGGAACGTGTCGATCTCAGGTTCCCACTCCATGACCTTTCTTTTGCACTGCTGCACGGTCGTGATGAAAGAAACAGCTTGGGCGGTCGAAGATGCCTCGAGTGTCTGCATCTCAAGATCCTTGCGGGCCCTCTCAACTTGGACGTAGACATCAGTCATTCGCTGGCCAAGCCTGCCTGCAAACTTGATGAGGATTTCCTGCTGCCATTGGTCGTACCTGGCGTTGACTTTGACCTGAACCTGATCATAGTCAACAGTAACATAACCAAATCTGCGGCTAATGTCTGAGTTGTCAAAGGTGGTGCGCGTCTTTCGAATTTCCTGGAGGAGTTGCAACCAGCGCGAGAGATCTTCACCAAGGATGTCGTAGACCTGCTCGGATTGCAGATCCCAGAGCGACTGGAACTGCAGCCATTCGTCGACGTACGACGAGATGTCGCGCAATTTACCCTCAACCGCACCGTACACTTCCATGAGCGATTCCGTGCATTGGCTAGGAAGATCGGAGAACTGATTGACCGTGGTGTCGTTGGAGGCTTCCAATCGAATCTCATATCTCGAAGCCTTGATCTTGTGAAGCGTGCAGATAATGGCGAGCCACTGTTGAAGTTGTTCGAGCCAGGATGCGCGAGCGTATTCGACGGGCGGGTTCAAGTAAATGACTTGGTTACGCATTGTGATCTCAAGAGTAAGTCGAGAAAGAGAAGGTTTGGCTTCTGGTGATTCCGTCGATGCAGGCTGGCTGACTGGCCGACGGGTCTCATCCTCATCCTCGATATTGTTGAACACTTCGATCCACAATGCAATAGCCCTGTTCAGTCGCACCAGCAGAATAGACTCGATGCGTGTATTCATACCAGAGACCCACGAACCAAGGTTAGCATAATTCTCGAGGTTAAGCTGATCTATAGCCTTCTGGATCGTCTCGAGATTCTGCTGGAAAGCATCCTTGCTGTATGTACAAGTCTCCAAGTCTTTCAGGGCCTTTTCAACGGTCGCATTGATGCTAACCAGCGTGGCAACCTTGGTCTGAAGGAGTGACGTTGCAGCGGCGAAGTCGCGAACAAATTGGACGTGCTTGCTCTCGCTTCGAACGCTACCAGCTGCCGTGGGAAATCCTGCTTGTCGGACGTGCAAGTCGTACGCATGCACAAAGGACTCCCATTTCAGTGGAACACCCTTGCCAACCAGAGCTTGAACATCGTTGGCGTAGTTATTCAACAGCAAAGAAACGCCAGCCAACTCAGATATGGAACGAACGGTTTGAGTGTAAGTGCGCACACTTTCCATAAGACTGACTGCATATGGATAGACTCGTTTCGCCTCTTTCGAGATGTTGTTGATGCCGTGCGGAACTTGGTATCCTCGCCACGTAAGATTTCGGACCTCCTTGAACAGCGCAATGACTTGGGCATCAAAGTTGACGTTCAATTCAAGAATGTTGCCGGCGGCGCGGTTCTTGCTGACAAGGAAAAGGCGTCCAGAAATCGAAAGCTTCCTCCTAGCAACTTCCTGGAGCCACGATTCGAAGATGGGCCGAGTGTCGAGTTTCTTCTTGAACATGCTGCTCTCGGCCTGAAGCTTCTGCCCTTCAGCGTGAAGCGCCCAGTCCTTGCCCAGAATATCCTCGACCTTGCCCATGTAGGATTCGAGCTGAGTCTCAATCTGTCGAGCCCAGATAACGGCACCCGACACAGGAGGAAAATCGCGAAGCTGGGCCATGGCATGGGCTTCGGAATTTCCATACTGCCTCTTGAACCGCTCGTGAAGCGCCAGAATGTCCTGCTTGACATTCTCGATGAGTTGGGTCTGATACTCGGAGATGGCGCCTCGAATCTTCGGCCGTACGAACAAGGGGTTGAACTTGGAGAAGACGCGGAACATCTCGCTGGCAGTCTTGGCGGTACCGAGGCGGTCACGGAGTCGAGCGATGATGGAGTTCTCCACGCGCGACGTGCGGTCGTTGTACTTTTGCTCTGCCTGCTCGAACAGTCGCGTACCTTCAGGCGATACATCAAGAACATCGACATCCTTGAGCACATCATAAGCTTCCTTGACCTCCTTCACTGCATCAACATCACCAATCTCCTCGATGATGACGGCTTCCTTTCCTTGCGAGCTCTCAGAAAGCGACGATTGCGATCCGAGGACGTTGACAATAGTGCGCTGGAGCTGCTCGTGATTCTTTCGGAAGGTCATAATGTAGCGAATGCGCTCTTCGGTATCCTTGTGCCGCGGCACAATCTTGATGGGAATGAATTTCTCATTTCTCCGCCTGGTCACTTCACGTGCAACGTTGGTAAACTCCTTTACGTTTTCCTCCCAGGTTCGCCAAATGCTCTCCGCAACAGCCATGATTGCCTGGAATTCGGGATAGTCCATATGCATGAGGGTTTTGCCGTGGAGCAATTTGTGAAGTTGGTTGTCGAGATCAGCAGAAATGGCCTCGACAAGAGGAAGTGCTCGATGAACGGGATACGGGCAGATGCGCAGCTTCTTGTTCATATGGCTGAAAATGGATTGGATGGCTTCCTGGACAGCCTTGAGCGAAGTCGCGGATAGCAACTGATCTAGCGGAAATTCTCGCATGAGTTGATTGTATTTCTGAACCAGATCTGTGCTCTCCTTGAGGCCGGTATCCGCGCTGAAGCTGACGGTGGCCTGGAATCGCTTTGCATTCTTAAGCACGTCCAAGGTCAACCTCACACCAGGACTGCCAAGTTGCGTTTCGATATCCTGGAGTCTCGATTCCATGGAGATCCAGAAGTTGATTTCCTGGGCTGCCGTACCCGTGGAAACGTCTCGTGTCGTCTTGGTGATGAGCTGGATTGACTTGATCCAGCCATTGACGGTAGCCTGCAGCCCATTCAGAAAGCTACTATCCTGCACGATCGCGGCGGGGATGAGCTCGGGAGAAGGTTTGACGCCGTGCTGAGCCGCATCATCCAGCGCATTCTGAATGAGCGGGTGCAGCGGCAGAAGCAGCTCTGGAATCTCCACATTCTGCTGCAGATGCTGGAGAGTGAGAGCCAGCTCAGCCATCTTCTTCTTAGCCGCCGAAATGCCCGTCCTCGCGTCATTATCCCCTTTGCTATAAGCGCCAGCCAGATTACGCTGGCTCTTTGTATAAGTGTCGAAATACGGCTCGACGGCAGACTGGATCAGAGAATGCAGAAACTCGTAGGGAGTGCCGTCTTGGGAAGAAGTGTTATTAGAAAGTATAAAGCCGGGGAGAGTGGAAATCTGGACTTGGGCGCTAAGGGGTATCGCTGCGTCTATGGGTATCGGTCGCTTGGAAAGAACTACAAAGGCTGCGCATGTTGGGGAGGCGGTCAGTTCGGCGGACACGGTGTAGGTGAAGTGCTGGACGGTGCCTGTGATATTGGTTAGCACATCGTCTTCTCTTCGCGGGTGAGGGACAGCTTGCCATTTGCGCCTTCCAGTCCATCTGCACGGGAGTCATCCGCCTTGTCCTTGACAATGTACAGCACCGACTGCCCCTCGGAGGCGAAGCGGGAGCATCGCTGGAGGGTGTCGTGCAGCTTGGAGGGTGAAAGGAGACTGCCGGGGGCGTAGAGATCTCGCTCTACGGCGCCCAGACTGACGTCGAGCACCTTTTCCAGGTGGTCGACGATGATCTGCGGGTCGATTGTGGGTGGTGTGGGACTGGGCGTGCGTATGCTGCTGCCGTTGGGCGCCCCTGGGGCCAGCGGTCCCTCCATGTTGATTGTTTATCGCGCGTGTTGGGGAGAAGACATGTGGGTCCTGGAGTCCGGGGTGGATAGGACGGCGATGCAAGTGCTGGTATGGGAGGCAGCGACGAGAGAGGGTGTGGTGAAGGGCCGGGGCGTGTATGTCGTGGTCTTGACAAAGTTGACCTCGCTCGCAGCCAAAGTAGGTTGACGCGACAGGACGCGGCGCCCGTGCGCCTGCCGTCTCTGAATCAGGTTGACTCCCGCCCTTGGCCGCCGCAGGGGATCGGAGTAGACGCCGTCTGATTGGCTGCCAGACGCCGTTTCACCACGACCATTACACTCTCCAGCATACGAGGAGACTGTCTCAATGTAGAACTCTACCAGTTGTCTTACTCCACATTCACACTCATCCCTCTCCAAACATTCACCCGCCCACACCACCTCACAACACAGTCTCGCACCCCATGTGACAGCCAACACATGCCGTCCGTGTCAGCGGCTCAATCTCGGTTCCGGCAAACCTACGACCTTACAGGCTGAACACGTCGACAATGCTCCACTCCTGCCATTTGCACAAGGCTGACAGGGGTACTGCATTGTGCTGGGGGTGTTGTGAAAATGCACCATAGGTCACGTGCTAGACGTCACCATAAGACATGATGGCTTGAACACGAAAAACGTCTTGGAAAATAAATTCTCTGATTACTAGGACGAGAGACACCCTCACCCCCTCCTTCTCTCCAACTCCACACCCCTCCCCCCACCCCCAATATCCCCATTCCCATCGTCATCCCCATGGTCATCATCTCCACTCCCCACCGCAAACGCCTCGCCGCTCTCTCTCCTCCCCTGCTCCCTCGCCCTCGCGCTCCCCCCATTACTCGAACTATCCAGCCTAACCTCCCCTCCTCCTCGCCGTATCCCCAGCACGCTTCTCACTTTTCCGAGCCCGCCGTCCACCCACATCGCCACCGTCTTCAGCACATTGTATAGTCTTTCCATGCCCTCGTCGCTGTCGCCGTTGTGTCCGCCACTTCCGCCCGCTTCGACCTTGAACTGGTATTTCAGGCAGTCTTTGACTGTGACGAGACCCGTGAGTCGACCGCGATACTCGATGAGAATGACTCTTGGTCCCATCTTCTTGAAGATTTCCATGACTGTCTCAAGCGGCAGCCTAGGATGTACTGTCAGTGGTGTGGGGTCGATGTAGCGCGAGAAATCAACGTTGAGGGTCGACGACGTCGCAGGTATGGTGTCGAAGGTAGTCGAGGGCGTGCGAGAATCGCTGCGACTGCGAGTCGTGGGCGAGCTGAAGAAGCATTTCGCATGGCCAGGCGCCATCTGGTCTTTCTTCGCGCGATCAATAGCGTAGCGGAGTTCAGTGCGGCCGATGTAGCCGATGAGTGTTTTGGAGGTGGTGTTCTCAACAATAGGATAGCCCTGGTAGGCGTTCTCGTTTGCCAGGCGCTCCATTTGCTTGAGTTCCATGCCCGTTGCTGACAGGCAGATGACGTGGGAAGCCATGACTTGCGATACCGGGACGCCGAAGGTGTGTTCCTCTTTATTGTCGAGGAATGGATAGCCGTTTAGATAGATCATGCGATCTGCAATTCCGCCGTGGCCGAATCTCTCGCTGACGGCTTTGGTAACTCCTACAACAATCATAGTGGGGAGGATGTATGTCAAGGCTCCAGTAATCTCAAACATGATGACCACCACCGAGACTGTGATGTGCATGATGCCACTCAAAGCCGCAGCAGCACCCAAAAATGCGTACGTCCCTGGTGTAATACAGGGGCCGTCTGGATCGCAGGCAGCGAAGAAGGCTGAGTTGGGAAAGCTTTCGTGGAGGTGCTGCACAAAGATACCAATCATTCTGCCAAAGGCTGCTCCGATCGCCATGGAAGGTACGAAAATACCAGCAGGCACCTTGCAGCCGAACGAAATAACGACCAGGAGAGTTCGAATAATCGTTGCAATGGCTAATGATCCTATCATATGCCATCTCTGATCTCGGTCGCAAAGCTGATCGTAGTCCTTGTCTCCCTCACATTCCTGGAAGAGGATCTCCATGCTTTCGGTCATATCGATCCGCAGGAACATGTTTGGGTAACATATGATGGCTGTGAGAACCGCAAGTGTGACTGCTTCCGTGATCGGGTAGCTGGCCAGAAATTTCTTGCGGAAGACCTGCATCTTGAGATTCCATTTGATGACAAAGGCACCGTAGAGGCCACCGAATGCTCCAATGATGAGGTAGAAGAGTATCTCGAAGAAGTGCCAAGAGCGGTCATATTTCACCTGGAACATGACGAGTTGGCCTGTCCGGAAGGGATTCATCGCCTGTTCTGCGTAAGTTGTTTGCAACAACCCAGAGCATCACATAAAGACTTACCGCAAGAACAGCCGTCGCTACCAACGCACAGAAATAACTCCTCCAAAGCGTCTTCAACGGGAAATGATTGCTCATCTCCTCCAAACTAAACAGCACCCCTCCAATCGGACTTCCAAACGCAACACCCACGCCCGCCGCCGCACTCGCGCTCAGAATCTCTCGCGTCTTGGCCGCATTCCTCCTATACTTGTCGAAAAATCGCGAAATAACGTTGCCCGTACACACGGCATAATGCACGCTCGGCCCCTCCTTGCCCACGGACAAGCCCGACGCAATCGCCAACGGCAACCCTATACTCTTGATAAACAGCGTCGTCGCGCCCAGAAACCCCTTCATCACGAACCCCGCAATGATGCACTTCATCTCTGAGATGCCCGAGCCCGCGGCATACGGCGCAAAGCTCTTGACGAGGCGGGCAGCGGTGAACGCGAACGCAGCGCCAAACAGAATATACAGGACGTAGTTCAGCGGGCCGAATCCGCTCCAGCGCTTCCACTCGGGACACCCGCTCTCGGCGCCCCAGCAGCAGAAGTTCTCGTTGAGGTAGAAGGCCGTGGAGCAGTGCCCCAGCTTGATGTCGCTGAGCCACTCGGTCACGATGTTGAGGAAGGCAGCGTTGAGCCCGATGGCAGCGCCCACGAGCGTAACCACAATCCACGCCTGGCCTGCGTCGTAGGCTTCTGCGATTTTGCGCCGCCATTTCCCGCGGCCACGGCCGAGGAAGACTCTCTTGTGGTCGCCCGCGCCGATGGTGGAGCGCGCTTTCCGGCGGGCTTTGCGGCGGAGTTGTTCGCGCGCGGCGTCCTGCACCCAGTCTATGGTGGTGAAGTCCTCATAGCGTTTAATTTCTGCTATCTCCTCGACAATGGCATGCTCCGTGTGCGTGATGTTGGCGGCTTCCGGGTCGTCATCGTAGTCGGTCGAGGGGATCGAGTGGGATGTGTTGCGCCGGCGGAGCGAGGGTGGAAACGACGGCGACCGCTGTGGTTGAGGAGGTTGCGAGCGCGAGGGCGGGGAGGTGGAGTGGTTCATCGCATTCTCAGGGATTATATTGGCTGTTTGGCGAGTCTCAGGGTCTGAGGCGGCGTGTTGTCATGAAGCTTGACTGCTGACGTCCACAGCTACAGCTCCAGATGGATGTGACATTTCGAGGTCCGACGGCGCCACACTTACGCCACAACAATCCGAAACTGCTGACTAAGTACTTACCCAAGTAGGGACTACTATAACTAAAGGTAATTATACCAATCCCCGCAATACCGGTGGTTTGTGGTACCGGGGTGCGGGTATTGCTAACCGCACCCGACATGCATGTATCATCTCCATTGGATCCTCTTCTGACCTACACGATTCTACCCCCTAAAGCGCTGCGCAGATACCTGTTTTGGGTTTTTTCCATCGGGATAAAAGACGCTTTATTTGTCTGCGCTCCTAATGTCAAGCCTATCACGAAAAGAACGCAAGCGCGTCGCAGATAGGATCGCTCAGCGCGAGCATAGAAAACGCCAGAAGCGCTATGTCGAGGACCTTGAGTCTCAACTAACGCTCGCCAGGGAGGGAGGCCAGTCCGAAATGGCAGCTATTCTGGCCGAGAACCGTAGTCTGCGCCGGGAAGTCGCCCAACTACGCGATATCTGTTCCTCCATGGAGATCCTGATGGCCAAAGTCAAGGCTATCACTCCTACGACCCCAACCATACTTGCTGCAGAACCGGAACTGGAGCCAGAACTAGAGGCAGAAGATCAATTCGCTGCTTCCATTGATATGAATGGCCTCTCTGACATGGATGTGTCGCAGCCCGCAAAACATCAATTTCCTGAGACGATCGACCTTCCCAACGGATCCACAAGAGACATTTATCCTTTGGACCACGCAGGGACCAACGAAAACCTTCACGAGTTGAACCATTCGTGTGCCGACCTGTCTCACGACTCTCTGGCCTGGTCTTCTGTCCTTCAACCTATCCCAGATTCAACCGCGGATAGCTATACCCGGTTTTCAAGCCCTTCCTTCTCCAACGCTACCTATGACTTCATGGGAATGTCTGCCCCGAGCCCTCTTCCTCATAAGTTCATGCCTCTAAATACTTCTCCTCCATTGTCAAGTGACCTGTTGATCCACTGGATACTCGACCGAGCCGCAACCCAACCCAATCCACCTCGAGCACCAACTCTCGATGATTTCTTCTCCGAGAACCCGAATAATCGACTCGCCAGAGATGTCAAGGTGCTCCTTGAACCCATGAGAGGAAAAAACACAAACAGCTTGTTGGCCCTTTACTGGATCATCTATCTGCTGATCAAGGTACGGGTACCGCCCTCGTACAACATTTCCAAATTCCACCCCTGACTTTGGCTTCACAGTGGGAATCTAGCCAAGAGTATGGATCTTATTACGCCCTGCCAATATGGCTTCGACCCACACAAATGCAACTGACCATCCGACATCCCATCGCTCTAGACCTCATGCCATGGTAAGGACTACCTACTTTCATTCTCGGTTCACTGCTTGCGTATTTCACCTTACAACTCACTAAGAATCCATGACATAGGCCTAGGCTGCGCAACTACATGATCATGTCATGTTTGACAGATACCTCCGAATCATATGCTCTCATGGTGGCCATCGGCGAGAACCTTAACATTGATGTCCAGCTCACCGGCTTCCCTTTGGCTCAAGCATCGTCCACTATACATCAGTCCATATGCGATTTGCGCAACTGGCATCTTAGTCCGGCTGTCCTTGAAACCCATCCGATTTTGGCCGAATTGTGCGATCCATCGGTCCATTCCTGCTATTGAATTCCTGCCTTTACCTGCATACGACATCTGCACATATTGTATTTCAAGGATTGTATTTATAAATGGAAAGGCTGTGCTATGTGAAAAATGCAGGGTGGTTTCGCATCAAGCGTCTAATGCATCCAGAGCTCTCGGGCTCGCACTGCCAGCACCAATATGTCGCCGCTACCCGCAATTCAATGGTCAAACAACGGCGCCGCAATATGCTCCGGGTTGAGGTACCATGAGTAATCGCCTCCGATTATTTCAAGCTCAGTGAAGCCGTTGCCCAGAAATTCGAACCGGTTGCCGGATCGATAGCCAATGTCGAAGTCTTCGTATCGTGGCGTCTCTAGAATTTTCCGCCAGTGGATCAACGACCCAGGATACTGTGCGGTGAGCTTTCCACCAGGTTTACTTTGATTAAACCAAGAACGGCATCCCGCGGTCCATACACTGCCAAAATTATCAGCATTGAGCACCTTGGGCCGAACGAAATGCGGATACTCACGAGCGCTTGAGCCATTCGTGGACGTGGATGTTATACTCAGCCACAGCTGATGCCTTGACATCTATCGAGCGTATGTTTTCGGTTTGCATCTTGCGGATGATTTTGCAGATGTAATTTTGTGCAGTTTCGAGCACAGTTATAAACGAGCCGTGGCCAGCTGGACAGTTGGGTCCTAGAGAACCGACTATGGTTTCTCTATGTCAGCTTGCGTTTTAATTCCTGGAAAATTTAAACTCGGCTGGACAGAGACTCACTGAAAAAGTTTGGAAAGCCATGAGCAGCGAGAGCAAAATAGGCTTCTGGATCCTCTGCCCACGTATCCGCCAAGGAGGCGTTGTTTCGACCAATGATGGGGAAATATGGCCTGAAGCTAACATCGAAGCCCGTTGCGCAGATGATGATGTCAACATCGTACTCGTTTGTTGTGGTCTTAATACCAGTCTCCGTGAAGCTCGTGATATCGCCCTGAGCTAGCACAGCACTGCCCTCCACAAATGCCTCGAGGAAATTATCTCCAGGACCTAAACGCCGGCAGCCCATGGCAAAGTCTGGGATCAGTTGTTTCTGGAGAGATGGCGCCTTTGCAAGCTTCTCGCGCATCTTGCCCTCGACCATCTATGCAGATATTAAGGACTGATTACGCTTCATTGCGATATAGAGGGTACGTACCTGACGGCCTATCTCCTGGAACGGATGACCCTGTATATTCATCTTGAAACTAGTGTTGATATTATCCTCAATCTTCTTGCGATGTTCGAGGTAGAACGCCGGATCGTCCTTGAACTTTTGCTTCTGCTCTGCAGAGTCTGCACGGATCAGCAAAAGCAGAGAAATTAACCAGTCCCTCTAGGGTAGCAGGAAACATAACTCACAATCAAAATTCTGGCCCTCGTCGTTCGTATACCCTTCTATAGGCATCCCGCCCGTGATCCACTGCGGCGTGCGGTAAAACGACACCACCTCCTTCGCCTCCTTGACAACCGCAGGCAAGATCTGGAGCGACGACGCACCGGATCCAATAACCGCCACACGCTTGTCCTTGAGATCAATCGACGTATCGTAATCAGCCGAGTGCGTCATGGTGCCTCTAAACCTCTCGCGGCCAGCGATATCAGGCCACTTCCACGTATTCAGCACGCCGATATTGCCCACCAGGACGTCGACGCTGTCCTCAAACTCGCGTTTCTCACCGCCAGACGTCGTTTCCGTGACCGTCAACCGCCACATGCTTTCCTTCTCGTCCCAGTCTGCGCGCGTCACTTCGTGCCGCAGCTTGATGTACTTGCCGATGTACTTGCGCTCCTCGGCAAACGCCTGGTAGTACTCCTGGATCTCGGACGCGGGCGAGTAGAAGCGCGTCCAGTCTGGCTTCGGCGCGAAGGGGTACTGGTACGCTGCTGAGGGCACGTCGCAGCGGCACCCGGGATACTTGTTGGCGTACCACACGCCGCCGCATTTCGGGTACCCTGGGCTGCGTCAGCAAGCATGTCGAGAAATTCCCCAGAAGGAGATTTGAATATCCATCTCTCTATCTATCTGTCGGTAGAAGTCACATACGCTCGTAGACTACCAGGTCAATGTCATCACCGAACTCCTTTTCCTTCTTATAACACAGCATTATTCCCGACGCACCCGCGCCAATGCTCGCAACCCGCATCCTGCGCGGCGCCCACAGAATGTGCTCGGACACGGCGTAGGGCACATTGTCGTCGGCGGTGATTGGGGTGCCGCCGACGCGGTTGTCGAAGGTGACGTTGTAGGACTGCGTGTCTGTTGAGGCGTCGAGGGCGCCGAACATGGCGTGTGTGGTCTGGGGCTGTTCTTCGGCGTGGGGGGCCATGGTGAGGCGGTTGCAGGGGGATTAGGAGTTAGTGGTGGTGGAAGGGGACAAGGAGGAGGTGGAAGGGGAGATTTGTCGTTGGGAAAGCTTGAGCTGGGTGATGAAATGCAGTGCACATAGAAGGACATTATGAATGCTGTTTTTATGCTCTACAAGATCCGTGGAAACTCGACCGCTGCAGGTCTTCGGATTACATGTTGCCGAGTCCCGGGGACGTTGAATCGGTGTGCTTTGTCAAGAGCCGCAGACGACATCTTTCGTCTGATACGGTGACCCTGTCTTCCCGTGGTGCATGGCACCAGTGATCCAGGTGCCAGGGTAATCGACCCTTCAAGCAGTAACTTCCACTAGTGCGAGCAAGTTGGGGCTTGCTCGGCTGGGGCAGCGCTTAGCGTGTGGGGTTGAAGTGGCGTTGCTAATTGCGGTCCGGTGGAGTTTAGGTGTCTTTGTCAAGCGGGAGAGTCAGAAATGCCAAGATGGATAGCGGATTTTTTGTTGGAGGTTCCGCATTCGAGTGATCCGACTGGGAGAACATATTTCGATGACTCTAGAGAATCTTGGGTCTCGGTTTGACGGACGTTGGCTCGCTTTGAAGGAGCGAGATTTGTCCGGATTACTATAGCTAACCCGCTGAGTTTGGAAGTGACATAGGGATGAGTTTGTGTAGACCACCGCGTAGATGGTATGCTTCAAGTTAGGGGGTTTGTTGAAAACATATTCTTGGAAGACCCTTGAACTTATCCTTGATAACGACCTGTGGAAACTATCGTTTGCTGTTCAATGCGCTGGGACAAGGAGACGCCATCTATTGTTGTTTCGCAGCCAGACGAACACTTCATACGATCACCCGTGCCATGCTCTGTCCAAATTTCCACCTCAGATAGACCTCCACTCATTATGCAGCGTCTGTTCTGCGAGTACGTCTATTCAATCATTCCAATTATCTCTTGCGAAGTACTCGCGACAGTTTTTGGCGACTCACAGGATGTATCGCCGTTTATGCGCCTTCTACGAATAGTTATTATTGCGGCCACGGCACCCTTTCTCGGTCCAGGTGATAAGACGGATGACGGGAAGAACAGGAGAGACCAGGTCATTGATCAATACTACCAAGAAGCAAGGGTTCGTCGCATCGGATCGCGTCAAATTGAATAAAACTAGATCACTAAGTACTCTATAGAACGTACTAGAGAATAGCCCCGGATTCACTCCTCTCCAATGCGTCCAAGGCCTACTTCTCCTTAGCTTCTGCGCTCGGCGACACGTAGGCATCGCAGCGCCCGAAAACCGCTTCTGGCTCCACCTCGCAATTGCAAAGCTGCAACAACTATATCCACGCGACACAGATGTTTATAGATCGCGCGAACCACGTCTGAGCAGGCGGATATGGTGGACCTGCTATCTCTACGAGCGCCTTGACGCCTTCTCCTCTACCACCAGCCCCGAATTCCACTTACATGCCGAATCACTCGAGCCTCTAACTCTCGACGACTTTGAGATCGGTACAGCTCTCCAGTCGTGGCGAGCGGACGACAGATCGATGTCTGAGATTGACTTCGTGGCCCAAGACCTGCGCCTCGCATCCATGCACGTGCAAAAGATCTGGCTCGTTCAACAGATCGTCGACAACGCACTCCTTCATACTCTAGAAAAGGTCCTCATGCCCCCGCCGGCACCGAAGAAATCCTCGAACCGACGAAGACCGCCCGAAAAAATCACCAGTCGCCATTTCTGGCGCGCAAATACGTTCGAAAACGAGTTTCACGCCTGGCAACAGCGCACGGGCAATGATTTAGATGCGATGAATCTCGAGGGGCAGCATTGTCCTCACATCGCTGTGCATTGGACTTCCTTATACATGCTCTATTGTCGCATCGCGATTACATGCTACCACCAATCCAATGCAGTCCTTGGAGCCAATGCATCGCCATCTCAGGCAGACCATGTCCAAGGCCTGTTGGAGCGAGAGCGCATTCAATTTTTTGCAGGAAAAATCATAGAGTTGACACGGAATTTGCATCGTCATGGTCAGGCTGTGTATGCACATGCTACGGATCCGACGATTTGGATGAGTTTACTGGGGGCTGTGCAGACGGTTCAGCACCCTTCTATATCGCTTCTTGAGGACAGGAGGACCACGGAGGCTATTGGCGTTTTAGTAGATGGGTACGAGCAGGACCTGCTGCACTGGAAGAGCGTGCCGAGTCCTAAACGCGCGCAATCGCCGGAATGCCATGGTCTGGCGAAACGTGAAGTGGAAGTTGTTGATGTTGTTTCTGAGCACTGTCAGAATTTGAGTTTTGAGGCCATGTTGGTGCATGTGGAGGACATCATGTATAATATTGCGGGTAGTGGTGTTAGATAGTTTAGAAGTCATCGGGTTTCTTTGCTGGCGAGTCATATATTCCATGCATAAAATGGTTCTTAGTCCAAACGCCGAAGTGTTACTACTTATAACTCCTGCTTCACCTCGAACCACACCCCGCTCGTTTCCCTTTGACCCAGTCACTCGCTCAACACCACCGCCCTCCTCCGCCCCTCCGTTGTATCCATGAACTTCTCGCAGTCCTCTTTCATAATCTTCGCAACTTTTGGCTCCGCACACTTTCCAAAGAAGGAGCCAGCATGCTCCTGGTCCCGAAACTCCATCACCACGACGACATCGTACTCGAAATCCTGTTGGGAGCCGCTGAAAACAGTGGCAGAGTATGGTGGATCCGCTGACCGCGCAATGTAGTGCCGTATGTGCTTCGTTGGGAAGGTAGGACCAGCTAGTGATCTCATGAGAGGGATGTGGACGGTTTCGTAGTGGGTTTTGAAGGCTAAGGGTGTGGTGCCTGGCTTGCGGTGGCAGTACAAGAGAATACGGTCGGACATTGTTGTGATACGAGAGAGAGAAGCAATGAGATATATATGTAAAGATCCTTTGAGCGTATTTATAGGCTGTGATATTGTTGTGATTGGGGAATATAGGTTCTAGATATTACTCAGAGCGATGGTGATCTGGCGGGAGTAGATTTCCAGTAGCCTGACCAGCTGGAAACGTGGTAGCCTATGAGTACCTCGTGGAGAACTAATAAATGACTATGAGGTACGTAACCCTTTGACCAAAATGCTCCTACCAATGATCAAGTGACGAGGCTGACCCGACCGGCCGAGTCAGAGCGCGTATTGGGATGGACATGGTATGGATAACGGTATTTGGTTTGTACGTTTGCATGTGAACCTTTCCCCGTCCGCGTACATGTATTTATAGTTCTATCCATTTCCCCCCATATCATTTACTCTATTCGCTGCAACTGGACGTTGAGGCGCACATTTGCAGATCTACAGCTTGTTGGAAGCCTCCACTGTCTCACCATGTCAACTACCACCACTACTACGACTGCCACTAAGTCCCTGGGCAATGACCCTCGCGTGCTTGCTGCCCTGGAAGAATCCATCAAAGCAGGAGAGACCGGAGTCTCTGTTGCCGTGTACCAACGGGGCGAATTAATCATCGACGCGCATGCCGGAATCGCTAACCCAGCGACTTCATTGCCCGTCACCGCTAGCACTCTGTTCCCCGTCTTCTCCGTCACCAAAGGCGTAACGGCTCTGGCGGTGCACATACAAGTAGAGCGGGGTTTGGTTGATCTCAACGCACCTATTGCCAAATACTGGCCCGAGTTTGCCGTCAATGGCAAAGACAAAATTACAATCACACAAGCTCTCTCCCACCGTGCTGGAATTCCTCAAATGCCACAAGGCGTCACACCGGAATTGATGGCGAATTGGGATTGGATGGTCCAGCAGATCGCCAATTATAGCCCTGTCTTCCCACCTGGCACAGTCAATGCCTATCATGTGCTAGTCTGGGGCTGGATTATAGGCGAGGTAGTTGTGCGCACTGATCCCGCTCATCGGCCTTTCGATAAGTTTGTCTACGAGGAGATTTGCGAACCACTTGGGGTCACGGATTTCTATCTTGGTGTGCCGGAGACAGAACTAGGCCGCGTAGCCACGCTCTCTGGAGGCAATTCGGCGCCATTGATAGACAACTACAATATCTGCCCGCCGGAAGTCTTTTGCGGCTCAAACGTCCACAACTTGAAAGTAGTCCAGAAATGCGTGGACCCTGGCGCCGGGGCCATCACGACGGCAGCTGCTGTAGCCAAGATCTTTGCGCTCTTTGCTGAGGGCGGCGAGCTTGATGGAGTGCGATTATTGTCAAAGGATCGCGTGGCAACCTTCACGGAACCGCGAGAAGATGCACACGACCAGGACAAGATCGTGGCGATTCCGACATGGTTTGGCGCCGCTGGCTTTTACCTTGGGGGTGAGGCTGGTTCTTCTGTTCCTTTGGTTCCTAATCATCGTCGAGTCATCTACAGTCCAGGGGCAGGGGGCTCGTATGCGTGGGCTGATCTCAAAGACCGTGTAGCTGTAGCTATCTGTCACAACAACATGGATGCTGGCATCATCCATGACCCGGAGATGACATTCATGCCCATTGTGCGAGCTATTCAGGAGGTCCTTTCAGATAATCCGTAGATTGGCTATGTAGCTAGAGCGCGCATAATGATCATTCGTTATTCTTTCACTCTCAAGATTGCTTTCCCAAAGGTGTGTCCCTTAAGCATTCGTACAAGGGCTTGCGCCGCCTCATTCATTCCAGTCTGTTCGTCCATTTTTGATATGACAATCCCGTCATCCAATAACTTGGACATATGTTCATGGAATCTGGCTTTCCATTTCAAACCCATGGCTGGGTCGCCAACCATGAAACCTCGCCATGTGACCTGTTTGCCAATCAAGTACATTGTATTTCGGAGCGGGTACCGTTCTTCAGGTGCAAGATGATACTGTGAGATCTGCCCACAAGCTATGATACTATTCGCAGGAAGCATGTCAGATATGCGGCAGTGAACTTGTTTGTTGATCTTACCGTCCATGACTATTGATAACATCAATTGCAGCTTCCAATTGCTCCCCTCCAACCTGTGCAATATATTAGTACCTAATCCTGTCTACGAATATGTAGGGGAAGGCGTAAATTGTCATAATAAATATCAATACCTTCAGGTGCCAACCGTCTCAGCGCGTCCGCAGCTTTTTCCGTTTTGTAGTTGAACCCCTCGATGCCGAGATCACCAATCAGGAATTTCAATTTCTCGTCTGAACCAACACTCCCAATGACGCGCAGGCCTGTCTGCTTCGCAAGCTGCGCCACAAGCTGGCCAACTGCACCACCCGCGCTGGACACAAAAAGAACCTCACCTGCCTTTGGTTTCCCGATTTCGTGTAGCGAGCTATATGCTACGAGACCTGGCATGCCCATAGCCCCAAGATAATGTCTAATATCCTTTGGTCCCTTGGTGTGGTCGACTTTCTGAAGATTAGGTTGGTTCTCCAATGTAGAGGAACAATACTGCTGGATAGGAAAATTTCCCAGAACGATGTCGCCCCTCACATAATCGGATCGTGATGATCTGAGCACTTCGGCCAATGCAAATGCTACGATTGCGTTGCCTAAAGGCACGGCTGCCGTGATATCATTGGGATCCTGGTCTGGGTCTGGTGTGCGAAGAAGTGCTCCGAGGTAGTGATCAAGAGAGGAGTAGAGAATCCTCAATATTACAGAGCCCTCTGCAAGCTCTTGATCATGGTTGAAGCCGATGTCCTTGACTAAGATGTGTTTCCCGGGCTCGGGTACGCCCGTGGGTACTTTGTTGAATATCAAGGCGAGATTGTTGGACGACATTGATGATTGCGACTTGTGTCAGACACGACTTCAAGAGAAGTTCTACCATGGCTTAATTCTCTTGAATGGGCCATTTTGGGTACCTCAGCGAGTGCAGCTATTGCGAAGCTGGGCTGAGGACAAATGCTGGTCGCGTGAGGTCATGCCAAGGCGTTGACTCTCCCCGTTGACACGACCTCGGAACCACTCCCGCCCTGCTTCAGACGGGCAAATACTCGTCCGCACACAAAATATGCCACAAATTTCAGTGGAAAAGGAAGTCAGGCGCCACTTTCTGTGCTCTCAATAGTGCGGTCAACATTGCCATTAAGCTCTCATTGCAACGCATCACTCTACTTTCCACCCAAGTACCATGGCATCTCTCGAAGGAAAAGTTGTAGGTTTCCAGATGCAATCTTAGTGCCAGCTTTCGCTGAGTCCAAAGCCAGATCGCAATCACAGGCGGAGCCAGCGGCATCGGCTTAGCCACCGCTAAGATACTCGCTGGTCGAGGTGCTGTTCTCTCATTGGCCGATCTTCAACATGATGCCCTGAATCGCGCGCTGCAGTCACTGCCAGGAGACAAGCACATGGTCACGACTGTTGATGTGCGAGACTCGACCCAGGTACAGGCGTGGATAGATAAGACAGTCGAACAATTAGGACGACTCGATGGCGCGGCCAACCTCGCAGGAGTAACGACAGATGGGCTCCCTATTGCGGAAGAGACAGACGAGAATTGGGATTTTCTGATGAATGTGAACGCAAAGGGTGTGTTCAATTGCATTAGGGCAGAGATGCGAAGAATTAGCGATGGCGGGTCGATTGTGAGTAGCCCTAACCCCTTGCCTCTGCAGAACGATCATGAGTCGGTCTTCACGCAACATGATAAGCCTGTTAGTAATTTCGCCGCGTAGGTCAACGCTGCCAGTGTTGCAGGATCGGTAGGCGGCGCACACTGGTCCATTTATGCTGCCAGCAAACACGCTGTTCTAGGTTTGACTCGGTCAAGTGCAAGGGAGGGAGGCCCCAGAGGTATCAGAGTCAATGCTATTTCACCAGGTAATTCACTTTCTTAATCACCACCCGTCTCACCTCGCAACGTTTGAACGCCTTATATAGTATGCCGGATTTGTTGATGTTGTGTATCACAGGAACAATTGATACCCCAATGACGCAAGGAATGGAACAACGACTTGGGATCAAGGTGCCTACTTCTTCGCAGGCGATAGATCGCAAGGCAAAGCCGCAAGAAGTTGGAAATGTTATCGCTTTCTTGCTTAGCGATGAGTCGACCTTTGTCACTGGTGCGAATTATAATGTAGATGGCGGACATCTTTGCTAGCCGTCAGCCAATATATTGCGATGTCCAACCGTGGACGTGGGAATTCACAATGAACGTTTTCAGTTTTTGTTCAATTTTAGTTGGTGCACTGAAAAGTGCTCTATTTCCTCGCAAGTTATGTGCATTTCTAGGAGTAGTAATTCAACATATCTGTACGAAATTGACCGAGCCTATAGAAGTAACTCGTAGTTTTAGTAAGCATGATACAGAGGGGTTAGGGAGCAACACCCTTTTCACCGACCTTCTATGCATGGCGAATTTGGGGTGCTTTGATCAATGGGAAACCCTCGGTCCTCAGCGAATAGTCAGGTGATTTGGTACGATTCGTCGCGCAAGTCAACGTGGCTTGTATTGTTGACATATAGCGCTGATTTCACGTTGACTCGGGGGGTCATGTCAAGATGGACAGAGCCCAGAAGCTCGGCACGTACGCGAGAGTTCCTTAGCTCGACGAGCTAAAGCACGTGCTGACAACCTTTGTCTCCGCTCTCCAATATGCAATTAGTGATAGACGATACAGAGACTGTGGCTGGCATATTCAGACTAGACTGGGAATGTAGTAGGTCTCTTTCAATACCCCGTGGGGTAAGAGAGCTCTGGAAAGCCATTTTTACTGTCCGACATATAAGGGTCCGAACACCCTCAGGGAGTCGACCTGCGTTGTATATTACCCTTCATTGCTTCTTTCTTCGAGTGTCTACTTTTGCAGCAACTCCTGTTTCTACACATAAAAATGTCTCGCGACGCTGGCATCAGCATCAAGGAAAGCGCGATGAGCCACACGGAGAACATCGATGTTGACCACCTCGCACGCATCACTCTTGCTGAGCGACAGATCGAATATGAGAAGAGCCTTACATATGGTCAGACCGTGAAGACATTCTGGCGTTGCTGTCTGTGGGCTTTGTATGGCCAGTTGACTATTTTCGGTTATGGTATCGACGCCAACATCGCTGGCACCCTTCTCGGCATCCCCACGTTCAGGTAAGTTATTTTGGTACCAACCTTGAGACATGGTAGCCCCTGACACGATGGACATAGACAAGACTACGGCGAACTACTCGGCACCGGACCAACTGCGCAGTGGATCATCCCAGCCTGGTGGCAGAGCGTCTACGGCGGAGCATCGCAAGTAGGTTCAATTGTCGGCGGCATCCTCACCGGGTGGCTGGCCGAGAAAATCGGACGCCGGTACTGCCTCCTCCTTTCTTGTGCCATCTCCATGGCGGGAGTAGGTGCGCAGTGGGCATCGACGTACAACGGCTCCCTGAGCGTCATGACGGTTGGCAAGGCCATCAACGGCGTCTCGATTGGCATGTGGTGGGTTATTGCGCCCGTCTACGCGTCTGAAGTCACACCGTTGCAGATGAGGGCGTGGGCTACCATGTTGACCAATACGATGCAGTTTGTGGGACTCCTAGTCTTCACGGGCGTCATGTACAAGCTCGCCCCAAGGCCGGATGAGTCTGCCTACACGATCGGAATAGCGTGCCAGTGGCTCATTCCGGGGCTGGTTCTTGCCACAGGCTGGTTTTGGCCCGAATCGCCGGTTTGGCTTGTGCGTGTGGGCAGGAAAGACGACGCCAGGCGCGCGCTGGAGCAACTCCATGGCTCTGGGAACCATATCGACCGCGAAGCGATCCTCGCCACTATCGAGCAGACGGTTGCCATGGAAGAGTCGCTGCACAATCTTCAGAAGTCAACAACTTATCTGGATTGCTTCAAGGGCAGGGATAGACGTAGAACCCTCGTCTGCATGATGCTCTATGCTGCGCTGTATCTGTCTGGTGTTATCTTCATTGGGGGCTACCAGACCTATTACTACCAACTCATCGGCTTCAGCACGCAAAAGTCGTTGGAGCTATTCGTCATCTACAACTCCATCATGCTACTTGGCAGCTTGGTATCGTGGGTTTCCGTTGGCTACATCGGTCGACGAACAGCGGCTGTGTGGGGCCAGCTGCTTGGTGCAGCTGCACTTTTCATCATTGGAGGTGCATCTTTGCCCGGCACGAGAGAAGGATACCTGGCTCTTGTTGCATTCATGTTTATTTGGGTAAGCCCTTCTCTTCCCCTGGACAACCACGTGCAATCGTTCTCATATTGATCGTGCAGGGCTTCATTTACCAAGTCTCAATCGGAACCGTAGCGTTCAGCGCTGTTGGAGAAATACCCACCTACCGCCTCAAGTCACGGACACAGGGAATCGCAACCCTCGTTCTCTGGGTTGTTTCTTGGGTGATTGGCTTCGTCTTCCCGTACATGTTCAATCCGGATGCCGGAAACCTGGGTGGTAAAGTAGCATTTGTCTTCGCTGGCACGACCACGTTGGCCCTCGCAGGTACTTGGCTGTATATGCCAGAAACGAAGGATCGATCCGCTGCTGAGATTGATCGGCTGTTCGAGCTGAACGTTCCACCGCGCAAGTTCAAGACCACGGTCATCGAACATCTCATTGAGGGCGGTACTGAGAAGGTTGTTTGAGACGGCTTGGTGGTATTTGTGGGATCCAAGTGTGTATCAGGGCTTCCATGGTCGCAGTAACTGCGATGTCATTACTTCACTTGAAACAATGCTCCAAACCTGTTTGCTGATACTGTTAATAAAGACAACGAGTGTTAAAACAATGCCTTGTAAGTAAGATAAATAGGCCAATTAAGACGTAATTACTTGGCTTCGACATTGAAGAAGAGACCGACTGCAACCTGCAGTTTCTAGTAGTCCACCGTTTACTCCGTGTTGCCATACCCCAAGATCGTGCGCTCCAATCTAGTTAGTGGTCTATCGGATGCAATAAGTCAAATTATTCATTGTGTTAAATCCTCTCGAGCCGGGGGCATGTTCTAGAATTATAAAAGGTAATAATGTTGCAAAGACTCTCAACATACTAAATCACATTACTAACATTGGTCACAAGTGTCCCAAACCAACCCAGAGCTCAATACAGATCATATAAAATTCAAGAAAAATTCCTACAACCTCGCCGCTCCTCTCCCCCTCTCCCGCTCCCTCAAAACCTTCCTCAGAATCTTCCCAGCCGCGCTCTTCGGAATCTTATCCAGGAACTCAACACCGCCACTAAGCCACTTATACCTTGTCTTATTGTCCCTCACATAATCTCGCAACGCCATTTTCGTCCCTGCGCTTGCTTCGACGCCAGCAGCAAGAACGACGAAAGCCTTGGGCGCCTCGCCACTGTACGTATCCGGGACACCGATCACAGCGACGTCCTGGACGGCGAGATGGCCGAGGAGCAGATCTTCGAGCTCGGCGGGAGCGACGCCGTTGCCTTTGACCTTTGATGGGAGTTGTTAGGACGAGGGCAGTAGGGACTTTAGGGGTGGATTTACTTTTATCATTTCTTTCATCCGGTCGTGGATTGTTACCCATCCGTCTTTGTCAATCGAACCTAGGTCTCCAGTATGCAGATACCCTTCACTATCATATGTGTCCCTGGTAGCAGCGGCGTTATCTAGATAGCCCATTGTGACCTGCGGTCCGCGTGCTAGCAACTAAGGAGAAGAATGGTCAGTTTTGGCGCTGCGGGCACACAGCCATAACGTACCTCGCCTACTGATCCCATGGGAAGTTCGAGGCCAGTGATCGGATCTACAACCTTTATTGTAGTACCTGGAACGATTTTGCCGACGGTGTGGGCGTGCTTGTACATCATGAGATTGCGAGGCGTTACTGTAAGGCAACTGCAGCTCTCAGTCATCCCCCAAGCTTGTCGAATAGCGACATCGGGGTATTTGGCAGCAAGCTTGGTGATGATCTCTGCGGCTAGGGGAGCTGCACCCGTATTGAATTGCCGGACATGCGAGAGATCGTAGCTGGGAACTTCAGGATCGCTCACGAGCCGAATGAGCAGTGCTGTGAGCCCTGTTAGTATGTGGTAGCAAGAGATCAAAGATGGTTACTTACGTGGAACTAACCACAGCTCCTCGCAGTGGTGCTTGCAGATGACATCGAGCATGCTGGTCATTGTAAACTGGCGCATTAATATCACATCTTGACCAAGTATTATAGGTAAGTGTAGCAAATGCACCAATCCTGTAACTGTGAGCACGTTAGTTAGGCGAGTTTTCATCACTTGAAAGCCCTTACTATGGTAGAATGGCAGGACTCCAAGCAGAACTTTGCATGGTTGCTCGGCGCCCAACTGCCGCATCTGCAGGACTTGCGATATAACGTTCTTATGCGATATCATGACCTTGACATGTTAGTGTGGGCTTGTTTCAAGTAGCGTTCGTAGATGGAGACTCACGACTTTCGGCAATCCCGTGGTCCCCGAGCTGAAGCTCAAGAAAGCGCACGTTTGCGAGTTCGATTCGCCCTTAGGCAGCGTATATTCGGTGACTTGGTCATCTTCCCCAAGGGCTTTGCCATTTTTCAGGAGATCTTGCAATGAATCGTATCCAGAGGCTTGGCCATCGATGACGATTATGGAGCGCGTTGGAATTCCAACATCAGCACATGCGGCAATAACCTGTCTCAAGCATGACATTGCGGTGAATATCAGTTTTGTTGAGGCCTTGCGGAAGCAATCGGCTAATTCACTAGCTGTGTACTCTGGTGACATGGTTGATACGGTAGCCCCGAGGCGGATACTCGCGAAGACTGCTACTGGGTACCAGATCATATTTGGTCCAACAACAGCGACATTGTCTTGAGCTTTGAGTTTCTTTTCCAGAGACAAAATGCTCGAGAGATAGGTAGCATAATTTTTCAATTGAGAGAACGACAGAACTTGGCCAGTTATACCGTCGCAAAAACCACCAGTGAGTTGCCGGCTATGCTTTGCAATTTGGTATCTAAACAGAAACTGCCAGATTAGTGCGTCATCTCCAACTATTGCATGTGTCAGCTCTAGCTTCAGACGTGGATAGCCGACGCGCATACTTTGTATTTGGAGAGGCTCTCCATGATAAGGCATGGTGGTGGAAGTGGAGCCTCCCCTTGCAGATAGCAAGATGCATCGTAGGCTATACCCACACTAGATATATGCCACTCCGGATATACTCAGCATTTGCCTTACTTTGCCTCGGATCTAGAATATTTGGTCATGGCCGGGGGTTATGTCACAGCATCGCTAGGATCGCTGACTAGACCTGTTGACTCAGTGCAGCGTCCAGGACTCAGGATCTACTATACAGTATAGACGGATTAAATTACCATATAGTCAAGTGGGCTAATGGGCGAGCCATTCAACTGGCCCTTTTGCGCATTCTTTTTATGGAGATGGATCCTCTTCCGAACAAGAAAGAAAAACGGCCACATGCGTGCACCGTAGCCTGTAAAGGCGATTCGAAGCTGGCTTTGTGGACATTGTCAAGGCAGCTCTAGTAGCCTGCATTGCACTTGTGCATGTCTCCTAGGAACCACATACTTAGATCCAGCGTAATTTTTTGCTTAATCATATCGATCGCTATTAGCCTTGGAAGCAGGAGGGTGCTGGTCACGTGATGAAAGGTCAAGATATACCTATGCAAAAGTTCTGCTGCTCTAGATACTCAATCAACGAATCAATCAATCACTAATCTACTATATCTCCGTAATTTGTTTCTGCGCACAGGTGGGATTAGTTAAAGCGGTAGTATATCAGAGATGTATACCTATACAGTATTAGTGACCTCAAGACTCCAACCATATCACAACATCACATCACATCACATCCACATGACCGCAGCCCAGTCCGACAGCAGCACTCCAAGCATAAAATTAAAACGTGATGTAATTTCTATTTGACCACATAACATCGCAGCCAGTCACGCAGGGTATCAAAGCGTCTTTCTATCATCTATTCCTGTTGCCAAAACCCCACAGTAAATAAAAAAAAATCCATCGCTCTTACTACCCACCACCACTCCCTCTTCGTCCCAACTCTCTACTCATCCGCAGCTGAACACGCTACCATCTACTCCATCTCGATAGTGCCGGGGGGCTTGCTCGTAACTAGCATCAAATTAGCAACTCGAAACGAAAAGACAAGGGGGAGAGTAGACATACTATCATAAACCACCCTGCAAACGCCATTGACCTCATTCACAATGCGCCTGCTCACCCTCTTCAAGAACTCGCCATCAAACGGATACCAATCCGCCGTCATGAAGTCGCTCGTCTCGACCGCCCTGAGCGCAATAACCTGGTCGTGCACGCGCTTGTCGCCCATGACGCCCACAGCCTTCACGGGAAGCAGCGCAGCAAAGGCCTGGCTGATGTTGCGGTACAGGCCCGCGGCCTTGATCTCCTCGATGAAGATGTTGTCAGCTTCGCGCGCGATGCGGACTTGCGAGCGCGTTACTTCGCCGAGAATACGGATGGCAATGCCCGGGCCGGGGAAGGGATGGCGCCACACGAGTTCTTCTGGAATACCGAGTTCCTTGCCAAGTTCGCGGACTTCGTCTTTGAAGAGCTCGCGGAGGGGCTCGATGAGTTTGAGGTTCATGTTTGCGGGGAGACCACCGACGTTGTGGTGAGTCTTGATGGTTTGAGAGGGGCCCTTGAAGGAGAGAGACTCGATGACGTCGGGGTAAAGAGTGCCCTGGAGGAGCCATTCGATTTCACCTGCGTTGGAGGAGGCGTGGGCTTCGGCGGCAATCTTCTTGGCTTGCTCTTGGAAGACCTCGATGAAAGTGTTTCCGATGACCTTGCGCTTCTGCTCGGGGTTGTCGGTGATACCGGCCAGGCGGTCGAGGAAGAGATCAGATGCATCGATGACTGTGAGGTTGATGCCGAGACCCTTCTCGAGAGTCTCCTTGACCTGCTTGGCCTCGTTCAGTCTCAACACGCCGTTGTCGACCATGACGGCATGGAAGCGGTCGCCAATAGCCTCCTTCATCAGCTTGGCCGCAACGGTCGAGTCAACTCCGCCGCTGACCGCACCAATAACCTGACCCTTGTCGCCAACCAGTTTTCTGATCCGGGTAATCTCCTGGTCGACGAACTTGCCCATGGTCCAGTCGGTCCTGGACTGGCAGATATCCACAGCAAAGTTCTTCAAGATGGTCTTTCCGTTTCGAGTATGTGTGACCTCTGGGTGAAACTGGATGCCGTAGTACTTGTTCGTCTTGTGTGCGATACCGGCAAAAGGGGCATTGGTGGTTGTAGCAATGGTGATGAAGTCCTGGGGCATATGGCTGAGCTTATCGCCGTGGCTCATCCAAACCTCCATGTCATTGCCGATATCCTTGAACAGCTGGTCGACATGGCCTCCGTGGTTGTCGATCTTCAGGTTCGCGTGTCCGTATTCCCTCTTCTCGCCAGCCGCGACGCCGGCATTCTTTCCAAAGTGCCATGCCATCTCCTGGAGGCCATAGCATATACCGAGAATGGGCACGCCGAGATCGAAAACGGCATGGTCGACGTGGGGAGCGTCCTTTTCGTAGACGGAGTAGGGGCCGCCAGAGAGAATTATACCCTTGGGTGTGAACGGGATCTCGGAAAGTTTGGTGTTGCATGGCAGCATCTCCGAGTAGACATTGAGCTCACGCAGCCGGCGGGTGATGAGATGGGTGTACTGGGAGCCAAAGTCGAGCACGAGGATCGTGTCGAAGGTCGTGTGCGGGGGGATTGGGTCGGAGCCGTCGGTCGCCATTGTGAGGGAAGGGAGCACTTGCGAGAATGTGCAATTGAAGTGTGAACGAGGGTGAGAGAAGAAGAAGAGGGGAAAAGAAAGATGCTCGAGGAATGGGCAGATATGGGAGGGGCTGCGCTACATGACTGAGTGGCAGCAAAATTTTGGTGGGGCCAAATTTTTATCGATAGCGGCGCGGGCGCGTTCACACTAGTTTTCCGTTAGCATATAGTTTCCTGGCACAAAGCCAGGACAGCCCCATCGTACGGCAGCAGATACACACAATGGCGAAACGGAAATCAGAGCGAGATCCAGAGGACCTGCCCGATGCCCCCGACAAGGGCAAGCAGAAAAATGAGGCCGACTCCGACAGCGACGAGGTATGCGACACCACCGCCCAATCCCCCATGCGACGCAAGCTCACAAAGATTGATTGATCAGGACATGGACATGGTGAACGTCGACTTCGAATGGTTCGACCCCCAGCCCGCCGTTGACTTCCACGGCCTCAAGACGCTGCTGCGCCAGCTCTTCGACGTAGACAATCACCTCTTCGACCTCTCCGAGCTCGCAGACCTGATCCTCTCGCAACCGCTCCTCGGCAGCACCGTCAAAGTCGACGGCAACGAAACAGATCCCTATGCCTTCCTCACGGTGCTAAACCTCGAGACACACAAGGTATTACCCTCCCCGCCTCTCCATCCACAAAATATCCGCCCAATCTAACATCATCTTGCAGGACAAAAAAGTAATCCAGTCCCTAACAAACTACCTCCTCAAAAAGGCCCCCTCGCTCCCCGCCCTACAACCCCTCCTCTCCTCCCCGTCCCCAACCACACAAATCGGCCTCATCCTAACCGAGCGCTTCATCAACATGCCCCACGAAATCGTGCCCCCAATGTACACCATGCTTCTCGAAGAGATACAATGGGCGCTGCAAGAAGCCGAGCCCTACGCCTTCACGCACTACCTCGTGCTGAGCAAATGCTACTCGGAAGTCGCGTCGGCGCTGTCGGCGGGAGATGCGGCGCCGCCGAGCAAGAAGAAGAGTAAGAAGGGAGGGGGCGAGGAGGTGTTTTACTTCCACCCTGAGGACGAGGTGCTGCAGAAGTTTGCGATGGGCAGTGCGAGCTTCGATTATGAGACGCCCGTGGATGAGGGTGCGAGTGATAGTAAGAGGGCGTTTCAGGAGATGGGGGTTAAGCCGAGAGGCCATTTGGTGTTGATTGAGGCAGGGAAGTTTGAGGCTGCTGTGGAGGGGCTTAAAGCGTTTTTGAGCGGGCAGTAAAAGTTATGAGAATCTGTACGTTTAGTGACGCCTGGGGGGCCAAGGAATGGTGAATACTAGAGTGCTGTGATACCCTTCTTAAAAGAACAGGGCCCGGTTGATATCGGCCATGGCATCAATTGCATCCTAGATACTCGACAAGCAGGGCAATTTGCGAAGAAGAGAATGTTGCGTGACTCTAACTGGTGTTACATTCCTACGCACACAAGCCGAATCTATCAGAAAACGTAAGGAAATGGTAATGCTCGCTCCTATTCACATATAGCCCCATCATGTTTCTTCCTCTCTTCCACTGTTTACTTTACAAGAATAGCTTAACCAATGACGACCTTGCCCTCCTCGGGGAAGTCGTATGCTGGAACTTCGAGGTTAAGCGGCGCGGGTCCCTTTCTTATGCGGCCGGAGATATCGTAGTGAGAACCGTGGCATGGGCAGAACCAACCTCCAAAATCACCGGCCTCGCCAATGGGGACACAACCAAGATGGGTGCAGACACCTGTTCCTGTTAGTCTTTGGCTCTTTATTTGGCTCGTTCGATGGACGCACCCAACATGATCAACCACTCGGGCTGCTGGACACGGTCGGAATCTGGCTGGGGATCACGGAAAGATTGCCACTTGGCGCTCTCAGCCTCCTTGATCTCGCCCTCGGTACGGTGTCGGATGAAGACGGGCTTGCCACGCCACTTGATAATGACCTGCTTCTCATCAGCTGCTGCCCATCGGAGTTACAATTTTCAAGTGTAACGCACGTTCTTGCCCTCCGGAATGGCGGAGAGATCAATCTCAACCTTGGCCTGAGCCAGAACGTCGGCGGACGCGGACATGTTGACGAGGAAGTCTGCAGCGGTCGCCGTTAGCCGTGTTCGCCTTCATCAAGTTGCGAGCCCAGATCATCCGCAAAATCGCCAATTGCTCTCCCACAGCTTCTCCATAGCTGCAGCACCGCTTTCCCGTCTCTTCCAGAGCTCTGCCTCCCCATTGTGGTGCGTGGTGGACCTACCCTGGACCGTGTTCTTCGCGCCGAGGGCCGTGAGGGCGCCCATGGTGCCGACCATGAAGTACTGGAAGACCTTGGGGCCGGTCTCGCCGCCCTTGTTCCTGTACGCGGCGAACGAGGGGATCTTGGTCGAGTCGGGCCCGCCCTTGAAGGGGCTGTCGAACGAGGAGGCCGAGGCAGCGCGGGTCTGCATGGCGGTGCAGCCGGCCCTTGCGACGGGCAATTGATGGGCTGTCCATGAGCGTGCGACCGCACGGGCGGAGGTTGCGAGGGCAGGCATCGTGGACGCGGGTGGCGGGCGGTGGGCGATGATGGAGGAGCTGTGAGGTCGACAGCGATGTTGAAGTTTTGGCAGCACCACCAGCGGCGTCTTAGATCAGGAGGCTTCTGATTGGCCCCTCGCTTCCGGCCTTGCACGACCGCCAGTTCCTCGTCATCGCCAGAACCCGGACACACCACCTCACCTACCACGACTTCGTTTTGATGAGTGCGGATTTTTGTTCATCATCCTACACCAGCAGCTTGATTCCGTGCATCTTGATTGCTTTGACTGCTTGCGCATTGCCACTGACATCGTGGTTGAGCCTCCAGCGCTCTTCCTTTGCGCCGTGGAACAGTATGATTGACCATCAATGCTCGTTATTCGCAATCCTGCAGATACATTATTGCAGCATCGTCCGCCTTATGTTGCTGAATCACGAAATTTAACTAAATCAACAGGTCACCTTTGAGAACAGCAACCACCTGCACGTCGAGCTGAGCAAATCTCTTGGCTCCTGCCTAGAGCTCGGCCTATCTATCGTCCTCCTTACTTGTGGCTTTGGTCCTCCTCACACCTCAAAATATACAGCGAATCGACTGTCTTATTGTCCAGAAGAGAAAGGGCGGCGCGAAGGGCGGCCTCAGATCATTGAAGCAGCATATTTCACAGTGACTCAGTCCTATACCTGGGCCCTCGAAGTGTCCGCAGCAGTGTACGACTAACTTACTATTTCACGAAACTCGCATACTTGCACAATCTTTACTGAAAATCTAAGGGAAGTACCAGCACATTCAGACAACATGTCTCCCAAACGTGACCGCAATATCACCGCTTTCTTCTCGCCAAAGAACGAGAAGAAAGTTGATACCGACCAAGTCAAGGACGAGATGAAGAGTGACACGGTCACAGCAAGCGACGAAAAGAATATTGACAACGACACGTCAAAGACAGAGACGACAATCAATGCCAACGAAACTGTCGACAAAGCCAACGTCGTTCCTCCAGGACCTTCACCAACCCAAGACGCAAAAGGCAAAGGCAAAAGGCCACTTAGTACAATCACATCTCCCCCCGGAAAACGTCAAGACACCAAACCCATACCCACTCACCTCTCAGCAAAAGACCTTCCATCGGACTGGCTCGCTACCCTCCCTACCCCGTCCCCCTCAAACCTGACCCTCACAATCCACAAAGGTGACCTCTTCGCCTCAGCCCCATCCAACGCCCTCCTGATCCACGCCTGCAACACCCAAGGATCCTGGGGCGCAGGCATCGCTCGCGCCTTCCGCGACCGCTACCCCAATGCCTACGCCATCTACCGCTCCTTTTGCACTAAGACACACGACCCAAAGACCAACCCCATCCCCATGGGCACTGCGCTGCTTATCCCGCCTGTGGATGTGCGCGCAGGCAAGGGGCATTGGATCGGCTGCTTGTTTACGAGCGCAAAGTATGGAAAGGCCAAGGCGAAGCCCGAGGTGATTGTCAGGAACACGGTGCCGGCGATGCAGATGTTGCTTGAACTTGTGAGGGTTGTGGGAGAAGATATGGGGGGTGAGGTGGGCGAGGTGCGGATGTGTAAGATTAATAGTGGGTTGTTTGGCGTGCCGTGGGAGAAGACGAGCGAGGCGGTGGAGAGTATGGGTGTGCGGGCGGAGTGGAGGGGGGAAGTGCATGTTTGGGAGCCTTGAATGTGCCAACGAGCTCGCACCGATAGCGTCTCGTGGCTGTGGATGAACGGGAAGGATGGGGGACTTGAGACTGCATGAACAAGATGCTTGCATTTGCGGAATCCGTTCTATAGGATTTCACGCTATCCAGGATTTCCTAATACACCTCATGATTCGTCGAGCCAGTGGTCACTATTTGCGCCCTTGCCCATGATATCTTTCCCAACGCCATATGCAATGCAGACACGACCCTCTCTAACCCATTCATCGCTTCCCATTGATAGCCGTGAACCCAGATGTTCGCCTAACCTCCGGGCTCGCAGTCGGTGCCTTGGCCGGCGGACCACGCATCTCCATCTCGATCTGCATGGCGGCTGGATCCTCGTCTTCGCTCTGCTCCGCTTGCTCGGTTGCCTGTGAATCCGGCTGTGAGTGCGGCTTCGCATCGTCGTCTATCTCCATGGCATCGGGCGTGTCTTCTGCGGGGCCAGAGGGCGTGGCTTGCGCAGGCGAAGACGGACTATTCGTGCTTCCGTTCTGTGCTGGAGCCGCGCTAGGGACGCCGTTGAGGATGCGTTCGATGCTGCCCGCAGCGGCGATGGCCTGGCCAGACTGTAGAGTCTGCGCAGCGCGGCCGTTAGCTGCGGGGGTTGCTTTAGCCTTGCCTTTGCCCTTGCCGTTCTCCTTTGCGACCTCAGTCTCGACTTCCTTCTCTTTGCCCTTGCCCTTGGCCTCCTTCTCTTTCTCCTTCTCCAGCTCCTTCTCCTTCTTCTCCTGCTGCTTCTTGAACTCCTTGTACGTCATCGTCTTGGGGACTACGTCGACGAGGAACTCGAGGTTGTCTGTCTTGGCGATGGCGCTCGACACGTCGCGGTACTGGATGTTGCGGCGGGGTTTGCGCTCCGCCTTGACCACGTTGTGCGTTGTCACGGCCATGTGCTGGATGAACATCTCGGTCGCGAGGGCGATGGCGAAGGCGGCGTTCTTGGAGGTTGTGATGCGCTCAGGGTCAGCTTGGATGATCTTTTGGACGCGGGCAACTGTGGGGTGGTTAGCATTTGCTTGAGGGAGATTTGTGAAGATGTGTATTGTACGGAAGAAAGGAAATTCGGCCCGTGGTTCCAGGGCCATGGCCTCTTCGAAATCAGAGTTGAAATCGCTGTCCATTTTGACTGGGGCGGTGGGGGAGGGTTGCGCAATTGTCGTTGTCGGGCGCGTTGTGAGATTCAGTGTCGAAGTTGAAGGGCAAACGCGAGATCACGGGCACGAGGTGGCGGCGGAAGGGAAATCAAAATGGAACTCACGTGGGAGCGAGACATGGCCCGTCACGTCTTTCGACGGGGCGATTGGAGTATTGTTATACGGCATGGCAGTGAATTGAGTTTGGACGTGGACAACAAGCCGTTGAAGAATTATGACGCGCTGGCCGTATCCTCGCGATATTTCCGCCCAGGAAGTACACAGGCTGTGAGGTCGGTCTGGGAGATTCGGCGACGCGATTTGATATCGCAAAATTGTAGAGGTTTGTGGATTGTCGCGTGGAATCGTGAAATCAATCGGGAGGTGGATGGTGAAGTCCTTCGCACCCTGGCACCCTGGTCGATATGCGCGGCAGGTTGAGCCGCGGCTTATCCAATCAGGTACTCCACCGCGCTGCAGCCTTGACGTCGACCTCACACCTGACATTGTCATTAGTGGAAGGGTTCGAGTTTCCTCGACTTAGTGTGCCTGTTCTTGCTTCTCTTTGGTGTCGAAGCCGAAGTAAAGCGGTCAGCTCGAACAAGGCAATCATCCGTGTCAACAAGCTTCGGAGATGAAGCTTTCCATAGTAGCTTCGCTTCTTGCTCTCGGAGCTGCTGCGAGCGAGTTTTCCCAAGTCCCTTTCCAGGACACACCAGAATTCGAAGGCTTCCAGACTTACCAAAGTCAATACTCCGAGCACCATTCCGTCCGAATCAAGCAACAACAGAATGACAAGCTTTGCGATGCCCGGTCCAAACAATATACCGGCTGGATAGACATCGGCTCAAAGCATCTTTTCTTCTGGTACTTCGAGTCGCAGAACAGACCTTCCGAAGACCCTCTCGTCATCTGGCTCACAGGCGGACCTGGCGGCTCTGGCATGATCGGTTTAATGCAAGAACTGGGACCTTGTGTGATCAATGAACATGCGAATGGTACCGTGTATAATGAGTATGGTTGGAGTAAAAATACCAACATCATTTTCGTTGATCAGCCTGCCGGTGTGGGCTTCAGTTATTTGGACAAGGACGTGCCTTTTCCAGCATCGAGTTTCACCGCGGCAGAAGATTTACATCATTTCCTCCAGCTCTTTACGAGCGATGTGTTTCCAGATCTGAAAGAAAGGGAGTTTCATATCACAGGCGAGAGCTATGCCGTGAGTAACATCGGAGAATGACTTCTGCTTTCGCTAATCTGAACAGGGTCACTATGTCCCAACATTGGGAGCTCACATTGTCTCTCAGAATTTGCTTTACCCTAAAAGAACGCAAATAAACCTACAATCAACATTCACTGGAAATGCATATGTATCTCCTCTTGATACCGCCTTCGGCTACTGGGAGACCCTTTGTACGACGAATCCCGGAGTCGAGTCACCGGTCTTCAACAAAACGCGATGCGACATCATGGCTACCAATCTGCCTCGATGTATGAATCTGGCAAAAGTATGCTACGATAACCCCGATCCAGCTATATGCCTTGCCGCAGAGGAGATATGCTGGGAGGGCGTGATTAAACATTACGATGGAGAATCGGGATCTGGCGGACGAAATCGCTTCGACATCTCTGGTCCCTGCGAAACGAAAGATGATCTCTGTTATCCCGAGATTCCGCGCATTGAGGAGTACTTAAATCTCCCTTGGGTATGGGAAGCGTTGCATGTCCCTAAAGAGGTCGGGAATTACTCCGCCCTGTCATATGATGTCGCCATGGCGTTCGCGCTCACGAACGACGAGGGTATCAGCACGCAGCCACAAGTGCTGTATCTTCTCGAGAATGGGGTTGATGTTCTCTTCTACCAAGGAAACCTAGACCTAGCCTGTAACACGGCGGGCAATATCCAATGGGCAAGCAATATGCCGTGGAAGGGCCAGCCGGCGTTTGTTGCACAGCCGAGAAGAACTTGGAAAGACGACGGCAAGGAGGTTGGGTGGTTCAAGGAGGTCAAGATTGAGACTGCTAGTGGAAGAGAAACAACGTTTGCTTTTGCTACGGTTGATGGTGCTGGGCATTTTGTGCCGTTTGATAAGCGGAAGGAGGCTTTGGCTTTGGTGACGAAATGGTTGACTTTGAGGAGCTATGCGTGATTGTACCTGGACATGAAAGAATGTGTACAATGTAGAAACGAAGTATTAAATTTGTATGCTCACCAAGAACTGGAAAAACCACAAGTACTAGGATGTTGAGATTGGGCGATATAATTCTGCATGTATGATGCTCCTCAAGCTGTCGATGCATGCATCTGCAGACCAATCGATCCACACGGTCACGATCTTTGAAGCACTCGAGCCGCAAAAGATGCTTCTAGATCCATTACTCCATTCATGTCTACGATCGTCATTCTCGGGCTTTACTACCTAAAATTTGGTTATTGTTCCCCACAGAAATGCCCAACGTCATCGAACGTCATCATAAATTTCGACGCACACTACTGTAGTACGGCGAGCTCACCACATGTATAAAGTTTAGCAGAGCTGCTCTCACGACATTCAGATAATCATATTCTACTTACCGCAAGAGCCAATTGATATCCTCTCAAACACAAAAATACTTTTTCGAATTTACCGATCTTGACATTACCGCACCGATTCTCTCAACATGTCTGGAAACTCGAACGTCGGAAATGCTGGTGTCTACCAAGCTGATGATCAGCGCACGGTAAAGGACTCTGAGATTGAGGAGCAGAAGAAGGAGAACAGATTCCATGAGGGCCAAGAGAACTCTCACAAGGCCCTTGATTCCAGTATGTGATCCACATATAGGGACCGGCGAGATGGATTCTTGCAGTCTCTACATGCAGCAAATATGACTGAACCAAATCACTAATGATTCGCAGAGGACGAGCGATCCATTGCCAACAAGCTCGCACGCGAAGAGAAGCGCGAGGACGAAGAAGATGAAAAGTTGTCAGAGGAAGACAAGCTCAGCAAGCAGGATGCCACCCTTCCCGCTCTTTCACATGGCAACAAGCCGTCAAGGGGAGCAGTTATAGATCAACAACTAAGGGAGGAGGAGGAGGCAGAGCTCAAGAGGAAAGGTAAAGCTTAGGTGTCTGAAATGTCACGGATAATACCCATAAGACGTTGCGGAGCGGTGATGGAGCAAGGTTCGGAAAAACTGTTGGAGGGGTCGGAAGGGTCGGAAAAGGCTAGGAGAGGAAATGGACGACGACGTCTCAATCATGGCGTTCATGCTACAATGAACAATTAACTTGATGAACATGAATCCATATGTTCAAGTAAAATTCCATACTCCAAACTATGCAATAACAACCACCTCCCACCACATCCTCTCAAAATGACACCAAACCGCTCCACAGTGTCGTGCTCCACCCCTCGTCCCCGCCACCCCTGACTCGCGCCTCGGAACCGCGCCGACGCGCCCACCACCAACGCCCTCCACGGCCGTGAACCCAATTCCGAGCCCGCCATGCCCTCTCCCCCAATATAAAACCCGCAATCCACAAGCCCCGTCCCGCTGCCACGTACATGCCTCTTCAGCCCGCGCTCCCACTTACCCTGCGCACCGCAATCGCCTTCTCCAAAGCTGCACTACGCCCCCGCCATAACCCCCACTACGCCCAGCTTGCGCCCGTACTCCGCGTCCAGACCGCAAGCATGAGCAGCAAGGTTGCGCAGCGCCTCAAGGGCAAGACGATTGTGATTACGGGTGCGTCGTCGGGGATTGGGCGCGCGACGGCGGTCGAGTTTGCGCGGGCCCAGCCCGACGACTTGAAGCTTGTGCTTACTGCGCGGCGGGAGGACGCGCTGAAGGAGGTGGCGAGGGAGATTGGGGAGTTTGCTAAGGGCGTGAAAGTTTTGCCTGTGAAGCTGGATGTTAGTAAGGAGGAGGAGATTGCTGCGTTTGTGGGGAATTTGCCCGAGGAGTTCAAGCATGTCGATGTGCTGGTGAATAACGCGTATGTTCTCTTTTCCTCGTCCGACTCCACTCCTGCCCTTTCCACTCCAAAACCATACACCATCGCAATTGAGAACTGGGAAAAGCGGAAATGCTGATATAGGCATATGTATAGCGGCCTCGTCAAAGGCGTCGCCCAAGCCCCCGACATCTCCCCCGCAGACATAAACACAATGTTCACCACCAACGTCACCGGCCTAATCGCCATGACGCAAGCCATCCTGACACTCTACAAATCCCGGCCCACGCCCTCAGGCGACATCATAAACATCGGGTCCATCGCGGGCCGCGAGCCCTACCAAGGCGGCAGCATCTACTGCGCGACCAAAGCGGCCGTGCGGTCCTTCACCGACGCCCTGCGCCGCGAGCTGATCAGTACGCGCATCCGCGTCATTGAGATTGACCCGGGCCAGGTGGAGACGGAGTTTAGCGTCGTGAGGTTCGGGGGCGATAAGGAGAAGGCGAAGAAGGTGTATGAGGGGGTTGATCCGTTGACGCCGGAGGATATTGCGGAGGTAGTAGTTTTCACGGCGGGGAGGAGGGAGAATGTGGTTGTTGCTGATACGCTGATTTTCCCGAATCATCAGGTGAGTTTCCTCTATTTTTCTTTCTTCTTTCTTCTTTGTGGGTGGTTGTACTCGGAGAAGCACGTTGGCTGACACATTTACTACAGGCTGCGGCGACGGTAATGCACAGACGGCCTGCGGGACAGTAAGTACATCCACTTTGCGTTTCGAGTTCGAGTTCGAGTCCGAGTTCCTGCTTTGTTCGTGTCATGTATAGAGGCACAGCAGAAAAATAGAATGTATAAAGTCAAACTTTGCATTTTTTGTCCTTCTGTATGTGTGCCTTGGCAACAAGTCTGGGTTTACGCCTCGTTGCCCTCGAATACTATTCCCATGTCCATGTCCATCGTTATCACCATGTTTTGTCTTCCTTCGTTCATTCTGGCGCCGCATCAGATCGCTGACGGCAAGTCAGTTCTCCGCTGCACGGTGCTCAAAAGGCTAAAATTTGATGTTGTATCGCGACTGTGTTGGCCGTAAATGTCTACGTAATTCATCCTGCCCTGCTTTGTGATCTACCATTCCTCCCCTGGTGATGCTGTTCGCGTTGTGTCTAAATGATGATACGGTGTCTGTGGAGCCTATGATGAGGCTGTTTATGCTCAGTTCACCATGAGTAGTACATGTTGTGTTCCATGTCATGGTCTGTACGAGAACGATGCAGCCCTTGATTTGGATCACAGCGTTTCCAATTGTGTGAATCATCCAGAGTGCAGCAAGCCGTGCACATGTCTGAAGCAGAAAGCTTTGCCCACCAACGGTGCAGATTCGGTGGAGATGCCACTTTGGCCTCGGGTCTCTGAGAGTCGACTGACCGAAAGCTCTGCACTTCCGCTTTGCTCGACTGAATTCCCTCTTGTGATTCATACAGTGCACGGTTTAGACGCTCAGATCTCTCAGGAAACAGCTACAAGCGGCGGCGAAGTGAAAGAACTGCCCGTTGCCATGCCATCCGTCCGAGCACAGCTCAGTGCGCACCCGTGAATCTGTCGCAATGCTAACGGGCCCGTGAGCTTTCACTCAAGCGCCCGTGGGACGTATGTGGGTACAAGTATACATTGTGAGGCGCTCAACGAGAACTTCTTCTCTACACCATCTCAACCGAAATCTTCAACTGCGGATTTCGACTGAAGATTCCAACTGCAGCTTTCAACTGCCACTCTTTGACTGCAACTATCAACTGCCACTCTTCGACTGCAGCTATCAACTGCTGCCATTCGACTGCAACTCTCAACCGCAACCCTCGCTTTCAGCTCAACTCGGCGACAATCGATTCCTGAGCTATCATTCGCCATACCCATACCCCACTCTCTCCTCTCTTCATCTATCAGCACAATCTTTTCCCTCGGATCTAAGGCAAAATGCCTTTACACCTCCAACTGCTCCCCTCCTCCCGCCCATCGCGCATCCCTCGACTCAAGACACCACCCCGAAAATCCAAACTTAGTTCACCCACCATTGTCAAAGGTGACAAAGACCGCCATGCTGAGCTCTGTATCTCCCCAATCAAAGACATTCAAGCCCACATCTTGGGTCGCTGGCCTGGCATCAAGAAGGGCGATCAAAACCTGAACTGCCCCACTGCACCGAAACTTGCCTACCATCTATCCAATAACGACGATGGAAAGTTCAGACTGAGCAAGGCTATGAAGCGTGACATGGAGATCTACATTCATAAAGATGATACCGATTCATCCCACTGGAAGAGCACCTGGCCGAAGAGGATCCACTACAGCAAGTTCGACACGTGCAACCCATTCACCGCGACCAACCAGACCCGCCAGCGGAAGCAAGTCAAGGAGAACGACTGGGTCGACTGGGTCCGCCAGGTCAACAGCATCAAGAACGTAAACAGCCAAAGCAACCAGGTCAAGGAGCCGAAGTTCGTCAGCCGCTGGGATCCCGAGTACCGTGACCGGTATGCGAAAACGTGCTCGACAGCCGAAGAAGAGTACGATCTGGTTACTGAGCGCATTGATCCTGCCGACATTGTTCCACATGTCGATCCTCTGATCCTTCTCTGTCAGCTTGCCAAGGGCAAGGAGGTTGCAGAGCAAGCCACCACCGTTCCAACTGTGAGCGAGGATTGTGTTATTCCTGCATTCATTTCTCCTACCATTCTCGCCAAGAAAGGCACTCCCGCTGTTGAGTCATACGACGATGAATTCGCGGACGAGGCTGAGAAGATCGAACTGCTCTCCAAGCAAGGCCCTCCTGCCACCCCGATCCGGAAGGTTACTTTTATGCTTCCTGACTCGACCACCCCAGTCACAGTCATCAAGAGGAGCCCCATGGCCATCAAGTCCTACGATGGAGTGTTCAAGAACACTAAGAAAGAAGCTGCTACTCCTGTCCCCAAGATGAAGCGACTCGATCCCATTCGACCTGTCTCCATTTCCCCAACTCTGCTTCGCAAGAAGGCCGTCCGATTCGTCGAGAGCCGCGACTTGGGCTTCGAGGATGAAAAATTCGATGAAATTCTTCCTCGTAATATCTCTCCCATAAATCTAAATAAGAAGATCCCTGGCCCCGTGGAGTGCTATGATGACGACTTTGAGTTCGAGGAGGCAGAGATCGCTCCAAAAGTCACTGAGCATATCGCTCCTGTCACTACGAGCCAGAACCTCGATCCCGTTCTCCCGCCCCCCATTTCACCTACCCTAGTCCCTAAGAAGGTCACCCTTCCTGTCGAGTGCTACGATGAAGACTTTGAAGACGAGGAGAAAGAGATTGCTAAGCACGTGGCTCCTGTTCCCGGCGTCGAAGAAGCTGATGACATTCTTCCGGCTCACATTTCTCCCATCAATCTCAATCAGAAGGTCGCAGGTCCCATTGAGTGTTATGACGATGACTTTGAGTTTGAGGACGAAAAAGCAGAGGTTCCTGGGGAAGCCGCTCTTTCTCCTATCGCCGAGGAGGCTGATGACGTTCTCCCTTCTCAAATTTCTCCCATCAATATCAATACAAAAGTGGTCGCCCCCGTGGAGTGCTATGATGACGACTTCGGTCTTGGGGATGAAGACGCTCTGGATCTCATGAACGCACCAAGCCTCATTACTCCAACCAGAATCATTCGCCGCGATTCTGGCCTCCAAGCCCAAAATCAGAGCGAGAATATCACGCAAACTTGTGATATCCCCATTACCCCCGTCACAGTCATTCACGAGCCATCTACATCTGAGGCTATCAAGATGGATGATACTGCATGCACAGACGAAGACGTCGAGGCTGCTCCCAGCGCTGCCAAAGACGCAAAGGTAAGTAAACCCAAGTCTTCGTGCTTTGAAATGATGTTAATCGCACTTAAAAGGCGCTCGAAGAAAATATTGAAGTCTACTATGATGCGGTAATGGACGCCAACGCTGAAGATGGTGGACGGATAACGGAAGCTGTGCCTTATGAGGACCTCATCGATGACTTTCTGCACACGGTAGGAAATCTTAAACCTTTCAATGGAGATACTTTTCTGACTAATTTTCAGATCAAGAATCCCGATGCCGCAGCGTTGGCGCACGAGGCAACGTCAGAGCCAAAGCCATTGCCTGAAGCGGAGCCAGAGAACGTATCTGAGCCAATGCAAACAGCGGAACCAGTGCCAAAAACGCCCAAAGAAGTGCTTTCGATCCACGTACATTGCTCTTCCCCGGTATTATACATTGGCTTAACTAACATTTTCAGATCTTCACAAATCTGTGCGACGAGCCCACTGGCATGTATGCCGAAGATCCGGCTTCACGAACCCTCAAATGGGTCCTACGTTCCGAGCAAGCCTCCTCGAATGAGCTGCTCCCCGAATCACCCGTCGTCTCCTTAGGTGAGACGACTCTCCAAGGACAGCTCTCCGAAGAGAATCTTGGCGCCCATTACTCGAGACTTTTGGATGCGCTTGATCTAAAGCTAGATGCGCGCAATGAGTCTGTTCAGAATATTGCAAAGAAGAAGGAGCTGAATGAATCTGATGGGGAACCTGCATCGCGAGTCGAAATTCCTCGTCAGCAACTCAGGTCCATCATTCGACATAAAGCGAGAGAGGTAGTAATGTCGTGTGCGAGAACTACTAGGAGGTTGGCGAGGATAGTTTGGTTGTTTGTGCCAAGTGCGCTCTAATTTCTTTCTCACAACCCGCGAATCAGCTGGCGAACAGTTCAGCGATATCGCGTTTTCTTTCTCAAGTTTCACGAAATTGACTCTTAGACTACTATACCCCATATTTTTTCTGGTATACTAGAGGAGGGTTCTAACATGTTGTCCATTTTCCAGACCGTGGTAGTTTACTACGCTACTCAAGCCCAACCATGTTCCTGCATCAGAAAACCCACATAGATAATCGAACGTTCCGATTGATACTGTGCCTTGACATGCTACATGTGACCACGACTTATTGGCAAACAGACTATAAAATCATGCGTCACGCTGGCATTCTGGTCAAGTTTCGTTTGCTTCACATCACGCACGCCCTCGCAGCCTAAATATCCGCTCATGTGAAATCCAGCATGAAACCTCTCACCCCTCCATTTTCATTTCTATAACGACCCTACTGAAAGCTCGCTTATATCTTGATTCGGACTTTCACTTGAGAGTGGAGCCTTCCGCCCCAGCCACCGCCGACCTGGTTGTGCAGCTGACTGAAGTGAAGAGTGAAAGTACTGCGAGCAAGTGAAACCGTTCTGTATTTCACAATACTCGAGCGGGTGCACGGTGTGCGCCTACAATGTATATAAGGAAGCCTTTAGGCTGCATTTCTTTTGGTGTATCTTCTCCCTCAACTCAACCCTTTCAACTCAACCCTTCCCGCGACCACTTCAACTCGCGACCTCAACCCGCGACCTCAACTCACAAACCCATTCCACAAACTCAAGCGCAACCCCAACCTCAACCCACCACGTCTCTTCAACTTATAATAATATTCTCCAATCTTTCCATTGTCCCGACTTTTCATCGAACAATGTCCATCTCAACATTCTCGATGAAGCCCACCCACGGATTCGACTGGTCCGAAGACGAAGACGACGACTTCGACCTCGAGGCCCACAAAGCAAAGGCCGACACAACGGCACCCACTCTTCAAGAACTAGGCCCTCTCCAACCCGCCCCGGCCGCCATCGAACCTAAGGTAGACAATGTCGTCAGGTGCCTGCCGGCCTCCGAATCGGCCTTATACGCAATATACAAGTCCCCCGATCTGCCAGCGTACCCGCAGCTGAGCAGATACCGCGACGTGCGATACGACTATCGCGTCAACTGGATGGTCCACAAGGTCGTCAACATGCGCGACGTTCGCAAGTGGTACCTCCACCAACCTTCCGGGCTCCGCAATGTTGTCAATGCTTGGGACGAGGAAAAGGAGACCGTGCCGGCTGTCAAGCCTGTTTTGGAGATGATTCAAGAGGAGGATGAAGACGAGATGGCCACAGAGTCCATCGAGATGGTCGAGAAGGCCGTCGAAGCTGGTGCTGAAGACGCCGCGGAGGCTGAGCCGTACGAGCTCATGGCTGGAATCATCGAGGACGAAGCCACGGCAGATGCCGCTATGATCGAGCGTCCGATATCACGACACGGCTTCTACAATGACTTCGAGGAGGGATTGGAGCGTCCAGGATCGCCATGCTACTTCTCCGACGAGGATGATGAAGTCCGTACCATCGAGCGGCCGGAATCGAGACTTGATTTCCGCGAAGAAGACGATGAAGATGTTTCGATCGTCGAGCGTCCTGAGTCACGTCTGAGCTTCTACGATGATGACGAAGAGGACCATCAAGACCATCCCACCTCCCCCCTCGACGAGAGCAGTGAAGACGGCAATGAGAACTGCGAGAGCATGGCGTCTGAGAACGACTCTTCCTTCGACTATCCCACTGGACCCGTCAATCTTTGGGCGGATGAGGATCCTAAGAAGCCCATCGTCCGTCTCTCTGTTGCCTCCGATGCTGGCCTGTTCGGAACCTGGAGGAAAGGCGACAAGGTTGTCGTTCGTCTGCCTCGCACTGTTCGAATGCCGCAGGTTAAGCCCGTCATTCCTCTTGTCAAGATTCGCCCAGTCGTTCCTCTGCCCAAGGCCATCCCGCAGCCGACGAACGAGGTCATCTCCAACGAACTGGAGCATGTCGAGGCCTTCGACAGAGACATGGCGCAGGGAGAATCTCCCTCGGAAGAACTCAAAGACCTTGAAGCCTTTGACCGGGAGATGGGTCTATCTGGACCTGCCGTGGAGAATGCCGATGAAGAATCCGCCGAAGCGACAACTGACGAGGGTTACTCATCCAATTCTCCTCCAGCGACTTCGCCCAAGGTGTCGGCAGAAGACTCCGCCAATGCCAGTTTGAAGGTCACCGAAGTCATCGAAGACGCCGACGAGCTTTCCCTCCCACCACTGCCTCTTTCCGCAGAGACGATCACTTTGAATGAGATCGATAATGCCAACGATGGGCCACTCGAAGCCATCGATCTCGCCATCACACATTCCGACGAGGAGACTACCGAGGACGACCTTTCCCTTCTTCCCGCTCTGCCAGCCTCCCCAGAGCCCACAAGGAACGAGATGGCAATCATCAACGATGGGCCACGTGAAGCCGGCCATCTCGTCATTCCACCAGCGGAGCAAGAGTCTGCAGCAGCAACAACCCCAATCCCAACCACCGACGTCTCTTCACCAGCCATCAAGCACCTCAAGAGGTCTCCAAGAAGCGTCGACTATGTCGTCGGCGCCATCTCCACGAGCTACCAGCTTCTCTCACCCATGAATTGGTTCTACGCCAGCGCTTTCGTCGCTGGTGTTCTTTCAGACGCGGTCAGGGCGATTTCCGGAATCTGAGGATGATGCACATGATGGATCACGCAAAGACGAATGATCCTTTCTCTTTTCACTGTGTCTTCTTGGGACTTGGATACACATTGTTTGGCGAAGAAGCCGTTTACAATGGATCACGCAAGGACGAATGGTCCTTTCTCTTTTATTATTTCCCTGTTAGACATCGTGCATGGCATTGGCGTCACACTGGCATCACACTGGCGTTCAAAAAGGAGCGGCATAAAGTGGGCATCATGGATCTCGGTACGCTAATTGATCCTTTGTCTCTCATTGTTTCTTTGTTTTCACATAATATTTTCGATATCATAGGCATTTTCGGGGCGTGTGATTGGCATTTGGCATGGCGCTGTATACCCATACTCTAGAGGAGATGCTCAAAGAAGCAATGGAATTTCAGTAATGAAGAATATTATATTTCCAAAGATGTGACTTTGCCCTCTCTGCTTTATGATGTCGTGCGTTTGGGTGAGAGTGTTCTAAGTAATGATACGTCTTCACTAAGAACTATTATTCTCATGGGAGATGCAACGAGGGAGTATTGCAGCAGAAGGCTATAGAGACCAATGTATAGGAGCGGGCAGATACTTGTATGAAAACCTCGCTAATCCGAGCAGGTACTGAGGAATGCTGACAGTGCGTCCCAACCACGCGACGACCAATGTCTCCCTTACCGTTCGTCATTCTAGGCCAAAGTTATAGCCTCAATGCCCTGCTTGCCACGTCGTTCATCTCAACGGCCATACACATCCGCCCGCGCTCCCCTCTGTTGCTCCTTAACGTCAGCCACCCGCCACTAATGGACGCTTCGCACTGCATAATCTGCAACAACTCCAAAGCGAGATCATGTTCTTCCTGCCACTCGATATCCTATTGCTCTGTGGACTGTCAAAAGCTCGACTGGCGCCTCCACAAGAAGATCTGCAGGGCCTTCACCACCGTGGCCCCACGGCCATCGCCCTCGCACAAACTCGCGATCCTACTCCCCGTCGACTCGAAAGGTCCACAACTTGTCTGGATAGAGTGTGAGCAGCGTATCGATTCAGATAGGACTTGGGAGACTGCAAAAGTTGAAACTCTGCTTGAAGCTGAGGGCGTTGCCGGGATCAGAGAATATCTCAGCGAGTCCAGGATGATAACGCGGAACGTGCGGCGCGAGTACAAGCTCAGCTATACGGTGCAGATTGTATATCGTGAGACTGCTATCATTGATGGATCCTCGCGGAATGTCTGTGTTGGACGGCTGACGAAATGGCGATTGAAGCACGAATGGAATGGACCGATCCTGGTCATGCGGCTGCCGAGCACAGATAGCGATCCTCCGTTTTATGAGGATGTGAAGGCTAGTGACTTGGGTATTGCGATTGATCAGTTTTTTGCTTATAATATGAGGACTTAAAGGCTAGCGTGTTGTGTATTACGATGGAGTATTTTCGTGCGTATAAAGGGAGGGTTAGTGCAGCACAAAGCAAAGGAGACGTGACATTCTCCCCTTTGCGCCGCAAACTCCCAGGACTGGAAAATATAAGAGGTAATTTGACTTTCAGCAAATACTATCTTGTGTACACGTTAGGAGTCCCCATGCACATAGGCTCATAGTATCCTACATGAAGATCTGAGCATATGTATAGGTAGCTATTTTGCACCAAAACTACCTTAGCGTCCTCGCCGTAGCGTCTCGTCTCTAGAGAGCCTTCTACTACTGCACTTTCAATTAGCTTCTCACATTTAAAACATCAAGTAAGAGGATCAAATAAGACCTTAGAACGTAGTCATAGTGTTAGAAAACTATACCAGCCTTGTAGCTCCTGTTGCATGCAAAACCATGCGTATATTACACTATTTCGTAATTTACGCCCGTTATCCAGCTCCTTATCACACCCATGTCCCCCTTAACACAAGACGATAAAAGTGGACGAATCGCTGCGTCGCGAGGCTAAGGCTGAGGATCACGCAGTGCTTGGCCCCTGTACTTCCCCGCCACGCTGTGGCATCCAGCTTGCGCGGCTGATCGCCGCATGCCGTTCTCACCACCTCACTACCTGCTGGTACAAAGCGTATTACCCGCAAACTGTCGCGTCTTACAGCCTCGCACTCGCAGCATTCAACAGTCACCATTTCCACCTACTTTGCGCGATGCGGCTCCTCTGTGTTACGAATGATGGGAGGCTGAGCTTGACGGATGAAATGTTTAATGACAGTGATATCCCACCTTATGCCATCCTTTCCCATACTTGGGGAAAAGAAGAGGTTACTTTTGAGGATATTGTCGGGGCGAAAGGGAGGACTAAGACAGGATACGAGAAGCTACTATTTTGTGCACAACAGGCTGCAACGGACGGACTGCAACACTGCTGGGTCGACAGTTGTTGCATCAACCGATCAAGCAGCGCAGAGCTTTCAGAAGCTATCAATTCTATGTTCCGCTGGTACCAGAACGCCAAGTACTGTTACGTATACCTTGCCGACGTTTCAAACAGTGGCTGGAATAAAAGGACTGCATCGAATGAGAGCTGGGTACCCGCGTTTAGGAAAAGCAGATGGTTTACCCGAGGCTGGACCCTCCAGGAACTCATTGCCCCAAGCAGCGTTGAGTTTTTCACTAAGGAGAGGGGTTACTTAGGGGACAAGCAGTCGCTTGAAGTGATACTACACGAGGTCACTGGAGTACCAATCGAAGTCCTTCGTAACCAACCGTTAAGAGACTTCGGAGTAGAAGAACGTTTCTCCTGGGCAGCAACACGTGAGACAACACGAGAAGAAGACATGGCATATTGCCTCCTTGGCATCTTCGACATCCATATGCCGCTTTTTTATGGCGAGGGAAAGGAAACGGCGATGAAGCGGCTTCGAAGCATGGCTGAAAGCGCTACAGACGGTCCAACCGGGGCTTTCCTCCAGTCAAAATTGTCTGGGTTAAGGCAATGGCTACAGGCCCCTAATCCTTCGATAGAGCCTCAAAGAGCGCTCGAGAAACGACTTCCAGAGACATGTATCTGGATACTTGAGAGCGACAAGTATGCCAGATGGAAGACAAGACCTGCGTCCATTCTGTGGCTGCACGGCATACCAGGGAGTGGCAAAACCGTCATCAGTACTGCGATTCTCCAAGATTTGCTGGAATCCTGCAATTCTCGCTCCAACGGAGTCTCTGCACATTTTTATTTCAGCATCAACAGTGTGCATATGCAATGTCCGGAAACATTGTTGCGTTCTTTGGTATGTCAACTCTCGCAAAACTGTGTTCAAATGCCAGCAAGTCTGGACACACTCTTCGCCCTGCGTGACAACAACCAAGAGTTGCCATCCCTGCAAGCTCTCCTAGGAGTGCTCAGGCAAATGATAATGGAATTTCCTCAAGTCTTTATACTTGTCGAAGCTCTCGATGAGTGTAAGGAGCTTCCAAAGCTAGTGGACGTGCTTGCAACGGTGGCTGAATGGCAGCTTCAAAACTTGCATATCCTTATGATAAGTCGCAAAGAGCGGGAAATCGCAAGCTCTTTAGAAAATTATGCAGGCGAAAAGGATACCATCACTCTCCAGGGAGACTTGGTCGATGAGGACATCCAGCTATATATCCAACAAAGGTTATCTACGTGAGCTCCCTGTGAGCCAACATGAGCCAGCACGATTGTGCCTGATTTCCTCCCCCTAAGCAGCATGAAAAGGGTCTGAATTTGGGCCCCATCAGTTCGTAGGGATATGAGGTGTTAGAACTGACAGGTTTCATTTTCGGGATATAATCTTCCGTGGTTTAGCTCTTTGACTCCTGTGTCGGTAACACTTTCCTTTCTTCCACTCCTCGATATCACTTTTAACACAAATCTCGAGATGTGTTAGTCGTCCCGGAAAATTGCACGCGGATTCCGACCTTCATGCTGTCTATATCTTAGTGCGTCCCTCAGCTAGCTGGCAGGAAATGGGAATGGGCCTTAAGATTTTCAAGTCAGACCTGTATCTTTCGGATATGGAGCATATAGAGGAGCTTAACTATATAGAAGTTAGTTGTGATAGCTAGACCGACCTTTCGGCTTAGAATTATTATTCTTTTTCATAATTCACTTCGGAATTTTGGAGTTCTGAGCGTGGATGTCGATGATAAGACAGAAATAATCTCCAACGTTCGGTAAAGAAGGGCGTCTCGGCCTTAGTGAATCGAGGAGCCATTATTCGCCGGATATATACGATCAGTTATACGATATACTTGTGCTAAAACTAGCTGAGGATAGACGAAGCGAAAGCTGAAATTTCTGTATAAGTGGTAGAGTTTGCTTTGGAGCCCGAAGTAATTTTTCTTTGGCTAACTGTTCAGAGCTGAGTTGATTGCGGGTTGAGACAGTGTCAGTATTGTGAACGGACAATAAGGATCCAAGTGAGAGTATTCTTTCATAAACCATAATTTTTCGCCGTTTTTCTCGCTTTAAATAGAATTCCCAATCAATTGTGTTGCTTTGATTGAAATACAACTTCCCGAACCTCTTGTAGAACTGCTCTGAGGAGTTCATTCGCCGAAGCATGAGCATATGGCATTGAATACCTTTCCCATACTTAACATACTTGTCATTCATGAATAGAATGGCACATAATGTTTCCTCTCCATTATGATGAAGCCAAGATTCTTCAAGCATAGCGTCGAAATAAATGTCTTTTACGATGATACTGCCCCAAGGGAATTGTACAAATGGTTTTTCGTAGGCGCCTGGCGGAGACCCGTTCCAAATACCGGTGATCAGTGGCCCGTTTATTTCCAGGTAGTACGGTGCTCGACGACTGGAGGGAAAACTAGCAGTTCCAGACGCAAAAGCTTTGATTTCAAAACTACAAGCAGAGAGCCGTATGTCAGGGTCCGGATATTGGTTTGTTATTTGAGTGCCTCTCGCACCACTCACAGAAAGCCATGACCACGACGGCCAAAATGGATTGGCGTTTGAGGTCGGGTGGAAAGCGTCCCACGAAAGAGAAAGAGGGAGATGCGTCCGTTTCATCATACCTGCGACGAATTCGTCGTTGAAGTGTCTCTCAAATCTGGAAGCCACGCCTAAGAATGCAGTGGACCGATCAGATTGAAATGTAAGATCTCGAGATATGTAAGACGAAAGGAGCGTCCTGAACGTGTTGTAACTCCAGTCGGAGCTCTGGCGACCACGGTAATATGCGCTAACATGTTGATCCCCACATTCACAGCAGCTGTGTGATCGACATTCCCAGAGAAGCTCTTGCGGACCGAAATATAGGACTCGAGTTGGTAAGGCTGCTTCCTGGAGCGTCCAGGCTCTTGTCATGAGAGGAAATCCATATTCAGTGGCGCGCATCACATTGTGACTAAGGACATCGATATGGAACAGCTTCTTTCTGATGAAGATGTTGCAGAGTTTATTGGACACAAATCCATCGACTAACGGGCAACCAGAATATTCTGGTAGAAATTTTGTGAAACAGCCTTCTTGGGAGCTTTTGGACTTTGCAATTGCTAGTGTGATCTCACAATTTTCGTAGATTTCATCCATTCGCTTGACTTCATTTTCCACTTCAGAAGGGTCGTCCTGCCTAATACACAACGAATCAATCCAGAGATAGTTGATTCCTAAGCGGACTGTAAAGCTTATCGCTTCCTTAAAGCTCAATGGGTAAATTCGACATTGGTATTCCTTGAGCAGAGTAGGTATCTTCATTATCTCGAAGAAGTTTTGGCGGATGTAGCCCGCTTGGACCCCAACAATGGCTCAGGCAAGCGTACTTGTTTCTACTGGATGATGAATCCAGCTTGCAAATCCTGATAACAGGACGAGGATTGTCAAGTCCTGCGTATTCTAGGTCCAGTAAACGCAAGGGCAGTCTTCTCGGGTGCAACGGACGTCTGCAGTGCTGCCGATGATTAGTCATACAATCGTCCAAATGTCTTCGTGCCCATTGGAAAGCTGTTTCGCTACCAGTGTCTCCAGAGATACGCAAAGGAAGACTACAGTTGTCTAATGAATTCGAGCCCTGATACCCTGGCTCGAAGCAGAACTGCAATCGGTGTGGATCTGGAGAATCTGGAACACTGTCCCCCATCAGGCTAAAGTAGGATCCATTTTCGAAATTCGCGCCTCTAAAAGTGAAATATACCTTCTCTGGATCGATATGTATCCATTCGCAGTATCGACGGATGATTGTACAGTAAATCTGACAGGAAGAACAATTCGATCCTTTTTTAAGGTCGCATGCATGTGCAGTGCAATTTTCGTCATGCTTCTTTGAACGAAGCAGGTCTATCAAGTCCGGTAGGCTACGGTCTTGGTGTAAGCTCTCCAAACTCTTCTCCATACTTTGATATGTTCAAGTAAGCCTTCTAGAGCTAAACGATTCAAAACCAAGTTCAATATTTACGTCGTACCTTGAGACAATTCAGCCCAACTTGGCCACAGAACGAGATCTAAGTCTGAGGCTCAAAACACGACTCTTGAAAGAAACCCTTTGACTGTCAGGATTTTGAGAGGCTCAGGAGTAGACTCACAGAGCGAGTACCGACGAAAAGTAAAAGAAACGATGCTTCATCTAAAATGATAAGGCTTTAGGCAGCATTCCACTCCCTCGTCGCCGCCCATAGATGGATGCTGCGGGGCAGTCAGCTGTCCTCAACATGCATGCCGGCGATTGGGTCCAGTGGCCGCTAGCTCCACAGACAAGCCATGTCCTAGATCACTAACCGGATTGAGTGTATTTCCAAGAGGTGCGTTCAAGCTGATTTAATTTTATATCTTAGGACAAGCAGACTAGAAGAATGAACGCTGTCGGTTTAATAGAGTATAGATTACCCTTGAGATTGGTTCAGCCACCGGGTTTGGACAGCCTCTGCGTGTGCACAGCTTGGTTAATGGCACAACTAATTGTACCCGTGCCGAAACCCACCACACCAGTACGATACCGTAACACCTCAAAGCGCCACCATCCATCCTTGTCCCATCCATATCCATAACCTATGACCCGTCATCCAGACCCCCAATCCGAACCTATACCCGTAGCCAAGTACCTAAACGGGGTGCGCAACCTGCGCAGTCAACAAACTCGTAATATCCCCTACAAAGAAACTCAAGAAGAAACACACACTCCCAAACGCAATCGACACCCAATACGGCCACCGATACGCCAGCGCAAACGCCTCCTGCGCACTCGCAATAATAACCGGATACGCATTGCGCTGCAGCACCTGCGGGCTACTCGCAAGAATCTGCTTGACCTCGTTGAAACGCGCGTTGCCAATCAACTCGGTGATGTGCGCGATGGTGCCCAGCCCCTCGGGCGTGAGCGGATTCACGATGCCGCGCATGGCCAGCGTCTCGGTGGCGAGTTTCTGCGTCAGGGACTCGGTGACCTTGCGGAAGAAGAGGTTGGCGTAGACGGCGAAGCCGATTGCGCCGCCGATGTAGCGGATCGAGAGCGTGATGGCGGTGATGGTGGCGATGAGTTCGTCGGGACAGGCGATTTGCGCGATGATGGAGGACGGAATTATCACGCCGCCGACGCCGATGGAGGCGATTGAGACGATGGCGTAGACGGCGTTGAGGTTGTGCGGGTTCGAGACGCAGACGGCGCCTGTGCCGGCGGTCATCATGGCCGTGAAGAATATCATGAGCATGCGGATGCGGCCTTTGGTGATGGGGATTAGGATCAGGCAGATTACTGCGCCGCCGATGATGCCGAAGCCGATTGGGAGAGAGCGGATGCCGATGCCTACTGGGTCGTCGCCTGGGCTTTGTCAGTGTCGTGTGATGCAACGTGAAGCAAAGGGCTTGTTCTCACCATAGACATTGTATACCTGAGTTGGCCAGAAGAGAAGAAGCACAAAGTAGTTTCCGCCGCTAAGGAAGGTGATGAGCAGAATGACGATCATTGTCTGCTTTGCCTTGGAAAATAGTGCTCTAGGAACCATAGGATAGGGTGCATAAAATTCCCAAACAAAGAAGGCGATGATCAGGATAAGGCCAAGGACCAAAGGTGCAACATTGTGAGCACTACCCCATGGGTACTATAGGTCGTTAGACTTTTGCATTGTACTACTGGCGTGAAACTTACCTGAGATGCACCCCATTGCAGGCCCATCATGAACAGCGTGATGCCAAATGTGCTCAAAATACCACCAATGTAATCCACTTGGCGGAGTACATGACGAGCAGTGTACTCCTCGGTGAGGCGAGAAGGGTCCTTGTAGCAGAAGATGCAAAGCAGGAGGCCGACAAAATTCCAGACGCCGACGAAAATACCATTGTAGCGCCAATTGCTCGACTTTGCAATCATCTGCGCATAGAGGACGGACGGGCAAAAGGGCAGAATGGTCATGACCACAAGGCCGACATACTTGCCACGATCCTTGACGGGTACGATCTCTCCCGTTCCTGCGAGTGCGATGAGTTCGTTCAGGCCAGCACCAATACCAGAGAACACGTTTCCAGCTGATAAAGTCAGTATTATTGCTCACTTAGGAATTCGTGGACTTACCAATGGCGATATTCATGGAAGTTGCGGTTGCTGTGATGATCGGACCGATGATCAACGTCACTTGGCCAACGATGGCCACCTTCTGGCGACCAAACAGATCCGACAGCGCACCGACAAACGGGCAAAGAGCTGCGTTGGGAATGAGGTATCCGATGACGAACCAAGTGTATCGGTCCACGCCGCCGATGTCCTGGTAGATGATAGGGAGAACAGATCCGAACAAGTACAGTGGGATTTGAGAGCCAATCCAGAGGAACGACATGCAGACTAGGGTCATGAAGAGGCGAGAGTTCATCTAATAGTTCATGTAAGTCGCTTCGCCGCTTGGTAGTATGCGGTGATGGCAGCGTACCTTCTCATGAACCTCGGGCGCCCGACTGACAATTGGAGTCAATTTTTGATCATTGCCCTTTTCCAACTCACTCGGCGGCGTGCGAGTGGTGACCTTCTCCAGATGGGCGACTTGGTTTTTTTCTGCATCATGGGAGTGCCGTAACGGCTGGGGTTGGTGTTCCTGCATTTTGTTGACCGTGTAAAACTGGGTAAACATCCAGAGGGAAGAACGAAAAGTGAAAGCAAGGTTAGACTTGAAAGCAGCTTGTCCAAGCTATAGGCCTGATAAGAAGACGTAGCGATTGCGTTCCCCTTGATCCTATTATCCTAATCCCAGCCGTTGGTGTTGGCCTGCCCTAAACTGACTGAGTCGACACTAACGTCGCAACAACCGCGGCAACGAAATGGAACGCGCGGGGCTAATTGGACGGTTCGCCAGGCCCCAAACGCCCTCGACCAAACAGCAACTGACAGCTGCGCCGTCTTGCCGAATTCGCGACGTGCAGATCGTGAGGTAGCGTGTCGTTGGAAAGTGTTGTGGTGGGAAAGTGCGGGGCCCCGGACGGCAACATCCCGAACCGTTTTAGTCTTTATGCAAGGGAACATGCATCATCGGACTCGTCGATATTCCCATTCGCTGCACATGGCAATCCTCCCTGTCCACCTGAGAGTCGTCCCAGGGGGCCTGTGAGGAGAAGCGCCTAGTGGCGTTTGATGGACCATTCGAAGACCCAAGATGTTCGTAAACAGCTGCTCGCGTAATGTCTTTGGGATGGAAAAGCAATGCTGAGCAAGAAGCTCATGAAGCGAGCGGCTCTTCACGGTACTCTTCGGGAGGAATGTGGACTTCTTGTGGCTGTAAGGATGAATACATGCGTTGTGTGAAGCATTGAATGGTAGAGTGGCAATGCGGGGAACTCCCAAGCGCTCGAGTCGATTTTGTATAGTGGTGAGCATTACCGTTTCATGCGCATCTCAAGCTTTAGGGATAGAGTAGATTGAGATTTGATGGGAAACGTCAAAAAGTGATAGATCGGTACTCATCTTAGGAAGACGTTACAGGCTTTAGCGATGAACGCTCGGGATACGGTATACGGCGGCTAGTTTACTATCAGGCAAAGCTAGTGGCTTGCTTTAGTGTATCCTGCTCCAATGGCTTTCCCATATTCCCCATACGGCTTCACTCGGTAAGCTAGTGATTGGGTTTGCCGATTGTCCCCATTTGGCAACTCACAAGAACAGTATCCCGTGACTCGCACATGAGAGAATTGGTAATGTGAGGGCCGAGAACCTAATGAAGGCGACTTATGAAGCTCTAGTTGAAAGGGGATTTGATGTAGGGCTCACAGTGCCATCTCGAGGGTTTGCTACAAGCTAAGGGATGAAACGTGCCATGCAATTGTTAAGCTGTGCAAAGAGTGAACGGCAACAAAATAAGGCCTCTCGTCCATCTTCAACTTTACTCTGACTGATTTCGTCCATACACAATTTCGTCCCTTACGTTTCCGATCTTTCCTCTTTATACCAATATTCTCCCCATCTAAGCCGTTTAGCGTGAATCCCTTGTCCTCGCGATTGAACACCACAGCAACTACTTTAAGCGCTATTTATACTTTTAGAGCCCATAATACGCTACTATATAAAAGCGCTCTTTTGCCATAACTTATATAAGGTCTCTATTAGCGCTTTAGGCTCTACTAACGTAAGTACACTACTAAGTAACACTCTAGTACTATTATTTAATGACAGGAAGCTCAACCAAGTGCTGCCTAGTTGAACGAGCAAAGCTATTAGCTGGGTGCGGGTCGATGCCAACACTCAATCGCACGGCTCCCGTGGACCAGCCTGGCTGCAAATGCCCCATGACCGGGTTCATGAATGGCATGGTGGTAGCCATAATAGTCGTCGTTGCTACCAAGATGGACGATATAACGGCGTCGACGCTATCTGACGAAGGATCATGGTTGTCTAAATGACGGTCTCGTAAAAGGAAGTGGACCTTGAAAGCTGTTGGTATAGCTAGTCTAGAATATGTTAATCCCTCTAATGGAATGCAGAATGGGCTTGCGTACAAGATTCTTGATGAAAAGAGGACCAAAAGAAAGTATCGTGTGCGTGACAAGTGAAGAATAATCACGATGCGACAAAGCACTAGGGCCAGGCCTACGTTGATTGTCATGTTTGTTATATCAATGATGGCCCAGAATACTGCTCGATCGAAACATTGGCCGTGGATTGATTGCCACGTAGTAGGAGGGGCGCACTGAAAAGCAGTAGCCAACGTAGAGGCCCTAGAGCTCCAATTAAGAAATCTATTATCAAGGAATTCTTCATTTCACTCACATAAACCATAAGAAGTTCCACCCTATTAAGCCCTGTAGCATTCGCAAAAGTCTCGGGCCAGGCTCAAGCATCAACCCAAACACGACCCCTGTCGCATTTGCCAGAGATATTGTAGCGAGGTAGAGAAAGTATGAAGCATACTCGATCTGGTTGGCAATTAAGAGGATTTTCCACATCCTTCCTGGTCCACACTTGCCTTTGCATATTTCGTAACGTCCCCACTACTCAGGCTTTCCAAATGCTTTCCGAGTCCTGCCTTTACCTGTTGCGATATCGCAACGCTGTATGCCCCCAACAGTAGCTATCAAGATTAGCCACGGAGGAGGCCTTTAAGTCCTGCTCGGTAAGGTCGCATACAAGTGACAGCATCAAAAGATAATCATCGAGCTGAAGATTCCTAACGTGCATCTTTTGACCACGCCGACCCAACTTTGTCCAGACCTTCGCGACGATAGAAAGCGCACATAGAATGAAGCAAATCCACACTGTTATGTCAATGGCTGAACCGCGATTATTGGCGTTGATGCTGTTTCCTGAAGACGCCATCACGTTCGACTTGTGCACGAAACCAACAGTGACGACTTACAATTAAGCTCTGCGCGGAAGTAAAGCAGACTCCAAAGATAACTTTAGTAGCTCCATTGTATTCAGCTGACAGGGATTGAGTAAGAAATCCACTGGCGTTGATATTACGTAGACACACTACTAAGTTGTGTTCGCCACTCTCTTGGCTGTTACCTATCCTATGGCATAGGCAGCAAACATCAAACAACCCTCACTTTCTAATTTACTGTAATCGCAATCAGTGCTGCAATCCCCCTGCAGTACGACATTGGATGCAACAAGCTGCATTCTTCAAAAGGATTGCGGCACAGCAGATCATATTACGGATAAAAACGATAATGGGTCGGACACCGACGGTGGTATGGTTGGGCCTACCTGCACACACACTTTGAAATATTCTACAAGGATAATAAATTCTCGCGGCAATTTATTGAAGGATCTGATCTCAAGTCAGGCGCATAGGAGACCCAGGTATTAACGCCTGTCTTTGGTTATCAATGGCACAATGCCATTTTGCATTCTATCTATTTCAAGAATTGAGCATCTGAGGTTTGGTCAAGTTCAATATCCATATAATAATTATGTGCTCATGTTTGCATCTGTCAGTATACTCTTTTCATGAAAGAGAAACAACGTGCAAGATTGCATTCTGCATAGCTTGACCGGTTTCCGTTTCTTTAGTCTGCTTTTCATCCTCGCCACATCACAGCATAATCGTGTTGTATACGGCAACCATTTTATCCAACCGGCAAACGCAGCGTGTTGATTTCTTTGGGTTCCCGAGAAATGGGTGCATCGACCAGGGCCCTTGGCGAATGGTCTGATGTAGACATTGGCACATTGCTGGGATACGCAACAGAGAGGTGGCACACCGTAAGACCGAGGTATGCCACAACACAATACTACTCGCGAAGCAACTGCAAAGCTTCCTCGATCGCCTAGAACTCGTGCCAAAGGGCCCTGTAGCACTAGTTTGTTCAACTTGAGATTTTTTTGCCATGGAATTCGAAGTCGCAACTGCGTCCAATGACGACATACGGGAGATCGTTCATATCATGTTCAAAGCTTACGGGGGGAAGAACGAGTACATCAACGCTGTTTTTCCTCATGGGCTCACGCCGGAAGGCGAGGAATTGACTGTACAACGCCTCTTGTTCATCAAAGGTATTGCCCCTGGAGTTACATGGGAGAAAGTCACCGATTCCTCCAATGGAAGCATAATTGGAGGGGCGATGTGGGCTCTCCATGAAGACGCGAAGCCTCAAAGATTTCCCTTGGACGGGCCACCTGGAACATGGGAGAGTCAACTAGAGAAAGAATATGCCCAAGCCCTTTTCAATTCTTTAGGAGTCGACGAACATAAGTATTACGACGAGAACGAATTGCCGTTCATGAGTATGTAACCCATATCCATGTTCTCGCCAGCTGATGTTTTGTAGGACTTGTTATCATGGCCGTTGACCCTGCATATCAACAGCGTGGGGCCGGAGCTGAGCTGCTGAAATCAGGCCTAAAGGTAGCAGACAGCGTCAATGCAGCTGTAAGTGCGCGTATGAAACATAGTAGCTGCGCAAACTAACAACCAAAGACTACTCTCATAGCAAGTCCAGAAGGGAAAGGACTATATGAGAAATATTCCTTCACAACACTGCAGGAGCGAGACTTGGACGTGCCCGAGAAGTTTGCCGACAGACCCAGATATCACATCTGGACAATGGCGCGCAATAGGAATCGCACTCACTAATATCGGGAAAACAGAGAATACTGAGAGTGATATGAGAGTTGTGTACTATATTTCCTTTTACTATAGTCTTGAATATCAATCTGCGTCTCCCCGAAACCGATTTCCCGTGTCATAGAGCTTCACATGCTCCTGTTCCTTCAGTAAGTCGTTGTAGATGTGTCTGTCTTCTCTGAATCTGTTTCAGGGTCCCACAAGAAGAAAAGATCTGCATCCTCTTGTTCAGATTTGGTTTCCGCAGGATCCTTCGTGAAGTGAAGTTCACCCGAGGGGCTGATTACAGTATCTTTTCAAAAGGTCAATGGCATGATGGAACAGTTGAGATCTACCCTCATACCTTTGACCGGCCTAGCGGCTACTACTAGTGTGAGCATACACGTGATTGAGATAGACAGGAGGCGCATGGTGTTTTGTTTAATCGAGTGTTTATAAAGGCAGGGTAGGCCTTCTTGAGACGTGTACGAACGTCGAGGAGGAGCTCGGGTTATATCTCCAGGTATGTAGGTAGCTGAAGAACATAGCCCTAGGTATACGAGAAACAAATGCTCGGGTTCATCTTGATACGGATATATTGGGGCAAGACTCAGAATGTAGCTAGGATTGGTTCAATGATACCCGATCCACTTAATTCCATGATCAATAGTCAGCTTCGATGGTGAAATATTAGGCCGCCCATCTATCTGCATTTCGCACTTACTACTAGCCAGTACTCATATTGCGGCGAGGGCTGACCGGCCGTACCAGTGAATTAGGATGACCCGGCGAATGTGTCTGTGGCGCTTCCTTGCTGCAGTTGCTAGATATCGACTTTGGTTAGCTTTGCAGCGCTAGTCATCAGTGGCAGATACTTGGGGCCTGGTTTGCCTGCGCGTGTGAACTTCTCTTAGCATGAATGTGAACTCGGACTTCCATACGCTGTCACCAAAACTGCGGACCCTCATACAAGATGAAAGACCAGGAGCAGAGTCTTCCACTCCTCGAAGACGAGATTCTGAATCCTCCAGAACCCTGGAAAAGTCGACACCTGCTCCTTTCATTGAGATTCCGTCAAGTAATTATTATGGTAGCTCTAGGCCTTTACAGTCTTCTCGTGACAGGAATCGTACTCTTTCAGAATCTGCCGCATGGGACAACAAACGCGCCTTATTGTAGGATGAAAGTATTCGCGAGAAGGATATCCTCACTAACGAATATTAAGCGCCTGCTGATCATATACTTCAATTCGAACAACATAAGGCGAACCCAGATAAGCATACCATATACTCAGATCCCCCATCGCCAGAAGTCGATAAAGCATGGGATGATCTAGTTCGCCGTAAGACGCCTTTCTTCATGTTTGCTACAATTGAAAGCTGAGAAATTACTGCTAGCAATCTACTTCTCGGCTACAAAAGAAGAGCTCAGATCTTCCAATGAAGTCCCGGACGACACGGTCTCATTGCTCGACATGGAGGGGTATCTAGGAACGATAGGCGTATATCATGGCCTACATTGTATGGTAAGTTCACTGAAACGACTTTACGAGATACACATGCTGAACACAAGTAGCGAAGAATTTATTGGCACCTTCACGAGGACACATACTTCGCGAATCGTACAGCGCAAGCCCGTAGTGTGGAGATTGTTCACGCCAGTAAGTAAATGCCAAATATTTTTCTTCTTTCTGTAAATAGAAGATATCCTAACTGTGACTTAGGACATTGTCTTGGGGTAGTGGTCCACGACCTGATGTGCAACGCCAATACAGCTCTCTACACTTTTGGATACTATCCTGACAGAGACCCGATCCCACGCCTTAAATCCGGGGCGTCGAGGCAATGTTTGAAATGGGATTCTTTCCATCAGTGGGCGACAGATAGAGCTCCAGGATACCACCCGAGGCTAAGAGCGCCTGCAAACCTACTCGGCAAGAGTGGTGTGAAGGGCAATTTGAAGGCAGACGACATATTTCGAGCTGATTGACGGAAAAATATGTAATAGCATTTGATAAGCCACAAATAATAGAGCCATGACCTCTTTTAGTAGCAATTTAACTTATGGCGTTGATGCAGCCGCCCATTGAAAGCATTACAGTTCGGTTCTCCAGCTGTACTAAACTCTCCTAGCTTAAGAATAATTCCACGCGGCTTTCACGAACAACAGCAAACCTTCCGTGCTGCTTGACCAGGTACATGTTTCTAAATTGTTCATAGACAGGGGTTGATCCTTGTCGCTGCTTATCGGTTTACTCGGGGACGGTACCGTGTGTTACACAATGGGTCGGATGCCGAAACTGCTGAAGCCAAGATCTGCAGAAGGAGCTGAGTGCATGAAAGAAGGCAGATAATATAGATAGTCCCCCTGGGATCTCTAGATTGTGCGCCAGGCTGCTATCAGCCAGGTTTCTCATATGAAATGCAGGTGAGCACGTCCAGGCTCGTCATTGCTTCGATACTACAAAACTCTACAACGTTACTTCGTCGGCAAGATTCTCTTATCTTGGCTCTCAGTATCGTAGCGAGTTACTTGACGCTCTAATACATCTTCAGAGAGATCAAGGGGTATTATTCTTCATCGCGAAAGAGGTCGAGATGTATGAAGCGGATTTGCAAGACCAACTTCCTTCGTTGAGATCCATTGACAAGATAGCATACTCGGCGTCCAATTCTTCGTCAAACTTTAGCAATGATGAACAAATGCTAGCACGTTTTGGGAAAAGAGAGCAGTTTAAAGTATGACGAAAGACACAGTGCGCAAGTCTACTCTCCGCTAATCGAAGCAGCGGAATTTCAACCTCTTGACCGTCATAGCATTATGCAGCACTGTCAGTAAGTCGCATATTAATGGGTTTCTACCGTACCAGGAGATACACTGACAGAGTGAAAGTGAACCCTTGGGCCGGTATGTTGAGGTGCGTAACCACTACCTAGGTACACAGCGAGGTTATAGCCTGCTGATATCTTCAAAGTGGTCTTCACTTAGTTCTTTTCAATGGTGGCCCAACCGGATTCCTCATATCGTTCCCTGTTGTCTTTCTGGGAGTCGTCATGCAGGCATTGATAGTTGCTGAGCTTGCGTCGATGTGCGTCCCACAATATCATCTATCAATAGGCCGTACTAACTAGACCATAGGATTCCACTTTCGGGCGGGCAGTACAACTGGGTTGCGATACTAGCTCCTCCCAGCCTTTCGAACTTCTTGTCCTATTTCGTGGGCTGGATAGTCACTATCGCATGGCAGGCCGGTGCTGCCGGAGTGGCTTTCTTGGCGTCTAATGTCATTCTCGCTCTGGCCAATGCAACACATCCCGAGTATGAAATCAAGAACTGGCACATAACACTAGCCTTCTTTGCAGTCGTCGCACTAGCCGTATTTGTGACTACAGTACTCGGTCGTCTCTTACCCACTATCGAATCTCTTGCTTTTATCGTCTTCGTCATGGGCTTTTTCATCTTGTTGATTGTACTGGTGTACTTGGCACCTAAGACAGACGATTCTCAAGTTTTCCAAAACTTCTTCAATGGGGGCAACTGGGACAATAACGTCGAGGCCACCTTTGTTGGTGCTATACCCATCATGTTTGGTTTCAATGGTTTCGACGCTGGAGTTCACATCGGTAAGCTAGAAGAATCAATACACATTGCTAGCAAATAGCTAATACCTTGCCGCAGCCGAAGAGGTGAAAGGCGCTTCTAAAGTTGTTCCAAAGGCCACTGTCATCTCCGTAGGCTTGTATTTTATCATGGGATATTCAATGGCAGTTTTGATACTGTATTGCTTGACTCTTGACGAGGTTCTTACCTCGACATATGGCCTCCCAGTCATAGGCATTTTCCGAAAAGTGACACAGTCCAATGGGGGGACAGCAGCTCTAGTAAGGGAATCCTGTCAGGTATGCACATCTTACTGATATCAGACTACAGGCATCGCTCATAATTATAATGCTCGTATTCGGCACCATTGGATCCGTGGCAACAGCATCTCGCATGTTGTGGGCATTTGCTCGAGAGGAAGGCGTCCCAGGCTCCCGATACATTTCGAAAGTATGTAGCACATGAATTTCAGCACTCATATTGTCTATTCATACCGCTTTATGTACTGACAAACCATAAGATCGATCGCAATTCAGGCTTGCCAGTGTACGCCATCGCAACGACTGCGGTTCTCTCCATGTTATTTGCCCTAATCGGTCTTGGATCAAACGCAGCTTTCAGTGCTTTGACGGGTCTTACAGTCGCCTCATTTTACACTGGCTTCATAGTTTGCGCTATTCTCATGCTGTATCGTCACTTCACCGTGCCGATCATGCCTTGGGGGCCCTTCCATTTGGGTATTTTGAGAGTCCCAGTGGCGACCTTATCTCTGGCGTACAGTTTTGTGGGTATCACCTTTTGCTTTTGGCCACCAGTAGCTGTCGTCTCGGTAGAAGTTTTCAACTGGTCCTTGGTTGTATTTCTTGGGGTTGCAAGCCTTTCCATTCTCTGGTGGGCTTTTGTCGCGCGGAGAACATATCAGGGACCAAGGATGGAAGTTTCCAGTCAGCGATGGATGGAATTATTTGCCGAGCCCGTCATAGGCCGGCAGCAGGACGCCAGTGGTGCATAAACAGCAAATTTAAGAGGATGTAATGAATACTTCTATTCTTTCACTTATTATAAATATGAAAAGAATCTTGACCAGCTAGGCTGGCTATTCTCGATCGTAAAAGTCTTAGAAGATGAACTCGTGTTGATCCTCTCGAGTTCCGCAATTGAAATGGAAGTGCTTCCTCGGGGCCTTTATCGAACGGTGTTGGTTCTGGTACCACGCACTGGGAACCCTTGTTCACGCATGCGCCTGGAGGATTATTCTCGTCCGGAGCAACCAATTGAAGTATACGTTGAGAACATCGCGATGTGGTATCACGTCGGCACCACTCGCCACAACCTACTCTTTTATATAGGAATTTAGAAAGACATGTGCATGGCTATATAAGCTATGAACACTATAGCTACTAAATAAGTTAGATGTTGGTTCAACTCAAAGGTGAGTTGATCTGGGGTGATCACCTAGAACAACATGCAACATCAGATGGTTACAGATTGTACGTGGTTGAGTGATTCGATTAAGATCTCCTCTCTATCTGCTCGCAGCCAGCCTGCCCTTATATGGCCGTGAGACACAGGCCTCTCGGCCAGACAGACGTGAGGCTACAGTGACAGCTATCTACGTGGAGTAGTGGTGTTGTGAAAGATCAATAGAGGTCTATGCGTGCGACGGCCATCTGATCAATCAGCAGCCGTGTGAGGCCGTGAGGCCATGGAACAACAATAGCTCATTGTCAAATTACCCTTACTACGTCTGTCACTGTTGTGCCCTTAGGTGGATTGAAAAATCAATTCAGCAACACACCTGAATAATCCACACCAGAATAGTACCCCCAATTGAGACTCCTATGAAACCCACAGCGACCCACCCGACTACTTCAACATATGCGACGACAACAAGTGCAAGAAAGAAGAACGCTAGTTGCACCAGAATTTGCAGAATCAAGCTCATTGGAACGAAGCAGAACATGAAGTTAACGGGAGTACACCATTTTTTTTCTTGTTCGGATAAAACTGGGCAGTCCCCATCCTCGATTCTCCAGAATCCAACTCGAACGACCGGTCGGTTGAAAGCAAGCACATATTGTGCAGCGGTCGACAATACAAGGGCAAGGGTGAAGAATAGCCACGCCAGTGAGAGGTATTTTCGGACTTGGTGCGAGCTGACAGTCTGGTTCGCCGGCTTCTTCTCGTCATCGATCGATGGGATGATGGAAAATGTGATAGATCCGCCAAAGACTGATAGCGCAACGATTGATGGCAAGAGGTTGTCGAGCCAGGAGAGGCCGACTGGGTCGTGCTTCTTGGTGCAGGAACACGTAGTGTTGGCCCCGGTAGACGTAGTGTTGGCCCCGGTAGGCGTAGTGTTGGCCCCAGTAGACGTAGTGTTGGCCCCAGTAGACGTAGTGTTGGCCCCGGTAGACGTAGTGCTGGCCCCGGTACTCATAATGTTGATTCTCGCGGTGGATTCGTACGCAGACTGCATTTACGTAACGACCTTTAGACCCAGAAGTGTAGTAAAACAAGAACAAAGCCTGTAAAGAAGACGGAGGCTTGGCGTCTGCGAGTGCAGACAACGAGGTTTTCTAGTTGCTAAAAGTTAAAGAACCCCTCATTTGTCTCGCTACACAGTGAGGCACGTTACTACCCCCGATTTATATTTACTTGGCAAGCTGAGTTTATGGTAAGACTAGTCGCAACCACGATCAGTTTTCGGGTTCAGCTTTCTCTTTGTCCTCAGCCCTGGACCAGACTCGGTCCTGGGAATCCTTTATTAATACGCAATGCGCTGAGTATTTAGAGAATGCTGGAACTGGAACTGATTTTCTGTGTGTATGCGTGAATGTGAGGAGCTGAAGTCTTAATTCCAGTCTGTTACGCGGGACACACCTCAGCTGCGGGGGTGGCGTTTGTGGTTCACAGCAGCTGAGTCCTTGGAAAACTGCTACGCACGACATAAGCGAAACGTTTCGCTGTTGATACGCTCTGTTCTACATATTGAGTCTGGGCAGTCATCTTTCTGTAGGACTCCTTATGTATAACCAATCTTTGCACTCCAAGCTTCTTGTCTGTGCCTCGAGGACATGTATTTCTCCACCAATATCTTTTTAGTTCTCGCCACAGTTCTTGCCTTGTCCAATTGTCTCTGGGCTGATGGCTTTGGTGATCAGAAGAAGCTTCAAAACCAACCCTGTGAAGGGCGGCCATGGGTAAAGGCCGACACGATCAATGCTACAGAACTTCACACAATAACAAAAGACCTCATACCCAACGTTAGCGAAAATGGGACAAGGAGCGTGCTAGGCCTTATGCCAGACAATATCCCGTTCTCGCCGCGGCCCAAAATCCACCTTATCAAAGACAGAGAATTCGACAAACTCATCAATCTCGGCTTAAACAACACTGCTCTTTTCCTTCGCAAAGTAGTACTCAACCACCGCTCTTATCCTTGGTGCACTATTGGCAAGATCGCCACCTACGACGGCGCTGGAACCTTCCTTAGGAGTTGCTCGGGGACGGTCGTCGGCCGCAACCTCATGTTGACAGCTAGCCACTGCGTTCCTTGGAGCCAGCCCGACGGCCAGTGGTCCATGGAATTCATCCCATCCTTCAATGGCGACGACACTGCCAACCCACGGCCATTCGGCACGGTTTTCGCTACTCGATGCCGTGGAGTCGTTAATACCGACGACGTGACCGGTCTGGATTATGTCATCTGCCAGCTGACGGAGCCTATTGGCGATAGAGTTGGGTATATGGGCTGGGAGGCTTCAACTGGCGATGACTTCTATCTCAATGGCCTTTGGACAAGTGTGGGGTACCCTGATGGCCCGCATGAAGGGCGAGTGCCTATGGTGGAAGACAGAATCGCCCTCGACGATGTAGACGACGAAGGTAGTGATGGGAAGGAGCTAGAAAGTTACGTGTTTCATTCTCATGGGTGGTCTGGAGGGCCGCTTTTCGCGGTGACAGAGGGAGTACCGAGAGTGGTGGGTGTACTGAGTGGGTTTGAGAAGGAGTTTAGCTTTTGGGACTTTTTCGTTGCGGATCATTCTGTTTCGGCAGGGGGCATGCATATGGCGCAGCTGATTGCTTATGGAAGGGCAAACTGGGGGCCATGATGGATTTGAGAAGGATCTCACAGCGCGGGGTTAGGGCAAAGTCCGCCAGCCGGGCTTGCTTCAAGTCTCGTTCTGCCACTACGTTCCCTTCACTTTGTTCAAGCATCCAACAAAGTTACTAATCAGTGTAAAGTAGGCCAGCAAATCGTGACTCTACAAGGATTCACAACGCATTTGCAGAGCAGATAGCAAGTACTTATTACGCATAAACGCCAAAAGTTCTCATGTACGTTGACCACGACGGTCATTCTTTTTCCTAGTTTAATCATCGATCCACACCCGTCTATTACTGTCACTACGTCTACTCTAATACATCTTCCGTCCTTCTCACTCTTAAACGTAGACGTATTCAATGTCCATGATGGGAACGCACTGAGCGTCGTATTTCTGGGGTTCAGGGAAGGCAGCAACGTGGACCGGAGAAGTAGGGTAAGCGGGAAGAGGGGCGACGCTGGAGGGAGCAGTAGCGTTTGCCGACGCAACAGACTGGGCGACTACAGGGGAAGAAGCGCTGGGCGTAGGAGCGGGAGCGGCACATAGAGGAGCGGCGTCATGGATCTTTCCAACGGCCCAGGTCGAGGCGTCGTCGGTGTACAGCTCGAAGTAGTTCAAGTGCTTGCTGACATCGTCGCCCCTGGTGCAGATTGGGTCTCCCTTGGCGCAGTAAGAGCGCAGGACGGATGAGTAGCGGTTCAGGCGCGCGAGGGAGTCGGCGCTGCGGCCGTCCTTCTGCAGATCGGCGCCGTCGAGGACGTTGTATGGCTGGTTGGCCACGTGCATGACATCGCCCCAGAGGAGAGCAGCAGCAACTAAATTACCACATTAGCACAGTCCGATCCGAGTGTGTCATGTCAGGAATACTTACTAGCATTACCAGGAGCGGAGGTGTTGTCCAGACCGGTGGTGATTTGGGAGCATCCTCCAGGTCCAGCAAGAATATCTCCGGCAATCCAGGCACCCTGAGAGAAGCCGTTGAGGATGATGTGCGAGCAAGGGCACTTCTTGTTGAAAGCAGTGATCTCGGCTTGACCGTTGCGGACTCCCGTGGCAATCTGAGTGCAGAAGTCGCCGTTCATCATAGTCTCGAACACAACCTCGATGAAGTCGCAGGTCTTGCCCTCAGCCCTCAGCTTGCCGCACGTAGCGTCGACGAAAGGGAAGGTACGCCAGTCCTGGTACGGCGCATTGTTACCGCGGGCCATGACGATAACGACATCGGCGCAGGGAGCGTCGGTCTTGGGGGCTTGAGCGGCAGCGACGGCGATGACAGCGCTGAGCGCGAGAGCGTTGCGGATGATGGAAGACATTATTAAGGATTAAAATAAGTGGTACTAATGGGTCGTCAAAAAGTGAGTGTACTGGTTAGATTGCGAGGTTGGAAGACCTGTGAGAAGGAAAAAAGACCTCTTGGCTTTGGGGAAACAGTCTTTAATAGGAGACCTATACGAGCCAATCATTTTGCAATGGTCGTGAAAGCGGAGCGTGCCTGACTAGAGTACGAGTTGGGTGTTTTTGGATGAGCTATTATTGAGGCTAACGATCAAGTTTCAGGGGATGGGCCCACTCGGGGCCGGAGGTCTCATTGATGGATACTGTAAAAGTCTGTCATATTTGGGAAATGGGTCAATGGGGAGCGCCGGTCGTGACTTGCAGCCGGGAAGGACGCGCTTCGAGACGTAGAGATCATCTGGGACGTTGCTGGTGAGGTTTGCATCGAAGATAATATCCATCTCAGGTGTCTAACAGTGACCAAGAATTATGCTAGCGTGCGCCACCATGTCGATGTCAATGCTTGATCCCGGGTTGCACCCCTATTCCCTAGTCTGACGTCTGAGCTTGTCTTAGATAAGACTTCGTGCACGTCCTCCCACATCTTCCCGGCCGACCCGAAATGGCTTGGCGTCTTCTCACATGTCCGCTTGCTGCTATTCCTCTCACCTCCCTTGTTGTGTTATCGTAACGCGGGGAGCCAACATGAAAATCGTCGTATAGTGAAATACGCAGCCTGCGACATTGCCAATGCTTGCTCGATTGCATGGCCTATGGTGTCATGGTACCTCGCAGTTTCTGCGCTCGACACTCGCCTGCATGGCTCCGGTCACTGTGTATCAGGTGACATACTGCTGATTATCGGCCTCGGCCCATCCCGATCCTCGTTCGAGTTTACCGTGACCGAAGGAAGAGAGTGCCACATTGAAATACGCTGCTCGAACCGCGAGGGTGTCAGGTAATATGCCTTCACGAAGTGCTTCGGTCAACGCTCAACTATCCTCATCCATTAGGTGGCTCACAAAGAGTTGCGATATCGAGCTAGAACACGTTGCTATTTTGAAATTGGACCAACTGACTCAAACACACTAAGCTAGCAAAACAAACTGAATAAAGATTATTATGCAAAAGCAACGAAGGATCGTAAGACCCCTTACCCTGTTCAGCGAAACTCCCGGAAGCGCAAACGTTAGAGGCATAACAACTTTAACACTTGGGAACCTTTCTATTGTTCCTAAAACTGCTCTTGTATAGCTTCGAAAGCTGCATGTCTTTTAACAGCCGTGCGTAGACAAGAGTGGTCTGGTTGAAGAGGACCTGGAACCAATGACGAAACGATCGACAGCATGGCCAACACGAGTGTAATTTTCCCACCGCACACTAGCACGCACATCGATAGCCTTCGTCGTATTTGTTGGACCAGAGTATGAGGGAAATATCGGTGTGCTTCCCACATAGCATGGAACAACTCTCTGAATAAGGACTCCTTCTAGAAGGCAGTGAAGATGTGGCTAGACCAATCTTGCATTTTATGATAACCCCCGAGGAAGACGCATACCAGTCTCACAATAAAATAAATTATTAAGACATTAATGTCCATCCCTGGGCCACGCAAATCCCGCCCTGCCGCAGGGAATGCCCTAAGCGAGCATCATAATTCTCTCCACAGCAGTGCTATCGTTCTAGTAGACAATGTAGCTCTGCCTCAGTTCTTTTCTATTGAATGAGATGATAGGGTTTAAAAAGAACAGCGAGTCTGGCTGCCTCTCCAGCTTTGCCGTCTACTCGAAGCTACATGAGCTTCACGACCCTGTCTCAGCATTGCAAACAAAGGTATTTCAAAGATCGGGGTATGTGATGCGTAGAAGAACGACAGAGGAACCTTAACCCGAGAGTCTTATTGACACTCTTCTTGATATTGGTATAGTTATTCTAGATTTATCCGAGATCAAATGTCTTCCTCGCGTGCCAGTCACGAGTTTGAGCGTCCTTACGTCAAACATTGGTCACGTGCCAACCTATTTTTAGTTTCATTGTCCCCTCCAGACCGTGCCCCTCAGTCGTACCTACAACCTACGTAGTAGACTCCACCATAAGAAGTAGTCGATATTTAGATTACTTCTACAATAGATTACTTTTGGACGGCATGCCAGACTGGTGCTCGCTGCCGCCAGCTGGTCTCTCGTTATGGTCTCTCGTTATTACCATCAAACATGGACAAAGCCAGCAAGGTACTAGCGAGGCACGCATTTCCGACACATCAAAACATGGGCCGCCTTCCTTAGGATTGCTACTTAGAAACAGCCTCGTGCATGTGATAAACATCCACACTTGATAATGCTGAAAGCAGCTGAGCTGGAGTGACGAGCTATCCGTGCAGATCCGAAACTCCGTCCGATCCGTCCATGAGGGACACTGCCTGAAAGACTGCGCTGCACCATAATGGAAGGCAAGCCAAGCGTCGGTCTTTCAGCTGCCTCAGCTCTGCTCAAAGAACGACCATATGCGACCTGAACGGTGGAAAGTTCCGTGAGCAGAAAACATGTGATGAGTAGCATAGCCTTTTATATACCTTTGCTTAAGCTCGACCTCTGAGCACTAATACCAACCCTCTTTCATTCTACCATTATCTTCATGCCCACATAAGGCAGACTCAAAATGGCAAAGACCAGAAGAGTTATCGTGCTTTGCGATGGGACTTGGTGCGGCCGAGAAACAAACACTAAAAGCAACATCTATTTCCTTGCACAAATGATCGGAGTCAATCTTACTCAGACTCCCGCGGAAACCCTGTCTCCGTATCTCCGAGCCAGATATTTCGACGGAGTTGGCTTAGGCGGAGATTTCATGAGCTACCTCTGGAACGGCGCTTTTGCGACTCAAGCAAAAAGAGAGTGGACTGAAGTTTACAACTTCATAGTGCAGAACTTCGATTCGGACTCGGAGGTGCAAACACAAGTGTGGATGTTCGGGATCAGTAGAGGAGCCTACATGGTCAGATCCGTTGCCGGGATGATCAATAACTGCGGAATTATTAAAGACAAAACAAACCAGCGCTTAATCAATCAAGTCTATGACATCTACCAAAGTCCACATCCTGTTAACCGACCGTGGTCGGAGGAAATGAAGTGGTTCAGAAAGAAAGCGAGCCACGAGGTGTTGAAACCAATCAAATTTATGGGACTATTCGACACCGTTGGAAGTCGAGGGGTACCAAGACTGAATTACAATACTGGATCTGGATTCGAGTGGCCTGAGTTTTACGACACCAATGTATCGAGCGAGGTAGAGAATGTCTACCATGCAGTTGCAATTCACGATCGATTCTGGGCATTTCGGCCATGTCTAGTGTCGAGGGCCAGCAAACACGACCGTAGAAAAGATTTAAAGATCCGCCAAAAGTGGTTCCCGGGGTGCCATTACGATATCGCAAGGCAGGAGTTCCAGTTCTTTCGGGAAGGAGGCAATAGCCTAGAGAATATCCTCTTTCCAATACTCAACTTGTTCAACAAAACTGTCTCTCCAAATGAGCAGCTTGCGGATCTTGTCCTGCTATGGATGCTGGAAGGTATCGAAACAGTAGGAGGTGGAATGATCATCCAAAGAGACATAGATGATGGTGAGCGCGACATTACTGGAGCAATAGCCGCCATCAGAAATCAATTTCCTTTACAACGCAGGGGAAGTGGAGACATGTACGGCGACATCCTCAGCTACCTTCCGGGCGGGAAAATCTTAGCCTGGTTTAAGAATCTCAATAGGACTGCGTACGCGATCCTCTTCAACCCAGTGGACAGGGTGATACCCGATCCAGGCCTGGGCAATTCACTGCAAGCTGCCGTCTACAACGAAGTATACGATTACACCGCGCAGGACGCAAACATAAATAACGTCACTATCAGAGTCTCTGCTTGTGTTTGTCCACAACGTTATCCATCAGAAACTTATTCGAACTATGTCACGTACATGAACGCTATTTAAATACTACCTGAAACAATGGCGGACGTATACACTGTAGTTCAGAGGAACTTATGCGTAGCTTGGATAGTTGCGGCATCGGTTGTTGACTCAACGGCGTATGAAGTCTACTTGAAATTGTCTAATTATGAAATTTCAGGAGCTTAATTTGTCAGGCAAGAAATTGAATTTGAGGACTGACGTGAAATAAATAATTGTAGTGTTCGATGAGCGTCGCGTGTGGCTAGGTAGATGATGCTACAGTATGCCCTGGTTAATCCAGCTCGAGCCACCGCACGCCATGGAGGGCACCCTTGGCAAAAATGTATTGATTCATCAATTGAGGGCTTGAGCTGCTTTGCTCATCATTGGTCAATACCGGTAGCTGTCAATGACACAAAGACAAGTTAATTAAGTGGGTGGGGAAAATGTCGGAAATCCCCGTCCTGCACGCTTTGCAACCCTTACTAGCTGTCCGCTTTCCCCACGTCGAATCAACTCAATATTGTGTAGAATACGCTTCTGTCGATGGTTTTCATTCATTCTGTGATAGTGATGGCTACGCTGACGACTGATTTGTATGAAATTCTGTCTAAATGAGCACCGCGCTCCGGGACGACAGAACCTTGTGTGCTTTCCAAATACTATACACATATGCCAACAGAAAATTCTATATCCCAATTTACAATGATTTTAGGGCGCACAGAACTCTCGGGGCTTTTAAGCCAAAAGGTTGACCTTGTACGTTCAGAGCGACCCCATAGCAGGAGCGGTATCGAGCAAGGCCGCCAATGGCAAGATAATCGTTTAATACCTTTGACTTCATGAACACTGCTATTCAATAAAAATGGTGCTGAGAGTCGACTTGCGCCTGCTAAGGGCTTCTGGTAGACATTGCCATGGTTACGCAGAGAAATGATGCTGCCATTGATCAAGTGGAACAAATCTCCTCTCCTTCCGCTTCTTTGGATCTATCACCGGTCAGACCTAGAATGCGTCCTGCATCGAAATATCGTACCTTTCCAGATATCAAGAACGCAGAGAGGGATTTGCAGCAAGAGAAAGAGGGGCAGAACCTGGCCGAACCCCATCTTCGCTTTGCGATCTTCCATGAGACGCGCGTTCATAATTTTAAGCATCAAGATGTCGTAAGTATTCCAACCAACAAAAATAAAATAGAATAACAAGTAGATGGCTGTTTGACCATCCCCATATGTCCACACCGATATTAGCTGCCTGATAACCCAGAAGACGATAAAGAGTAACCACAAAGCCGCTGAAATCAGATAATGCCGTAGCCGCAGCATTAGTATTTTATAGTCAGATTTTGGAGGCAGTGCTGCGATCTTGCCGTAGCGTCTTATAGCTGATTGATGGAAAACATCCACGAAGTTTTTAAGGCTCCTGTTGTACTCTGTTGCGAATCGCGCTTTCGTATCTACGAAGCTAACAAGCAGAGCAAGCTCATAGAAGCCAAGACCTACGATCCAGAACCAGTCAAATGGCTCGTAATTTCCATTATACACGGAGGTATAGCATCGCTCAGGATTGCTATTATCCCAATAATGGTTCTCAAGTTGAATAGATGAAGAAAGATAGACGATTCCCAATGCGACATTGAGTGTGATCAGAAGCCTTCTTACATATACGCGCCACTTGGTCCAGGAAGAGTCCAACCCGTCCAAAGCATCGTACATATAAGCCTCCCTAGAGGACCAAAACGAGTTCGAAATAAGCCACCAGTAGTTGACCACGATTTGCCGATGGTAAAAGGTAATAGTATTCCATTGGCAGAAGCCCGCAACTAGAATCGCTGCTCCAGTGATCGCTTGCAAGTCGCACAGAGGTCCAAGTAAGGTATTAGCTCCAATTGAGAGGTGAACGAGGGATGGAAATCTCTTGTACACGCGTTGCCAGGAGTAAAGCCTGGCGAAAGACGCGGTAAAGATGGTGATCCATGCTGTGATAACGAATGCTGCCATCACCTGCCAACTTGTTAGACTTTGACACGCGTCAAGTATCGTACGGATTGACGATTGTACCCCTGGCCCATCGATGTCTGAATCGCTGGGAATCTTGTGATCGGGCTGGCATTGCTCAAACTTATACACCATTGTAGAATCGTTTTTCTCATGGAGAGTGGGCAACGGAGTCGCGATCTGAAGCCTAGGTAGCTATTCGCAACATCGGTTCGGTATCAAAACGTAGAGATACGAGTCGCTTTATCATGCAAGCTATTTAGTTGATGCCGCTGTGGCGAGAATGGCGCTGAAGTTAGTCGTTGCCGCATAGCCACACTGATGACGCGCGGTGTCTAGTAAAAACCGTGATTATTTCAGCCACCGTTTTGAAACACATATTAAGGCCCCAGGGCGCAGCTGTACGCCCGAGTTTAACAAGTCCTACTTGATGGACAAGGCTGAACTCAAGACGATTCCCTTATCCATTGCGAGCCTGAACAATCTATACCGCTTAGGTCCCTTACATGTCAAACGCCTAATTACGTCTTTCGTCCGGTCAGGACAGCGAAAAACAGAGGGATTCGGGGCGTGAGGGCGAGGAAGCTATCGAGTTCACCGTGTGTCGGACCGCATGTCACTTTGCGTAGCATAGCTGCGTTGACGCGTTGGCTGACTGACAAGCACCTTGGCTGCGTGGATCTTGGCACAATTCCAAATCACAAGCCAGATTTAACGGGAAACGGACTTATTTATGTCAGGTCTGAGAGAAACTGCTCTGATGGGAGAGTATTTAAAGAAATACTATTTTACATGACTAACGTCCGTCCCTACGTCGAGAGACGCACCCTGTCGCGAGACGAACCTACAGTTAAAACCTTTGAAGTCTCTCCCTCGTATGCTAATAAAACCTTAATCAGTAGGGCTCTATTCTGTAGCCATTTCTACACCCTATGCTAGTGGGTAATAATAAAATACCAATGTTTTGGTCTTACTATTGGTCGTTCCGTCAGTAGTAATAACAGACGCTTCAGTGGCTCCCCTCTGTTAAATAAAGATAACTTATATCTCTTTCGATTTTGGAGATATTGTATGATGCTATCATTTATAATGAATATATCTCTGGGTTTTAGAGACACTCTGCCATTAGGAATATACATTCCGAGAATTTCGCCTTGCGGAGGGAAGGCCTTGACGATAATTCCATTCGCCAGATGGGCAAGCACTTTGCGCTCAGCTCATAACTTGGCGCGACATCCGCCCTGCTTTTCCCCAGGTCTTTGTCGCGTCAACGTTATTTCGCTGATTAGTAGTTGTGGCTGATACGGCTGAGTTCCATTTGATCCAATGTTGGCAACTTCCCCGCCCAAGTAGCTTGGCAGCTGAGACTCCATTTATTGTAAAAGCAACGATGATCCTAACGAATTTGCCCCTTCTATACGGGTCTGCACGAATCCTCTTTCACGTTTTCAAACTCGAGCGGACTCTCAGTGTTCTCGTCAAGATTACTTCTGCTTGTAACGAGACCAACCAAGCGCACGATCAGCAAGCTCGCCAACGGCGCCCGAACAGGATAAGGCAGGGATAGGAATGACTTCTTCGAAAGGAAAAGAGGGAGAGATGGAGCCATATGCTCAAAAAGAAGGATCAGTTTGCAAAAATTGCAAAGACCTCAAGCGGGAACTCCTCACAACTAATGATATTTTGTGGAAATTTCCGATCAGCCTGAGCCAAATCAGAGCTAAAAATTCCTGTATGTACTGTAAACTCCTGGTAGATGCCATGCACGAACATGGTGGACTTGATTCGATGACCACAGAGCGTTGGCACCTACGGGCAAGATATGGCCTTGTGCTGGAAGGAGAGAACAATGGAACAAAGTACCAGCTTGAGTTCTATATCACGCAAGGTATGTTTCATTCCGGTTGCATCAACTAGTGGATACCATTCACAGAAACTTACTACCGTGGTAAAACAGACCAGAAGCCGGCAATCCTTCCAAGCTCGATTGACACATCTCAACACGCCCTATCGGTTTGGAACAACGCATGCGAGTTCGAGACACTGCGAAGAGCTCTTGTGAGAGACACTCCTCTGCCATCTGAACTGCCTGCTCGAGTACTTGACCTCGGCATTGACATGGAGGACAACAGTGACATAAAGATTTCTCAACCAGAGAAGGGATTGGGACCACAACTTTATGCCACTTTGAGCCATTGTTGGCAAAGAGAAGATATCGAATCGACCAAAACCCTATCCAGAAATCTTCAGGCTCGCCAGGAAAGTCTGGCTTTGTCAGAACTACCGGATAGCTTCAGACAGACCGTGCACTTGTGTCGGCGCCTCGGAGTGCAGTATCTGTGGATCGATTCTCTCTGCATTGTCCAGGACGATACTGCCGATTGGGAGAAAGAAGCTGCAAACATGCACAAAGTCTACGCGAATGCGTGGTTTACCGTCGCCATGCATGGGTCAACGCACGGATACATGCCTTTCAAGGACATCAAACTCACAGTCGGGGAAGAGTCCACGATTATTCATGTACGCCGCATTCCTGAGCTTCTGGATATTGTCGAAGGCAAAGCCATCGCTCCAGCAGTCGGCCGTGTCCACGAGCTTGCTGATAATAAGCACTGGAAATCTGTGTCCCAGAGAGGTTGGTGCTACCAGGAGCGTGTGCTTTCAAACCGCATAATCCATTTCACCGACCACGAATATCTGTATGAGGAAAGAGGTACTGTGAAGAAATGTCAATGCCAGCAGCATTGGATGTTTGAACTGGGTTTCGCCGGTACTTTGGCTAGAGGCCCAGGACCACATGATGTTCCCTACCGACTCTGGGGTAAACTGGTCCGGCAGTATACCTCGCGCATGTTCGGTCAGTGGTCTGATCTGTTGCCTGGATTCGCAGGAGTAGCAGCAAAATTCAGTGAAGGTCGTGATCTGGGCCGCTACATTGCAGGACTGTGGGAGAAGGACTTGATCAAGTACTTGTGTTGGCGAAGTCGCGAATGGGTTTCTGCACGTGCCAGTTCATGGGCCTGCGACAATTGTCGACCACATCCGAAGCGCATCAAGTGGTCGGAGAAGATGCCGATCCCGAGTTGGTCATGGGCTTCCCGCTTTGGCCCTTGTGAGCTTGTATACGACGAGTGGGAACTCAGTAAATACACCCAAGTCGCCTCGATCGACCGAGTTGAGTGTCTCATGGACATCAAGAATCCCTTTCTCAGCATACGATCGCTGAATAAGAAGGCCTGGCCCGAAGATCCCTGCGGTCGCTATCTCGTTATTCGAGGCTCTTTGTACTCATGTGTCCACTTCTCGACTCGTGGACGTGGGCATGATGTCAAAGCAAGCATGGGACTTTGTGCCAAAGAGTATGCGTGGGCTGTCCCTGCGTACCACGTGCAGCAGTGGGATCTCTCTCGAGATATCAAAGAGATTCTAGACGATGCAAGAAAGTGTACGAGAGAGTACTGTATTGATGCCGGAGATGATTTGCCGTCGGACTACTCCGTGGTGTATTTGTTGCCCTTGCTCGAGGAATTTGAATCTGGGGCAAAGCTCTGCCTGATCCTCCGGGAGTGCACAAACAAAGCCATACCAGAGGTCCTAGAGCTAGAGAATATGCAAGGAAGCCAAGATGCTCTTTGGCTAGAGAGGATCGGCATTTCAATCTTTAATGGCGTCCGGTTTGACCTTCTCCAAGAGATGCCGAGCCAAGTCATTCATTTGATGTGAGGAGATGCCTGGTCCGAGCATGCACGTTATGAATTTATGACATCAAGACTGCAGTCTATCTATCAGATGTTTCGGCAACGGAACGCACGCGACCGTTTCGCCGAGTCTACTTGGGAATCAGCTTTTCGGGCAAGTAGGTGGTTCACCCGAGGTTGGATGCTCCAAGAGCTTCTGGCCCCTTAGTTAGTCGAATCTTCTCTAAAGGAAGGCAAGCGACTTGTTGACAACTGCTCTCTAAAACAACAGATTTACGAAGCAACGGGTGTTCCTGAGTCAGCGCTTCAAGGTGCCCGTTTATCGCAATTTAGTGACAAAGTGCCATTTTCGTGGATATAATGCTGTCAAACCAAGGTCGAAGAAGATAAGGCGTATTTACTACTCTACGGTATTATGAACGAGCTGAACAAGTCAATTACTAAGATGGACCTTCTATCCTACTTCTTGTACCAGGCTATGGGCTTACGAATCAATAATGCCACGGCCGCGCTGCGAGGCCTAGTATACATGCTTGTCGCTCAACAACCATCGCTCATCTCGCATATACGGGAGATGGAGGCGGTAGTGGTCGTGGATCTTCTCTGTGGAGTTTAGCCAATGAATTTTCATAATTCTGGTGTGACAAACATTGCACACTCATCCAGAGGATTGCACGATGTCAAATGTCTCTTGGAAACATAGCCTTTCCAAGGGCATTAACGGCGCTTTCTCGCCATGATGCAGGCTTGAGAGCTATTTGTATTGAGATTGACACGTTAGTGGTTGATAAATGGTATTGCTTTGTTGACTATGAGATTGATGTTTATGAGGTTGATCGCAAGTTGTACGCTGCAAAGCCCAAAGGTGCCCTGCCGCCACGAGCAGTATGACCATGTCAGCCACAGTTGTCAAAAAGTCCAGCTAACTTCTTAGCGCGCCTGTATGATTCCAAGACGTGGATAAATGTCACCTATAAGATCAATCAATAATATAAGCCTGATCGTGGTGCTGTGGAAAAGGGGTGCTAATTCACTACGCGAGAAGGATGTTCGGAAATCAAGGGAAGCGGCGCCAACACGATCGTAATCTTTAGGTAATCAAGGTTAGGAGTGTTCTTATATAGCCGCGATATAATATACTTGAGAAATTATGGGATATTTCGATATTTTCACAGATTCAGACTTGCTTGAATTCAAAGTACTCCCACTCTGTCTCTTTACGGGGTGCGTCTCTACACGCAGGGATGGACGTTATCGCACCTGAATCCGCGTCTGGATCAGCTCTCACGGTTAGTGATTATGGCTCATGAGTATTTTTATTAGATCCCTAGCCGTATAAGAAAGCTGCGCATGTGTTAAGATAGATAAAATTGACCGTAGTAGCTCTACGCCAAGGGAATTTTGTTACTATCATGAAGAAGGTCTCCTCGCGGATCGGAAGGACAAGCGACTATGCGATTGTAGTTTTGGTACGAATACACGTACATAGCCTCAAGTATCATCTTATTACGTGGGCCAAGAAGAATTTCAGGCTATTATCGCGTGTGCAGATTTTGTATTACTGTAAGGTCTGACTACCTCCAATTTTGTCCATTGCGGCGGTTGTCCCGTCACAAAGGGATAAAAAGTTGATTGTTACAAGTTGTTCGAGTATGAAAATTTCTCAATGCGATTTTCCGTCAAGTTTTTCAACTCACTTGCTCATAGTATGCACACAACGCTTTTAGAAATCATAGCGTGTAACAAGGAGTTCTTCTTTGTGCTACTTTGTTTTGCTTTCATCATTGCGAGTAAGCATTTCACAAAGTCACGTTCACTCCCAGTTACAGCATTGTGTTAAGGTAACGGTCTCGACGACGAAAGTGAAAATGTGATTCTTCCAATTCATTGTGAAGGGGAATGGGTGTGTATATAGATTCGAGATAAATGTTCCAATTCAATACTTCTTTTTTTCATACTCAACACACATTCGACTGAGCACTCAAAGATCAATTCTTTACAAGACTCTCTCACTCACACCAACAAACCTTTCACAGAAATAACAAGAACAACAAACAGCATACCCAAAATGGCGGAAAATTATAACCCACGCTATGTTTGGCCATCGGCGACACGAATCCATGAATATGTTTTCGACTTTCGCGGAAATCGTGAATGCCTCATCTGGATGACAATGGCGCTAGCTCGCTTGGAAGAGCAAATCCCAGATGAGGATACGGCAAACCAGCGCGCTAGCACTGGGCTTGGAGCAGCACTCCGCTTGCGCCAAGTTTTCGGCGAAGTCCTTGGCCATTTTCATTCAATTCTCGGCGACGGACACTATCAGACTTGGGTGAACTCTGAATATCGTTGGGGACGAAACACGATATTCATGTTGCTGGAGGCTATCGCCGATTGCGATGAGGAAATATTCCCGCAAGGCACCTTGAACCACGCGACGGGGTATTATCTCGACATAATGATGGCATTCCACAACGCATTGTTCTTGGGGCCTGGGGGAGTCGAGATTCAACGATGGACTGCCGAGGAACTGTCTGTCGCGGTAGCAGAAGAGGTTGGGCAGATTATAGGCACCGTCACGGATGATCTCGTGAAATCGTGGATAGAGATGGATCCTCGCGCTCTGACGCCCGCTCAGGTCAACGAATTCGTACTTGGACAGCTTGGCCGCGTGAGTATAGCAATCGAGGACTATGTGCGAGACCAATGGCTACTGAGGTGGATAGCAAATTATGATACCGATGGCGAAATCGGAGAAGGGTTTGCCTCCACGGTCCAGCTTCGGTTTCGAGATACCATTCTCAGCAGCATACGGAAGCTCATTGCACGCGTAGATCAACACCGCCACCTCCCAGACCCCTACTTGCAATCGCAAGACGACATCAGAGATTTCTTTGCTGATATTGCGACGTTGTTCAATTGGAACACGCCAATATTTCGAGTGCCTCGGACAGTGATGCAGGTAATACCACCATCGCCATTTACAGACTTGGGAACAGCAGAATTGGATGATGAGCCTGAAACCTGGTTACGGAGCGACATGACCTTGGAAGTTGTGAGCAACGAAGTCGACAATGCTGAGAACGATTGTCCAATCTGTGCCGAGAAACCAGCCAAGATGCAACGGTTGAAGCAGTGCGGGCATCAGTTCTGCAAAGAATGCTTGGACACACAGATGCACACTGACATTCAGTCGAATTACAAGTGCAGTCTGTGTCGAAAGCCGATGAAGCCTATGATTCTCAATGGTGTGCCGCAGCTCTGAAAAACCTTAAGCATACTATGGTGTCGTGATTCGAGTCGCTTCCTTTCTGTGCTCCACGTTAGCTCTTGCCGTCAATATTTGATCGTCTTAGTGCTGTTGAATAGAATGTTTGCTATACCTACAATCTTCAAGAAATATACAATATTTGATAATACTTTCGGTATAAAATGACATATGACTAGATGTGCTCAAACAAGTATATAGATCAGCTCCAAGGAAACTTTGATGGTTGAACCAACCAAATTTGTTGAACTGGGTTGATACTACGGGACACTGGCGTATGACGCTTATTTATACGCATAAGGGACGTTTGCTGATGATTGCTGTCTAACAATAAATGCCACTAAAGCTACTCGCCAGTGGAGATGCTTCTAGAACACGCTAAGACATGTATGATCGGAGACATGAAGCTGCTCCAGAATGAGACTCCTTTCAGACTGGAAATTCGGTAGATGTTGAATGATCGCGGCAAATATTATCGCTAGCTTCTTCGTCGCTGCCTTGATTTACATGACCTTGAGAGGAGCAACGCGACTAGATTTGCACTGAAGCTGAATCGCCGAAACCATGCTGGTACGGAAGCAGACCGTTCGCTTTGGGACTTACACTTGTATCTTCTGCCAAAGTGTTGGATGAGTTTTTTGCGCAGTTCATAACAATATATGTGACATAGCTAAGAAGTGAAAACAGAGTGACTAACACTGTCGACGCAGCATTATCACTTCAACTACTAAGTAGATTGCGATGGCTACAGCTACACATGGGAGGATGAAGCTTTCACGTGCTGAAAGTGGTGGGTGGCGAATCACGACCCCTGCATGTAGAATATTCCAGCCACGGAACATTCCAGCCACATGCTGCACCGCCACAATGACGCACCCCATGGCTCCACACTCTCGTATATAATTCCACCTGACCCTGCAGCTGCCTTCGATTCCACACAACACCTCACTCAATTCCTGAAAGTTTCAAGACCAATCATCCAAAATGCCTGTTCCAATGCCATCCACCACTACTCAATCCACCTCGGCAACGACATCTTCTGCCACTGCGCAAACCGCACACAATGTCGAGAACCAATCCACTCAGAGCGTAGCATCTGCCTCGCATACGGAGAAGACGGAGCAGGAGAAGGAAGCAGAGAGATTGTATGAGGAGAGGATTGAGGAGGAGTATGCCAAGAGGGAGGGTGGTGCTTAGGCCCTGTCTGGAGTAGGATGGAAGGCGTGTGTTGAAAGAGAGGCATGCAGGTCACTGAAGGATGGACGGACCAGACGAAACCAACAATGAAGACGACGAAGTCAACGATATCACTTTGCCTCAGAACGATACCCAGATGTACAGCAATACAATCTCTACTTCCATATCATACAAGAATTAAACCCCCAACTTCCACACAATGCCGTCCCATCCCCCCGTGCTACCCCGCAAGAGCCTTCCCAACCAACTCCCTCGGCCTCTCCCCCAAATCCATCCCCAACGCAATCTCCCTCCCCCGCTCACTCATCTTCCCCCACGTCTTCCTCAAAATCCCAATAATCTTGTCCTCATCATGCTCCTTCTCAAACGCCTCAAACTGGTCGTCTAGGAAAACCAAGCACGCCACGTCCTCCAGCACCTGCGCCTCCTCGTCGCTCTTGAGATCCTCTTTGCGTATCAGCGCGCCCACACGCGCCGCTGTTTCAGGCGTGTATCCGGCCTCCACGCAGATTTCCTCTACTTGCTCGCCTTGCCGCTTCTTGAGGTACGTCCGCCATGCGTAGTAGCCTAGGCGCGTCATGGGGTAGCTGGCGCGGGGGACCTCCCAGCGGCGGAAGTGCTGGGCGCGGATAGCGAGAGCGAGGGGCTCGGAAGCCGAAGGTTCGCGCTGGGCGAGGTAATGCGTGCATTTGTTTGCGTAGTGGAGTTCGTAGGGGAGCTCGGTGCCTGCGACGGTGGTCTTGTTTGGGTCGAGGGCGTGGGCGGCGTCGATGGCTGCCAGGGCTTTCTCGAAGGGCGTGGGCGTGGGTGTGCTCATTTTGGGTGTGGTCAGGGAGGATCTGGATGGATTCTGGAGGGGATTGAGAGGATTTGGCAGAGTTTGGGGTGTGCGCTTTTGTCAGCCATATCGTGTGAGGTTTGATTTGTCGTTGAGGGGGGCACGATAGCGGGAGGACTGCCCCACGTTGACGCCTAGCTCAGACCCTGGCGATCGTCTCAACTTGTACTTCCCCTTCCCCTTCATCATTCTTCCATCCCTTCTTCACATGAGAGCCAAGCTATCTTGTTGTCCAAATGCCGCTCGTTCGATTGGACTAACATCGATTATTTTTGCACCCTTGTTCTCCTGGTGTTATCCAGCTCATTGGGAGAGTGTTTCCGGCATTGTTCGAATCTGATTGGCTGACACCCCTTGTGCGCGCTGCGCCTCACCTCCAAGTTCTGTTGCTCACCTTGTTCTTCAGCCTCATCACCGCCCGTGTTCAAAACCCCCATGATGCCAAACACGCCTCCATCCCACCCTCTCTCTGTTCTGTGTGTTGTTCCTTGGTCCACTAGTGCCAGGCGACATCAAAATTATGGACGACCCGATAAGATGCGGTGATGCCCTCAATTTGTTGGAGAATGTCGACCTCGAAACTCTTGCATCCCATACATTCCAAGGCGATTGTGGCGTTGACTTCTGGAATTACTTCCCTGCTTTCAACAAAGATTTTGGGCTAGTGAATGATACGATTCTGCCATGCGATGAGCCATCGACCACTGAACAATTCAACCTTGAAGAAACATTGCAAAGCAACTGGGGGTCATCAACAAACATAGGATGTGCCAATGAGGGCCTCTATCCTCCAAACACCACAGAACTCGCACTTTTTGAAGCAGAATTCAGCGTCGGCAATGATGTTGATGGTAAAGCCAGACCTGCAGAGGCGGTGCCTTACGTGTTGGCGAACGACTCTTCGGACTTGGATTTCGCTGGACTCCGACCACTCACCGAGGCATGTCTTCAAGCAGAGATGGACGTTTCGGCGAATTGTGATCCTGAGTCCTCTTTGCCCTCCACTACCCAACCTCGATTGAAGCGCAAACGAGGAGCAGAGAAGTCTGCACAAGGAAATGCAGGAAGGCTTGGCAAGAGGGCCATATCTACCCATGACAGGGATCTACTTGAACAAGCGTTTTTGCGAGACCCGTATCCTTCTAAAAAGGATATTGTCTCCCTGTCAGAAAAGACTAGCCTCAGCTGGATGTCGGTACGAATCTGGTTCAGCAACGCAAGATCCCGGAAGTCTACCTTGCAGAGTACGTGTCCTTTCCCTTCACTAGAGAGTACTACTTGAAAGATTCTTACGCGTGCAAACAACACTAATCTAGAAATTCACAGACTTCCGCAACAAATCATCTGAGATCACGGCTTCGAAATCCGAAAAAGAGCACATCGATGCGCCCCAATCGCTATCTGCACTCTCAGTCGCCGCTTTGGATGACCTGAATTCGTCGACTTCCGGACCCGGCTTAGATTCTCTTGAACGATATCTGACAAGCCCTTCGAACGAAGAACCGGTAGCTGCAGCAATATTGGAATCCGCTGTTCTGAGGAACACAGAAATTGAAGCACGGACTGACTTGCTTCGGGAATCACATGATGTGCTAATAGCAGCCAATGCAAGAGAGATTTTTGCTGCGAAGAAAGACGACTGGAAACGTAAAGAACAGGAAAACCTACAAATGGCAAGAGATGCATTCGGCCCAGGGAATTCGTACTGGCCCATGGCAGTCTCAATGAAATCTACTTTTCAAGCTCATGAGGAAATGAAATCTATCCTTCAAGATTCAGACAGTTCCGTTGGCTCTGTACGCAGCTTCTCTGGCTCTGTACACAGCTTTTCTAGTCAGAAATCCGTCGATTCTAGAGGTTCACGTCGTGGCCGGAAGCGCTGGCGCCAGTGCACTCCCCCAATGAACCGTGGTGCCTCTACACATCTTCCAGAGATTCATTCGACTTCTCAAATGAGCCCCAGCCGTCTAAAAAGCTATCTTATCAACGGTTCCGCAGTAAGTTCATTAAATCTCATACTGATTAATACTAATTCCACAACAGGCATCTGTAAATACAACTCGTATGGAAGCAGTTCCTAAATTACCCATGTTTTGCACTTGGCCTGGGTGCGAATCACGATTTCGATACAAATACGAATGGGCACGGCATGAAGAAGCAATCCACTACTGCCCTTATCATTGGATCTGCTGCCTTGATACTTCTACCATCATGAGATTGCCCCATTGTTTCGTCTGTGATGAGAAAGATGTCCTTTTGAGCCATCTGATAGAATGCCATTTCAGCAACTGCGCCAATCGGAGCGAAGAGGAGAGGACGTTCGTCCGTGAGGATCAGCTTACTCAGCACATTAAAGGTGTACATCTTGCTACGAAAGAAACCACGTATTCTAAAAGGGTTTCTTTGCCCAAGGATCTCCTGGCGTCTTGGAAGATCGATAATCCAGCCCTTTCGAGAGCATCATTGCACTGTGGATTTTGTGGAGTCACACTCCAAACCTGGGCACAACGGCAAGATCATGTATATGCACATTTTCAACGTGGGACCTGTGAAGCTGGGTGGTGGCCTGAGAGACTCCCTACTTTTACTATCCCAAACATAATAAGGTATGTATGCATCTACCCGTCAAGTCTACATTGATATCAACACGACCACAGTTCTGATCCGATGGACTTTTCACCACACCCCATCAAGAACGACCACTTTGTTCTCACCTGGTCGTGCCGTTATCTTCTCGACTTCCACGCGATCTTTTCTTCGTCAGGGCCAATCATCAGAGGCTCGATCATATGCTGCAAGCTATGTTCCTTCACTACTCCTGTAAAGAATAATGGTCGATTAAGTATTCAGGACTGTAAAGATCATGCCGAACAACACGCTTTGCGTTCCTGCGACCAGACTGTTTTCACGGACCGTAACTCTTTCACCAACCATCTTCTTGGAGAACACGGCGCCGAGTCTGATTGTGTCATTCATCATACTACCTCTTGGCGCTGCATTCAACACACCGAAATATCTGAGGGGCAGAAATTGGTTCACACGATGTTGCCAATCGATGAGGACTATCTATGTGACGTGAAGCAGCCAGGATTCTTTTGCACTTCGTTGGTCTCATGTACAGATGCTATTTCTTGACACAATACCAGCCTCTCTTAATACAACCACGCGCCATACATCATTTACTCAGGTGTTGACTCGAAGCACGAAGTAACCAGATGCACGAAGAAAATGGTTACACATGAGAGATTCGATTCTACGCTGTCCTTTTGAACGCATGTCCAAGAGCATCCGACACAACGCGCCAACAGTCCTCGACATCATCCTTCCGGAAGTTCTTCTTCCCTTCCCGAAAGTGAGAGAATCCATGGATCGCTTCAGGATATTCCTTCACCGAAACTTCAACGCCCACATCTTCCAAATGCCGACAGTACTGCAACGCTTCGTCCTTTAAGCAGTCCAGGCCGGCAATAAGACAAGTGACTGGTGCAATGTGCTGCTTCAACTCCTGTAATAGATCACAACTCGCAAGAACCGGACCAACGAAAATCTGCTCCTTCTCGACTGAAGGCGGTAGATAAGCCCCTTCCATCAATTCCGCGACCCACACTGGCAGCGACTTTTCCTGCACTTCCGCGCTGGTCCCCGCGAGCCGCGTGCGATACAGCTGGTGGCACGCTGTGCTGGGATAAATAAGGACCTGTGCAACTTGCCGATAGTCCTTTGGCAGGTCTTCGCGGAAGACCTTGCATGGGCCTTCAGTGAACGAAGTGAGAAGACTCAGCGCGGCAGTGAGATTTCCGCCCGCGGAATTCCCCATGATGGCGACCCGCGTGGCATCGATGCCGACGCCTAACTCGTTTGCGCCGCGGGAAGAGAGACTCCAGGATAAGACTTCGTAGAGCTGGAGAAGGGCATGGGGATACGGGTGCCGCGGGGCTTTAGCGTAGTCGACTGAAATCACCACGGCGTTGAGCTGCTGCTGCGTCAGCGCAGATCTCTTTACCCAACTCTCTTCTGTTGCGAGCGCCATACTTCATTTGACAAGAATCGATCATGCTTTTCCCCATCCGCCGGCTGCCCCAGCACAAACCCGCCACCCTCAAACACTAGAATCAGCGGCAGCAGTTTAGGCAATTGCTCCCCGCTCCTGTTTTCCGGAATGCAGACCGAGCATTTGACGCGGCCGTTGCCCAGGCCTGGTGTGTCGACAAAAACATGTTTTGTGAATAGCGAGCCGTTGGTTGTCGTTAGCGCAACGGCTTTGCGGAGCAGCCACGCCCCGCAGTAGAGGTAGGCGTTGTAGAAGAGGGAGTAGCCTGCGTTTGGAGTTACTTTGGGGATGGGGATAGCTGTTTGGTGCATTTTTCAAGGGTCGTGTATTGGATGGGGAGAGTCTGGAGCTGGAATTGAAATTGGTGTTTTAGAAGGAGGTAGGTAGTTGTATGGTTGTGATTTGGTGTGCTGTTTTGGGAACCGAGGTTCGTGGGAGCATTTCGCGAGTGAGGGTGGTCGGTCTTGGCGCTGGAAACGCTGACTCGACTTGTTGACACAGCTTTTGTAGTGAACTTGAGCGTTGTGAGTGAGCGCCGTGAAATGAGTACCGTGTCAGAAACGTTTCGCTTTGAGAACATGGCCAAGGTAGGTAGGTAGATATGTCCACGATTCGAAAATGCGTCCCGGAATGGCCGTCAACTGCGGCGGGCTGACGGGGAGGACGCTATAGATTCGGGTATTAAGATTAAGGCGTTTTGTAGGCGATGTTTCTTAGTTCGTGTTAGTCTACCAATTGTGTGGCCAATCAGAGCAATTCCCGTCCGCTTTTTGAGCTTGATCCACTTGTAGTCTAAACGGCCTATTGTAATGAGTGTCGATAGGAGAATAGTACTGTTTGGTTTACTCCATGTTATTTTACCGATGGTCTGGCCAATGGAAGCAATCGCCATCGCTTAGGCCTTACTTCGGCGTGCCCTTCGCATAGCTGGTATCTTGGTCTTGATATCTTTTTTTGAAAGCACTATACGCACGATGGAGCACAATGCGAAGTAGCTCTCTGCAGATACTAGAATTATTTTTGCTGGATCTTTTGACACTCAATTGATTCTATCGGATCGAGGTGAAATTAATTCATGTTTCAATTCGGTCGCTGTCGCTACCTCGACATTTATCTGCAGCCAGGATAAGAGAGACCAATTCGAGAGGTTAAATCCAATGCGGCGAATTGGATTTATTGTAATCAAGGAATGACAGCTAATAGTCGAAACTGAAACAACTGATGTCATCTTCGCTACCTATCGTTTGGCACTGAACGTAGTTGAGGATAAAGCTTCGAATACATTCTTTCGCATTGTAAGTTGGGACAATCTGCTGAATGACATTCGGTCATCAATGCAGCAAGGCACAGAAGAAGAATTGAAGTCGCTTTGGTGTCAAAAGCTGCTGAAAACAAGGTGGCACGGCCGCTCGGCCCTTTGCCTTCACCCCGTGATCAAACCCTCGTGGCACCTTATCTGCACCTTATCTCTCGGCACACCAACACCGGTGTCACAACAAACTACCCTTGTCCAACGTACCTCAACAGCGCACACATACCAAACCACAAACTCTACGCTGCCAAAGACAAACTTCAGACAAAAGCTACCACCTTCTCAGACAACCAACTCCGCACAACAAGTGCACCGAGCTGCGATCACAAGTCAAATCCTAAGCTCTATCCGCAATGGACGATCACCACTACCAGCCCATTTGGCCCATGGTCCAAGGCGCATTCGACTACATCATGAATATCTTTGGAGAAGTCTGGAACATGATCTGGAAGCCATCCTCGGACTCGCGCCATCAAGCCATGACGGAGCCACTCATTGCACCTCCCACCGACAACGGTAGTATGCTACAAGCTGCAAATCCCAGCATCAGACTATCACTAAACAACTCGAAGACCAGGAGCAGGCCGGCCAGACTGGTGCACCGGTCGGCCAGACTGACACAGCGGCTGACTGATTGACCGCATGAAGCGCGGCAACAGTCTGGTGCAGACCCCACCGGACCAAAGACATGGATCGATCATCAGCGTGAGAAGACGGCGAAGAATAGGATTGAGCAGCAGCAACGAGTTTGGGATTTAGCGACAGTGCGAATTTGAGGGCAAGATGGGCCGCAGCAGAGGCAACTACCTGTCCCGAGGATTGATGGCGGGAAATTGCGACGCAGCCACGACTGACAATAACGAAGGGAGGTTTCCTCACTGAGTGGCTCTTGCCGCGAATAGAGGGGCGACAATATGATTTACCAATCTTTCGAATGCGGATCGAGCGATTTGGCTATGGGGAGATGTAGGGCGCGGCGGAGGATCTCTGGCGCAGCCTGATAGCAACAACAACCACGAATGGCATATTGTCTTTCAAGTATCTTGTGCCCGTCATCTTGATCATTCGCAGCATCGCCACGGCATCGCGACATGCCTTCGCCATTCCTGAAATATCGCTGCCGAAATATGTCAGCACGCCATCCATTCGCGCCGAGTTAAGGCAGTGTGCACCGGACTGCAGCACTCATACTAACAGATCAAAACTGGCGCCACTATCTCGTTCTCATTCTCCAGCTAACCTCAACAGCCCTGCTTACGCTGCGCTCCCCAGTATCACCCGCCAGGTTACGATACCCCTCCTTTTCGTGAAAGTCGATATTGGAAGTAAAAGCAGCACCTGCATGTCGTCGTAAAACTGGCCAAAAACACGGTCCTGCAGATATTAATCTCCGGTTCCAGTAACCGCAACGCTGGTAATCCTGCTTAATAGTGGCGTGCGTGGGGGTAGCGAATCAGAGCATCCCGCGCTCGCTTGCGGTGTCGTCGTGGTGAGCATGGGGCAGACGTGTATCCAGTGAGATTTGCGCATCTTCTCGGCCTGGGGTGAGGGTGGTTGGAGCAATTGTATATGGTACGTCTGTGGGAGCTGGAGAACGTTTGTTTCAGTGATGGGAATACGGCTACGAGTCCTCGACGATTCTGGTATATTTCTCTCGCTGATAGAGCGACACACGCAGAACTCGGCACGAAGAGATAACACCGGATCCGTCTCGATACCATCTATCTTTTCTTCCACGATCGCGAGTGAACTCCCATTACCATCGATGTGAGTAGGCAGAAGTGAAGAACCAGTCAACAAATGCTAGACTGCGGAACTACGGCGATCCAGTTCCGAATGTTGAAGATGGGTGAGATTAAACAGCTGATCTAGTACATGAGTTAGGTTCGAGAGATGTGGTTCGAAGCCGTGAAGATGGCGTTGAATAGTTGAATTTTGGGCCAAGGAAGTTCATTGATTCACATGCAGCTTCTCTAGAGGGGCCACGGAAGGCAAAAAGCCTTTGCCTGGGCGAAAGTCACGGCTTCTTCCTTTTGTGACAGCGACGTCAATCCTGGTGTCTGCCTACGGAACATGGTCGGAGGCGGAGCCGCCGCTTGGTTGCTAGTCGAGAGAGAAAACGCGGGGACTCGGGGATGTCGATGATAGAACAGCAAACGACAATCGCCGACATTTGAGTCACCTTTAGGTTCCGATCAGGTCATCTAATATTCACTCAGGACGGCGAGCGCAAAAGCGTTGTTCCATATTGGACGCCGTTCGGCTCGCGGGAAAAGCTTGTATGCTCTAACAGCAATGCGATTCGTTCAGGGTGACTAATACCTCATGCTTGGCTCAACAACACATAGAGGAGTCAGGATATGCAGCTCCGACGTCAGTAAATAATGTCTTGATCAGGCAGGTGGTAAGCGGCGAGCATACGAAGGATTCGCACATTCAATGTTCACACTCTACGCTTGGCGGATCACAGGAAACAGTAATTGCTCACGCGACAGCTCTGCTGGTTGCGATTTTTTTTTTCTACAGACAGGACGACTTCGAGACGGTCCGAGACATGGGCTGAGGGCGTGCTAGAGGACAAAGTTAATCCTGATATTCACGCTATCTCCGCTCTTCCCCGCCAGACGCCTTGCTGCAAGTGGAGACGGCGACGTCGGGGAACTTGGCGCATACACATCACCGACTTCCAGAGCGATTCCCGCAGTGCGTTTGCGGAGGCGGTAGTGTATCTTGTTCCCGGACAGCCAATCATCAGTTAGCAATCACCGACTTCCGCAGACCGACTTCCGCGACTATTCTGGTGAGGCTGAGATGTTGAGCGGAGAAAATTTGATGTTGTGAAGATGAGGGTTGATGTCGTGAAGATCAAAGGCGCAATGCAACATATGAAGGACTTTTGAATAGAAATGAATCTATGGTTATTCGCAATGGCCATCATAGGCGGGATGCAATTCCTAAATCCGCGGTCGAGATAAGGTGCGGTGAGGGTCGAGAATCTTGGTGGGATACGATTGGCCAGATCCTCTCGCCCGAAGAGTTCGGGTCGTCGGCTCCAAATCACGAGCACCTACATGACAATGCATCGAAAACCTATTGAAAACGTGACGTTTGCAGAGGCAAACAGAGGCTGGGCGCAAGGATATTAAGGCGCAGAATCCCTGGGTTTCTTTCACTTAAAAACAAATCTCACTGCCACCTTACAATTTGATTGCGCCAGCCACCTGCACGTCAACTGCAACTGACCAATTACATCACCGCTACCCTTCCAACAATCACTTCAGTCTACCCTCGACAGACACCACCCTCCATGCTCTCCATCGGGTCGGAGTGTGTTCTCGATTCCTGGCCGCATCATGAGTGGAAGCAAGATAAAAACCTTCCTCAGCAGCGCGGCGACGACGGTCTCGCCCGCCTTCTTGACCGAGACTCGATCCAAGAGGAGAAAGCAGACAGCCTCTATGGAGCAGATAGCGCGCGAGACCATCGGGACCATGTACCTCGAGGAGGATCCGTCGGTAGCCGAGTGGTTTCGCGGCTTGGTGCCGTCTTCGCACGGCGTCGCTGAGTATGTCGCCGATGTGTTCCCCAGTGCGCAGTGGATGAGGAGGTACAACTTGCACTGGCTGGCTGGGGACACGATTGCTGGTGAGTTGGTCCTCCATGAAGAAGCATAAAGTATTGTTGCTAATTCAACCAGGTGTGACGGTAGGGCTTGTTGTAGTACCACAGGCTATGGCCTATGCGCTGCTTGCTCGACTTACACCAGCATTTGGGCTGTACACCACATTTACTGGAGCTTGTCTGTATTGGATCTTTGGTACCTCCAAGGATATCGTCATTGGTGTAAGCTCTGCTCAACTCATACTTTCCAAGCCCTGCTAATAATCACCAGACAACGGCCGTCGGCTCTCTTCTAGTGGGAAGTGTTATCAGCAAGATTGAGGCTGAACATCCTGGCGTCTACAAGCCTGAAGACATTGCCCATGCTCTTTCCTTTCTTGCTGGGATTGTTCTCTTCATTCTTGGCATTCTTCGTCTCGGATGGTTGATCGAATTCATTCCTTACGTTCCTATTTCTGCCTTCGTTACATCAGCGAGCATCACCATTGTCTCCACACAACTACCTACCGTCCTCGGAATCCACGGTATCAACACTCGCGAGTCCCCGTACAAGGTCTACATCAACACTCTCAAGAGTCTATCAAGGACTCAACTGGATGCCGCTATTGGTATCACTTCCATTATCCTCCTATGGCTCATCAGAGATGTATGCGCGAAGATGGAATTGCGGCAACCACAGAAGAAGAGGATGTGGTCTCTCATCTCATCACTCAGACTCACCTTCACGATCCTCTTCTACACTCTCATTAGCTGGCTCGTGCACCGCAATGTACCTACTGGACAAGAAAAGTTCCGCATTGTCGGACACATTGACAAGGGTTTCAGTCATGCCGGAGTGCCGCCAATGGACAAAGAGTTGTTTGGCCTTGTAGCATCTGAGCTGCCTGCAATAATAGTCATCCTCATTGTGGAGCACATCGCCATTGCGAAATCCTTCGGTCGCATTTTCAATTACACGATTGTGCCTTCGCAAGAAATGATTGCACAGGGTGCAGCTAACATGCTTAGCCCCTTTGTTGGAGGCTACGTATGTACTGGCTCGTTCGGCGCTTCTGCTGTTCTGTCCAAGGCCGCTGTTCGTACGCCTCTGGCTGGTCTCTTCAGTGCCATGGTTTTGGTGCTTGCGCTGTACGCCCTGACCGAAGTCTTTCGCTACATCCCAAATGCCGCACTCGCGGGTTTGATAATTCATTGTACGATCAACCTCATCACACCCCCACGGTCCTTGTACAAGTATTGGCAACTCTCACCATTCGAGCTCTTCATCTGGGTCTGCGGCGTCGTAATCGCCTTCTTCACAGACCTTGAAATCGCAATCTACATCACTGTCGGCCTATCCTTCGCTATGCTCCTTATTCGCATGGCCAAGAGCCCAGGGAGATTTCGGGGTGCTGTAGGAGTAACCCGCATCATCCGCACTTCACAAACATCCGAGCCCGTATCATCCTGCTCCAGCTCCGCCCTTACCATGGCCGCACACCAAGACCACTCCGAATCAACCCGACAAGTCTACCTCCCCATCGATACCGCAGCAGTACACAACCCCAACCTTAAAGTCGAACCCGCCTACCCAGGTGTCTTCATCTACCGCTTCTCCGAATCCTTCAACTACATCAACCAAGCCTACCACATCGACCACCTCACCTCGTACATAACATCGCACACACGCCGCACCAAACCTGACGACGGCATCCGCCCCAGCGACCGCCTCTGGTGCGACGCCCCTCCATCCGCCAAAGTCGACGACGAAAAAGCCGGGCTCCCACTCCTCCGCGCCGTCGTCCTCGACTTCTCCACCGTCAACATCCTCGACATCACCAGCGTGCAGGGCCTCATCGACCTGCGCAACGCACTGGACCGCTTCGCCGCCCCGGCCCTCGTAGAGTGGCATTTCGCCGGCGTGCATAACGCGTGGACTCGGCGCGCGCTCGCGTTCGCAGGCTTCGGGTACCCGGCCATCGAGAGCGCGGACGAGCTCGGCGCATGGTGTCCCGCGTACACTGTTGCGACGGGGCTGGCGGGCGCGACGGCCGAGGAGCAGCGCGAGGTCGAGGCGTTGCGGTTTGAGATGAGGGGCCAGGGGGAGGAGGCGCAGGGGAGGAAGAGCAGGGTTTGTCAGCGGGAGGGGGGCGAGAGGGAGAAGGTGTTTGAGTCGGTGTTTGGGGTCGATAGGCCGTTTTTCCATGTCGATTTGCAGGATGCGGTTGAGGCGGCGGTTAGGGATGCGAGGGGCCAGGATGAGAGGGAGGGGCAGGGGGTTTTGGGAAGGGAGTGAGTGAGAGGGTGAGGGTGGCGGGAGGGAGTAATGGTAATAAGGTTTTCCTTTCGTTTGGGGTCTAGGCTCGCTGGCATTGGACATGGCGTTAGGGCCTCGGGCTTATAGAATACCACTTTATAGATTTCAAGTCGAATCTCATAATACACGAATGAAATATAAATCTACAGTAGCCTCTACCCAGTCTATGTCTCGTGAACCTCCTAACAGAATCCAACAAGTCCATCAAACCCCATATTCACACCAGCCCAATCCCAGCAACGACCCTCACAACAACGCAATCTCAACATCCAACCTCCTCGCCGTATCCTCCAAGCACCGATCCCCACTCGCCCAGAACTCTCCCACCACACCCAGTATCCCCTGGTACGCAAAGTGATTCCGCTCGCTCGCCAACCCCTTGATCGTATCGCAGATAAACGACTTCTCGGACGCCGTGAGCACCGCGCGCTGAGACGCGGCCATGACGAGCGGGTAGATAAGCGTCTGCTTGAAGGAGCCCGCGGATTCGGGGACGAAGGTGAGACACTGCTGGATCAGGGGCAGGATGTTCTGGACCAGGACTTGCGGGGTAGGTAGGGCTTCTGTGGCGAGCGAGACAGCGGGCTCGGCGGGGTGTGCTAGTGTGGAAGGAAGTGGTACGGATGGTGTGGACGCCGACGAACTCCCTGCTGAACCTGAACCTGAGCCGCTCGTCCCGCTCCGCCTCGATTTCTCAAGCTCGTACACCGACAAAATCCCCGCGAACCGCGTCGCCTTCCACAGCAACAACTGCGCCGGCGCACCTCCAGGCGGACTCCACGCCAACAACGCATGCGCCGCGCCCGGGGCATGCACACCAGCCAGCAAATCCAAGAGCGAGAACGGCAGCCCCGACACGCGGTTTACGCCGGCTTGGCCGCGGCAGAACGTGTGCCAGAGGTAGTTCTGCGGAGTGACGCGGTTGAGGATGTGGGACTGCAGGTCGAGGAAGCCGAGGAGCGAGAGGAAGTCGAGCATTTTGGCGTCTGTGCAGGGCGGGGAAGAGAGGTCGTTCCAGGAGGAGAGGAGGGCGATGATGGCGTTGAGGTGTGTTGTGAAGGGCATTAAACGACTTAGCTGTTTGCATTTCATTTCAGTACTTGGATATTGGGAGTGGTGGCGGGGATGGGGCTCACGCTGATAGTGCACATGAACAGACCCGCGAAGAAGATGCTCGTCGCGGGCATCTCGTTGAGGCCGCACGTCTCCTTGGTGAACTGCGTCAGGGCTTGGTCATAGTACCTATCGAAGGAGTCTTCGAAGTCTGGGTCCGTGGCGGCTTGGAACGCGAGGATGCTGAGGAGGCAGGCCTTGCTGCTTTCGCACATGGGGAAGTGCGTGCTGAGCCATGTGTCGTCCATCATGAAGTCGGACGCGAGTAATTTGTACCCGTGTGTCAAGACTGCGGGGGCATTAGCATGTTGATGTCGTGATGGAGGCTTGCTGCGATGGGCACAATGTCGCACATTACATACATTTCAGGAGGACGGTCCGGCCCTCGCCGTCGAGCGTCGAGTCAATGAGGCGGTGGAGTTTAGGCGCTGTATCGATACTTTGGAGGAGCTCGTAGAGTTCATCTTTAGTCCCGACGCCCAATCCTGTCTGGGGCATCGACGCTGTGATGAATGATTCCCTAGTAGACCCCCACCGCACATTCAGCCCGTACGCACAATGCAAGTTCAGCTTTGCGCACCCGCCACACGTGGGCCGCTGTTCATCGCATCGTTTCCGTCTCTTTTTGCATGTTTGGCATCCTTTGCGTGTGCGTTTCTGGACCGAGAAAGAGGGGGTCTGGGACCCGGATTCTGGCATCGATGGACTTATGACTTGTATACAGATTGTGGAGACCAACGAAGCCAAACAGCGAGGTACATATAGTCGCATCAGTGGTAGAATCCTTCGTTGTGATAGTGAACATGACGACGTCGTCGAGGCGGCTGAGCAAGGCGTATTGTACGAACTAGCTCACGGGAGATCGACGCAGGGAAGACGGCTGTCTTGGCCGGCTGGGGAATTGCTGCACGGCGCGAAGGCCTGCCCAATCGGGTTTGGCGTGGCTGGCAACCAATGAGAACGGCAATCCTTCGTTCTTCCGTCTTCCATCCTTCAGGTGCTTTTCTTGTTGCCTGAAATCAGACTCAAAATTTGCCCATTTGTATTTTTTTCAGCCGATATCTTACATTGTTGATCACGTTTGTATTCTCGATTTCTTTGGTTCTTGACGTTGTGTGTGGCCGGCGGATACTTTGGAAGTCACTTCTTGGCAAGGACAGAAAGCATTATACATCCTGCGCATTCTCCAAGTCAAGCAGTACTGTTGATTGATTTCGTATCTCATCTAAAAATCTTCTCTGGAAACTCCCCGGGCGAGTGCAGAGATGAGACCAGCTTCCGTCCTTCGGGCCCTTCGCAGACCACTCCTATTCAGTAAACCCCGTCCACGAAGCCGGATATCACGACCAGAACTTGGATTTCATCAATTCGTCCAACTCAATGCAGCTGCCACATTCTCTCTTAAAGCAGATATTCGTGCCGACTTTGATCGAAATGGCAAAGTGGACATGAGCGACGAGGCAAATTGCGTCGGCAAAAGCAAGTGGACCACTGCACGGGGAGCTCTTTTCCTACCCAGCATAGGAGATGCAGACCGACGATGCTCAAAAGTCGCATCCGAGTTGAGGAATGAAGAACTCGGAAACTTTCACGATGCCTCGGACAATGTCCTTCGTGCACCACAGTTTCTGGCTCCGCTTCGCACAGTGCCAATGTCTGATGTTTCAGACAGCACGACTGGCAGCATTTCAATCCCGAACTCCAATGAAAGCAAATTCGTCCGCATCTTCAGCCAAAAGGACGGCAAGTGGGACCATGTGCAGGAGAACACCAGCTTCTCAGCTGCGGACCTTCGCAAAGGCATTGTTCTCGGCATTGATGGACGAGACACTCGTCGGCCAGATGTTTGGGATGGTCGTGTCACTGTACGCTTCACCGTCAAAGATGGATCTGAAACATCAAAAGACGATGTGGAGCTTCGAGTTGCCCCTGTAGTCGTTCACAACCATCTTGACAAAGTGGAACAAATCCTGGCTGTCGCAGGCGACGAGACGAGAATGTTCTGGCAAGACCATTTCACCAAGGATCTGAAGTCAGCAGCGAGATCTGCCAACATATTGGAACCATTTCTGTTCAACAAGGACGACGATCCCTGGGCCCAAGACTTTGTGGAGCCCGGCTTTGCAAGTATACCAGGCACAGCGGGTCCGATTGGACTGCGTATTCATATCCGTTCCTCACAAGACACGCGCGTTGCTGGAAGACAGGTTTTCGAATGCATGCGAGGTACTGGCGTCGGCGCCGTGCAGCATCTGGGCGGCCCGAGAGACGAGATCAACTCCATGGGCAACCTAGAATGCACACCTCCATTCGAGCATAAAGGGAAGAAATGGCCTGCTGGTCGAATTATCATGGGCTCACATGGCCCATACGAGCCACATATTCTTCCCTACCTTCGTGCACAAGAAGTCCAAGATCCTATCCTTCTAGACACTGCATGGCTCTGGGTGGGCCATGTAGACGAGTTCATCCAATTCCTTCCTGCAAAATCAGAACGAGGCTGGGTTGTCGTCGTCGTAGACCCCGAAGCAGCGCTCAAAATGCTACAAGACGCGCAGAAATCAGGGCACGGCGAGCTCCCGCTCCTATCGCGCAAGACCGACGCGCCCGTGAACGGAGTCACAATGGAGAACTGCACCGACAAAACATACGGCAGCCTATCCGTCCCCGTTCCCGAGACCACAATCGCCCAGTTCCTATTCGAGCCGGCGAATACCGTCGCAAACATCGAGGCAGGCAAGCGCATCAAAGCCAATCTCGAAATCCTCAAAGCTGCAACTGGCATCACAGATTCAGAAATTCATCACCTCCCCACCCTATTTCAGACCTATGATCGCAGCAAACTACCCAACATCGGCCCGTGCACCGAAGACGAGAAATTAGCATACATGGCCGTGCACCCTGCCACCATTAATGGTATCGTGCTTACGGGCTATGGAAGCTATCTGGCGCCCAATCCATGGGGTCCTGTCATCGACGGCAAGGACATTATGGCAGAGGCGACGCGGGATTTGTACGCGAGGCTAGGGTGGAAGGTCAGGTTTTTGGATAATTGGAACTCGCACCATACGTATGGGGGTGAGATGCACTGCGCGACGAATACGGTGCGCGAGATGCGGAGGTGGTGGTAGATAGCGCTGAGTGAACTGTAATATGCCTGTAGTATTAAGCACAAATGTCTATCTGTAGATGTAGTTGTAGATGTAGTTGTAGTTGTATTCTAGAGCTGGAGAGCTGTTGTTGTAGAATATGGAACCTCTCAGCTCAGAACCACGGTTTGATCCACATTGTTTAGCCATATCAGTGCATTTGAGAAACACAATTTGCTTGAACCAAGACATTCTCTCAATTGCTTGTCGAAGCATCTCCACTGCATTGCTTCATAAGGCCTGCATCCTCACAGCGCCCTCTTCGCAGCTTCCTCAAGGCCTCAATTGGCCGAATCGGGTCGACTGCGCGACGGCGGCGACCAGCTCAACGGCCTATCTTCACAGCGCTGCGGACAGCGACCCCACTGTATATACTATATATATGCACTGTTTCTTCATAACCTACCCCCCGATATACACAGCGCTAGCTTTCACTCCCGCGGGGCGGGTGCCTATGCTTTCACACCTAGAGCTCAGTCCGTTCGACCTGCGACCACAGACCTAATAGCCCCACCATAATTTGCCCAGCTACAGTTCTATCTTCTCTACCATACGACCTTTCAGCAGACTCAACTGGTTGGAGACTCAGAAATCGAATACTCAGCGACATCGCGCGTTCTTGTCCAGTTCTGCACTGCACTGCTCCCGCACTGCAACAAACGAGCCGCCGCACTCCTCCAAGTCGCACCTCGATATCGTTGAGCTAGCTATCTCGCACCACAACCATCCTTACACCCTTATTTATCAACACAACTCGACCCAACATGGGCAATACGGACTCCGCCGCCGCGAACAGCTCCAATAGCCCTTCATCTTTATCACCTACGCCTCACGCCCCGCCAGCCGGCAGCACTCCCGCAACGTGGGCTGGTCTGACAGCACCAAATTTCGTCGCCAACCCCGTCTACGAGGACAGCGACGACGAGGGTGACCACCGAGGCGCAAAGCGCGGCCGCGCTGGTACTCGTGGCCGGGGCCAAGGTCGAGGTCGAGGTCGAGGTCGCGGTCGCGGACGTGCTCGAGGCCGTGGAGGCAGGACCCCCGGCGCTCAAGCTGCGTACACAGTGGTTGAGCAAGAGGCTGCGCCTCAGGAAGATGCAGTGGATGCGATGGAGGGCATCGAGCAGGAGGTCGGCGGCCCAGTACCAGAGCAGCGCCCAGTGCGACTTCGACTTATTCTGCGACCTAGGACTACCGAGGAAGCAGCGATTGCTGGAGTCTCTAAATATGACAAAGGCGGTCAGAGCAGCTCAGCTGGCCAGAATCAATCTTTGAAGCTGCGACTGGGTTTCCCAGGTTTCAAGGACGTCTGGAATGCCGGCCCTCTGAATCCTCTTCCACAACCCCCAACGGAGATGCAAATCGCAATCCGACAATTTTTTGAGCACTTCACACATATCGCACCGTTGGTGTCTACGGCTTCACCCATCAACCCCAACCTCGAGCTCGTGCATGACTCCGACGGCGAGTTCCACCCAACAGAGCAACGTAGCTATAGCTTTAGGGGTAGGGGCAAAGCTTCACGAAGGGGAAAGTACCGATCCCGCGCCTCCAAGTTCAAGAGCGCAGAGTACGTTGTCGAGGATTCCGAATCACCCGTTGAGGCTTTGGAACCCGAGCCCAGGACTCGAGCAGAACTAGCTACGCGGAAACGCAAGTACAGGACTCGACCTGTCAAGTCCTTTAAGAGCCCGGAGTTTATCTTCGACAGCAACGAGGAGCCACCGACAACTCCATCACGACCCAAGTGGAGTCCAATCACACCCGTGGTACAGGTAGAGGAAACCGGCAGCAGTAGCCCGATTCCTGACTCCACGTCTGACGGTATGATCCTCTATGACGCTATCAAACAACTTGTGGATGAATCAAGTACTGACGACAAGGCAAAAGACTCCTCCCAAGCCGACGCTACCTCCAGCGATCACATACCATCCTCCAGTCCCGAGAAAGAGGACAGCTTCACCAACTTCGCCTCTTCCTCATCCCACAACTCCTTCTCCGCACCACCACCACCATTCGACCTCGCCTTCCCGTCCCTACCCGCGCTCGCACCACGCATGCTAACGGCCTTCGCAAAGGGCGCAGCCATCGCACTAGAGAACATCGCCGAGGATCACGGCTTTGAGCCTGAGCAGACACTCCTCGAAGTCATCCAGGACTTGGAAGACGAGAAGCCGATTATCAAGGACCCAGAAGGCAAGAGCGTGCTGCGGGGAGGCGAGTGGGTTTACGAGACACTCCGGGCGCTGTGGGACGAGGATGGGAATGGGTGGGAGTGGGAAGAGACGAAGCAGGGGCCAAAGGGTGGTGATGGGGATGTGGAGATGCAGGGAGCGGACGAGGATGAAGAGGAGTTCACAGGCTTCTCGGACGAGCACTCAGACCGTGACGTCTCCTGGAGCGGATGCAGCTCCGACACCCCCGGCGACATCGAAATGGCGGACGCAGACACCGTAGCTCCGCCTAACTACGTCGAAGCCCGCAATAGACCCACGGTTGAAGATGTCCTGGGTGCTACGCTGCAGTGGGTCGAAGCAGAAGTTGAGCGCCTGGAGTGGTTGGCTGCTCAGGCGAAGATGGCGGGACGGAAGCGGAAGCGTGGGAATGGAAAGGCTGGTGAGGTGTATGATGTTACGGAGTATCTTGGACGATATATTGTGGCAGCGACGAGAGGGAATATCTAGGGGGGGTCAATTATCATCGATATCGAGAAGAATATGTCGAGAGGTAAATTGTCTAAATTGATATCATCATCATCATCATCAATGAGAGAAGCAATCTGCAAATTTTAGTACGCAAGTGATTATGCGAGTATATGCCAGTGTCAGTGCCTGAATTTGATGGAATGCGAGAGTGTGGAAATAAATGTTGGCAGTGTCCCGTTGTACGAAGGTAGACATATGCCCATGAGGTTTTGGTTTGATATCACCGATCACACATCAACGCATACAAGTCAGCATTTCGAAACCGTCCTCGCCACTCATATTCTTGCAAGAGTTACAACGTCAAGTCCAGCAATCTGGTACGAAAAGATAAAAGATGGAAGAAATCGCTGAATTTAAGTTACAATATATAGGCCAGCGAGAGAAAAGCCGACGACTAAGAAGGACATCCGTGCCGGCTGGGCTAAGGGCGGTTTATTTCCGTTCAATTTAGAAAGAGTTCTTTGTGATCTCCCTAAGCCCTCGTGCAGAAGCTTGCCAACACTACTGAGATATATGCTGCTCGCCATGCTCTGGACCAAAAGGTAGCAGTCGATACCGGTTTCAAGCAGAAGCAGGGCCATCGAAATCCCGCATGTACTTCATTACAGAGGTGTAATTAGCTACATGGGGTTTTCACTTGTTCAAAGTCAAGTTGAGCCGCAGCAAGGCTGGCGGATGCCTCATTGGTTCTTGGCGTGGCACTGCATCCCAGCCTGGCATGAGCTGCACAGCCTTCTAAAACAACAACGCCGGTGCCTGCGAGCTTCATTATCTTAACAAGACCTCAGCCGGATACTTACACATATGGCCATGCAAAATCTTGTCTCATCCCGTGGGGATATCCCTTGCCCCTTCGAGTACCAGCCTCTCAATGAATCGAATCAGATCAGGCTGCTGGAGGTAGAGCGCTGCGATGACCTGGATGCCCCTCTCCGTGGAAAGCTGCATCACGTTGATCTCGAAGACGACGGTCGACTTCCTTACGTTGCTCTTTCCTACACGTGGGGAAATGCTTCGACAGTGGAAACTATCGTGATTGAAGGCCGCACAATGCTCATCCAGCAGAACCTGGCTAGAGCGCTCCAATACTTTCGGTCCAGCAGCGCCATCAAGTACATTTGGGCGGATGCATTATGTATAAACCAGAAGGACAATAGTGAGAAGAGCTCACAAATACCTTTGATGACCCGAATATATCGAGAAGCGTCACAAGTAAGGGTTTGGTTTGGTGACCATGCCCAGACTATGACCCTGATGAAATCCATTCGGGCGATAATACGAAACATCGTCATCAGAAGCATTCCTGATTCCATTGCGTCGGAAATGAGAGAATTGCTTCCGCATCTTACGCAATTACCATGGGTTTGTCTTCTCCACTCTCGCACGATGTCCAGATCGCGCTGACTCTTGCAATGAAATAGTTCAGTCGACGCTGGATCATACAAGAAATCGCAGTGAATCCGACCGTGACTCTGACTTGTGGCTACTTAGAAGTATCGTGGGCACGTCTGGTACCTATCGTCCAAGAAGTGTGCAAGGATGCGAAGCCACAGCGACCAGAAATACAGCCATTACTCTCGCTCGCCAGGATCTGGGAAAATCTGGCTCCAGAACCTAACTTTTCGAACAATAATGGGATATTACAACTCATGAAGGAGTTTCGGGACTTCGAATGCATGGATGGACGCGATCGCATAGCAGCGCTCATTGGGCTCGCCAGCGACATCGGACCCAATTCATCGCAGCATCAGCCCCACTTTCGAATTGACTACGCTAAAAGCGTAGAATCCAACTACATTGCCTTTGCTGAAGCTCTTGCTTCAATGGGTCAATTGGATGGACTATTCGACGCCGCCTGGCAGTGTCGATCAAGTGATTACAACGGTGATCTGCCCTCTTGGGTTCCTGACTGGCGCAATTTCGTCATTAAACCTTGGCCATGGTTCCCCAAGGACAACGAATTAAGGCTCAGATACATGCTTACCCAGAGATCACAGGCTGGTATGCATCATCGTTTCATCCTCCCAATCGCATATGTCACGGATAGTCATGCTACCAGCACTATGCCGAAGTGGAGGTCCTGGACAAACGAAATGAGATCAAAGAACAAGGGCCGAAAGCACCACAACGAATCATCCACAGTCTTCTCCGCAGATTGTGAAGGATGGAGCTTGAGTCAAAAAATCCGCTGGGTATCTACCTTTTTCCGCTTGTCTCAACATGTTGAATCACGCACTTCCATCACTTCCTTCGGAGAGTGGCTCGTAAGAGCGGCAACTGAATTGTTTGCATGGTTGAAAGAACAGCCTGTCTCGCATTCAGGATACCCGGTCACATTTCCGTTGGTACTTGGACATGTACTTAATTTTGTGGCACTATCACATCTCCACGAGCCGACAAAGTATAGCCAACGTCTCGAGGTAGAGGCTCTTGCACTGCCTTTCACACTCGGTATACTTTCACATATGGACTCAGATAGGCTTTTTGGATCAATGATGAGATGCCATGACTCTCGTTTATTTCTCCGTGGCCATGATGGAGCTCAAATAACAGCTTATACGCTCCGTGCTCTCGGTTTAGCGCCAGTGTGGGCTGAGATTGGTGACCGTATCGCTAGGCTACAATGGATCACTGTCACTGACAAGAACAACAAATGGATCACTTCCGAATACGAGAAAGACAACCGGGAAGGTTCCGTTCACTCGAATGAATATGTTTCAACGGACAGACGCTGTCTTTTCCGAAGAACCTCGGTAGCACGGGTGGAAGAAGACTATATCGACGTTCAGTCGACAACCGTTAAAACCCCGGATCGAACTTCGGCCACATCCACTGTTCAAGGTCAACACGATCTTGAAGAACACCACCAGAGGAATATCACCATGAGTTCGGAACTCTCGTACACGTTTGTGGGCCTATGTTCTGTTGATGGAATCACAGGGTACACTGCGAGCGATGAACCGCATTTCTGGAGCCGGAGTAGACGAGACTGGGAGCAGAGTATGAAGTGGACCAAGGTCGTATATCGCGATGTGGAGGTCATCCTCTCTTGAGCATGGCACACCTTGCACAGTCTGGGCAGGTAGTGTCAACGCCCGATCTAACTCTAGCTTATTTATGAATCGGTCCCTAGTTCAGCGCTTCCAGTAGTAAATTCTTACCAAACGATACAAATTCCTGCTCGAACCGTACATAGCCATTATCCTCAATTTGATAGTCTTAGATAGTGATAGCGGCCATGTATCAAGATGACCGCCTTTGTCCTCCAAGAGAAACACCTCCCCTATAGCATATCGTCGGTGTAAAAGAGACCAATTATTTTTGAATAGTGTCTAAGACAGTAACAAAAATCAGGGGTCAAAGACACCGATGGTAATTAGTGTAAAAGAGGCTATTTCTTTTCGCCAGGCAGTAAGGCAGTAAGCTCCAGGCAAGAATCTAATAAGAACAGAAATGCTTGTGTTCTGTCCTAAACTTTGTCTCTTGGCAATTCTCGCATATCTACAATAGGCTGACTATCCACGCTGCTCTTCTAAAATATTGTTTTTTAGGCGATTGAGATAATTTCCATACGTGTAGTTATTCCACCAGGATGCAGCAGGTTAAATATAGGAGGAGAGAAGAGCGAGGAGGAGAAGGAGGAGAAGGAGGAGAAGGAGGAGAAGGAGGAGAAGGAGGAGAAGGAGGAGAAGGAGGAGAAGGAGGAGAAGGAGGAGAAGGAGGAGAAGAATTGTTAGAGGCTGTTCAACCAAGGTTAAGCCTTTCTCTTTGTCAGTGTCTTTTTGTCGGTGTATGTAGACATTTATCGCTCTCGTTAAGACTAATAGCTAGGTGTAAAAGACAGCAACAGCTAGGTCTAAAAGAGACTAACAATAAGTGTCTTTTACACCTACCCATCCCTCCCCTCTACACCTCCTTACCACCCCCCTCAACACCTCCCTACCACTCCCCATTACACCTACCCACCAACCTCTCAACCTATAACCTCACTCTCTTCCACACCTACCTATCACTCCCCTCTACACCTACCTGCTTAATAACCACGTACCCGCAACACCCACACCAACACACCCCCCAATCCAAACATTACCCCGCCCGCCACGCACACAAGGAAGAACAAGCAATACCCCATCACTTAAATCGGATACTGTAGCTTCAAAGTCTACTTAAGTATCTGTGGATTTGCCTCCGCTGTGTAGGTTGTTCCGCTACGAACCTTGGAAGGGATGGGATGCACGTTACGAGGCAAGCATGCGTATTCCATAAGTGATCCAACCCACCCCAACCCACACTCTACACTCAACACAGCAGACCCAGAACCCCTCAAACCTATCTCTGTGCCTACGTATGAACCTACTCGTAGAAACATGCTCCACAAATCAAGCTTATTCGAACTACACACTCGCGTCATTTCTTTCATGTTATTCCATTGAATTTCCGTGGACATTTTCTCAGCAAAAAGTACTTAGTAGTTGGTAGTTGGTGTATTGATTGATTGTATCGAGGTAGATGAGGATAGGTGTTATCCAGGACCAGCTGAATAAAGTACCCTCGTGTCACCTACTACTTCTACTGCCACTGCCACTGCTACTGGTTGATTGATTGATTGATTGATTGCGGTGTGTCTGCCACTTTCTTCTTCCTCCTCCTCCTTGTGGTAGTGTCCCTTATTCATCTTCCGCGGTATGCTCCGCTCCGGTATGTCTCCTCTCCTCCTTCCATCACGATCCATCGAAACCTGTGCGGTGTATGTAGGCCAGGCACTCTCCGCCTCCAATGTTTCATCTCACCATGCAGTCTCCAGGACCTGCATGCTGCATGACCCGGCAAGATATTCCACCTTCCTAATCCACAAACAGCCCTGTCAACCCGGACCCCAGATCCCAGATCCCAGCGTCCAGGTCGTCCAGTCCAGAGCCCGGGTCCAGGTCCCAGGTCCAGACTCCTCCCGTGTCCCTATCCCTACCACTCCATGGGATGAAAAACTCTTCGTGCATCTCGGTTCCGTCCCGTCCCGTCCCCCTCTCATATCCCGGCTTTTATCGTGCTAATCTCGTTTTGCAAGCCGGACGGATATTTGCTCACTACGCATATTTCATGTCCGCCTGGCAACAAGAAGAACCCGGTGGCAAAGACTCGCGTCGAGGCCACGGGACGTTGCCTGAATTAGGGTCGTGGTAATCCCCGTTTTTGGCACAGTTCGGCCGAAAGTGGATGATCCGACGTTGGGATCGGCGGAGATCTGCAATTTTTGGCAGCTCGGGCGGTTGTGCTTAGCGCGGATTGCACGTGGAAACGAGGCCGGGGTATGCGTGCTTGACTGACTCGTCTGATGGCCCAAACACCTGGACAGCGGAGGAACGGTCACCGTCTTTTGCGGACGACTCGTGCGCATCGAACTCGATGCGAAGGCATGCACGGGATCTATAGAGTTTGTCGGCTGTTGTCAACAGCATTTCGATTTCCTCGCTCAGAACGTCTGGAGCTGCGGCGGCCGGAAGAGTTGGTGACTTTGTTGAATCATATCCTCGATATTCTTCGCCTCGTTCATCTCAAAGTCCTGCATCAATTGCATCTGTTGCTCATGAGTCAAGCCTGTGCCCCTGGTTTCCTGACTCCATCCTGGATTGAGGTAATCAGCTACCTCATAGCCTTGGTTGGCTGCATATGCTTCGTTGTAGAATGGCGATGTCAAAGGCAGTCCTGACATGCCATAGGTCTCGGCTTGAGGCATTGAAAAGGTTGGAGTCCACTGAGGCAGTTCAGCGAAAGTAGTTGGAAGTGCCGTAAACTGTGTAGTAGGTGGATAGCTGAAGATGGGAATAGTGGAATCCATAGAGGTCTTCGGGCTGAGATCTGTATACGGTTGGTGTTGCGGATGTTGCTGAGATGGGTTGTGTAGTGATGCACTCTGCGCGCTCGGCGAGGTATTGAAGGGATTTGAAGCGTTCGACGGCGCATTGCTGAAGTTGAAGAGCGGCTGATTCTGATTTGGTAAATAGCCGAACGGCGTAGGTACTTTGTCAGAAGGCGTGCTCACTGATGCAGTAGACGCCGTAGCAGGGCTCGTGGTCCGCGATCGGTTGATTCCGTCAACAATATTGCTAGACACAACCGATGCAGTGTCTGAAGGAGATGCAGCTGTGATAGGTACATCACCATCCTTGTCGAAGATCTTCATGCATGCGCCGGTGAGGTTGTAGTAAAGTTCCATGGCAGATGCTACTCCCGGCCAGCGTTCCGAGGAGAGTCTGATGGACTCCATGGCAACCTCCAGATGGCTTTCTACTTCCTCTCGACTGTGTATCCGACGTACTTCCGAGTAGGACAGGGTCCAGAGCATGGTGTTGATGCACATGAAGATGGATTGGACGAAAATCCAGGTCATATCGACGCTCTTGGTTTCGATCTGCTTCTGAGTCATGTAGATGTTGAACCGACATGCGTCATAGCAGCTGATAGCAGCTTGTACAGATGGTCGTGGCACCTGTGGAGAAGGACGGTACATGAAGACGACCATTGTGTTGTATCTTCCAACGAACCTGTCGAGGTCAGCAAACAAAGCGCAAGCGGGAGATTCACTTACCAGACTTTGTTCAAACCAGAGCCACCGTCCATTTCAGGGCTCGTGTCTCGCCAAGCTTCAATCTTGCTCTGCATCTCTGCGAACCAGGGGTGCTGGTCATCTTTGGGCTCAGGCTTCTTCCTCTGATACAACATTTTCCGAATTTCCAGCTGGAGGAGACGCATCTTGTAGAAGTGAATGCCAATCCACTTTTTGAGCGAGGCCTGAGGAGCAGACTTGATGCCCTCCCTGGTGATAAAAACATCGTCGACGAGTTCCCCAAAGTTGACATCAATGTACTCTCGCCGTGTGGCGAAATGAGCAGGTCGTCCTAGACTGTGCGAGAGACCATAGTCCATGGTGAGAATGCTCCAAAATAGACGACGACGCATGTCGACCTCTAGTGGGTCAGCTGGACGGCCGCCGGGACCGCGGGTAATCGTCTTCTCCTCATGCAAGCCTAGTGCTTGACAGAGCCTCACGCCAAGGCCGATGATATAGTAGACTGCAGTTCTGGTTGGTGTGAGAAGCGAGTAGCCCGCCACTAGACCGAAGCACTGTAGCGTTTTGAGGTTCATTGGTTTGATGGCAGCCTCGAAGTACTTGAGCGCGGCGAGGTAGTAGCTGTCGGCGAGGCCTGCGTACTGAGTGTCCATCTTTTGCAGGCTGATGGCAATAACCATTCGCAGGCAGTAGTTTTGGTAGGGATCTGTGGAGCCATTGTAGACTTCTTCGACGTCTTTTGTAAAGGTCGGCTCATGGAAGATGGGATACATGGGGTGTACTGTGGAGAGTTAGTAGATTGCGGGGAAAATGTGCGTCGGTGGTGCCTGCCTTTGCAGTAGAAAAGCTCCACAAGAAGATTTGTGAGATCTCGATTGGGCAAGTCCTCGGCGGCCACATCGCTGACGAGGGGATAGATCTTGGATGTCGGGCGCTCGTCTTCCTGGGCAAAGGTGGCCTTGATGGACTTTGCGCGGGCGTGGGGGACAATCTCGGATATGCTTTTAGACTCTGTGAACTGCTTTGCCAGCTGCATGACGAGGCGAGTGATGGTGATGCCGCTCGAGGGCCCTAGGAATTTGGACTCGTCCGAGTCCTGGACGCGCACCGTGGCGGCACCACGCATGACATCCTCCGGGTCGGGCTCGACGTCGTCTCTCTCGAGGTCAGCCAGCTGTTTCTCGAGGTCGCGGACCTTGTGCTGTAGGTGGACGACATAATTGCGGGGGATCTTGCGGCCCTTTGCGGGGTCGTAGTATTCGCAGTGCGAGTTTGTGCGCTCACAGGGGCCGCAGCGGGGGAGGCCTGGGTCGCATCGGGTCTTGCGCTGGAGGGGTTTAGATATCGGCTACCAAGGGTCAGGCAGGCAGGGCGGGTGGGATGCTTACCGTGCGACAGCGACAGCAGGCCGTGAGGGTGTGGGCGATGCGATTCTGGCCGCCGTTCACGTCGTCGGGCTGCGCAGGCCCGTCGGTCTTTGGCGCGTCCATGGGAGTGCGGTGGTGGCCGTGGTCGCGGGCGAAGGAGACTCGGCTGCGTATGGTGTGGGGAGGCCACGAACGTCCATGCCACAAAGTCCGAGGCGAGGTGGGATGGCAGCAGAGGGCGTCTTGGACGCTGGGCGCTGGTCGCAGTGCGCTGGGAGGACCACGCTGGGATGGAAGGGGGCAGTCTATGTGGCGGCGAGCAGGGCGACAGCGAGGGCGAGGGAGAGTAGGACCTCAGGGCACCAGATCAGACAATCGTGAGGTCGCTGGGGGTTCGTTGGGGCTCTTGGGCGGACCCAGGACCGCTGGCGAATGGGGCGGCGCAGAGGCAGCAGGTACGACTGACAAGCGCGCCTGTCGTCTGGCGGGCCTTCACATGGCAAATCACCGTCGAGGCCAGTAGCCGTCGAGTCTGGCGGCCATGACAAAGGCCCTCGGCGTTGCGGCGCTGCGCTCCTCGCAGGCCCACCCACTACCAGCCGGTGAGCCACCAGTCGACGAGCTGCTCAGGCGCCGTTGCTTTGCCGTTGCTTTGTTGCCGGCCGGTGCGTTGCCTCTCTTTGCTGGGCGGGAGGTTGCGCGGCTCGGAACGTCGCCAGCTCATAGGCCCAGCACGCAACCCGGGCCTGGAACCCTCTGACCCATCTGCACCCTCCAGACGACAGACACCTTGACCTCGTCCTCAATCCCGTGCGACTCTGCTCAGCGGGGCAAATCCCCCGTCTCCGCCGTCTCGATACAGCCGTCTCTGCTCCTCTCGGCCATCGCTTGCAACGTCGACGCCTGCAACGGGCAAGACGCCCTCTGCAACTTATCGTGCCGATTGCGCCACCCGCCCACTGGCTCAACACCACGCCAGGTCCCTTGCCAATTCCGCGATACCATTGCCCACCTCCAGCTTCCTCGGCCACAATCCTGCCCGATCGCCCTCCTGCACTCCTGCGCTAGTCCGCCACGGTCCATTGCACCGACGCTTCGCATCTCTGTTCCCTCTGCCGCGGGTCCAGCCGTGCCTCACTGACGCACTCGCGCCTGGTGTGTGGTCCCCTCTTATCTCCGCATTTTAGCCTCTGCCCGCACAGCCTTCATCTTCACTCGCATGCCACCCTCCCCATACTAATCCATGCTGACCACGTCCGCAAAGCTTTTGTCTCATGGTCCTCGACACCCCATTGCTGCGGGTCAGCAGGCCCGTCGCCGCCTGCTCGCGGTGTCGTGCTGCAAAAGTAAAGTGTGACGGTAAACTGCCCGCCTGCACTGCCTGTGAAAAGTCGAATCGTGCCAGTGAATGCTCAAGCACAAACGACCAGTTTGCACGCGGCAAGGAGCGCAGCTATGTAGCCACGTTGGAGTCAAGGGTTGAGCGGCTCGAGAAGAAGATCCATGAAGCAAGAGCCCGCAGGAAGTCGTCCACTGTCTTGATGCTCGACACTTCAGAGACATCTACTCCTCGGAGAACTTCTGTAGACACTCTCAAAGCCGTAAAACCCATCAGCAAACGAGCTGCCCGTCGAAAAGAGGCCTCGGACATCGATGAGTTGGTGTCTGACTTTGGTCTTCTGTGAGTGCTCCAAAACCAGCCTACTCCATCCACTGACCCGACCAGTGCTGTCAATGCCACAGCCAGGGATTTCTATGGCTTCACCACTGAGATGTCGTATGCCCGTTTGATCCAGTCTGCAAGTACCAAAGAACCGTTGCCCACAGGAATGACCAAGGTGCTGCCACCGAGGTTTGCGGCCACTCCCCTAATCCAGCATTACCTGAACAACATCTTCACACTGTTACCCATCTTCGAGGAAGCCACTCTATATTCCTCCGTAGATGCCATATACCAGCAAGGCGACATGGCAACCCCTTGGGATCGATGGAGTGTTCGTATGGTTCTGGCTATCGCCTGTCTTTCACAATCCGAGCAAAGAGGCGACACGCTCTACTCGGATGCCATCGGACACGTGAACGCTGCTCTCGAGAATGCTGAAGATGTCCTTCATCCGGGCTATGTGTCTAGTATACAAGCCCTGGTTCTTTGGACCATTTATGCAACTATGGACCCCCACCATTTCGACAGCTGGACGTTGATCGGCGCAGCCTCTCGTGCCATGGTTGATCTCGGTATTCATCAAGATCCTTCGAGGAATGTTAGCATCTCACGTGCAAAGTTGGAGATCAGAAGAAGAGTATACTGGTGTGTATACTCGCTTGATCGGTAAGGACCCCATGGAGGAGGAAAGAGCCTAGCTAACCTTCCAGATCCACCTCTCTCGTTCAGACTCGCGCATTTTCCTTCTCAGATGAGGCTGCCCATGTTCTCTTCCCTTTTCATGTCACGCCAAGCTCAAGAGTCTCCTCACCTCAATCACAGGTCTTCCAACAATCCTTCGACTCGGCAGTAGATCTCTTTCGAATCCGCGAGATCCAGTCAGAGTGGTACATGGACCTCTTCCAGACTGGCCGTGAGCCTTGGCAGGATCCCTATCCATATATCTGGAAACATTATACCAGGATGTCCGAATGGTTTCAAGACATGTCACAAAGCACGCTTCCGGCAATCAAGTCCTTCTTCGAGCTAGAACTCCTCTATAGCTACGTTTACATCCTATCGCCCAGCCCCCGAATACCTCACATTCATGAGTATGCCCAACGCCTGATCTTCGAGCATTGTATCGCATACGCTACCAACCTTCTCTCTCTCCTCAACAAACCATCAAACACCACGAAGCCGCCGGTGACGTTCTACGATGCTCTGCGTGCATACATGACTGGCCGCCAATTCGTCGATGTCCTATCGCGCAACTTGGAAGTAATCCTTGATCCAAGACCACCTATTCCACCAACTCCATCTGCGATTGCCACAATTGAATCCGAAGATCCGCTCGCGCCCCCGGCGCATATCAGTGCACCGCCCTTCCCTTCGCCCCTACTCCCTGAAGGACATAGTATGCTGCTAGATCCTGTCAATCGAGCGATCAATGCAATCAACGACTTCACTTCAGTCTTATCAAACTTTGGCCTTCGATTTGGCTTCACACACTGGCGTGACCGTTTCCAGCGCGAGTCAGCTGCTTTGACTGCACAACTCTACCAACGAGCCAATGTCGTCCCGCATACCTCCCCTCCTACGCAGCAGCTGCCACCACCCGTAACATACCCACCGCAGTGGGTCCCGATGCCTTCTGTATCCCCGCAGGGCCCACAAATGCACTATGGTCTTCCAACAACACCGCCAACTATGTACCCACAGCAATCGAGTCCATATTCAGGGTCCTTGTCGTATAATGGAAACCCGTTCGATAATCAGAGCCAAAGTCCACATCAGCACACCATGCCATATGATCCGCCAAGTCAAGGTCAGCAGTCACAAAACTGGACAACACCATCTCCTCAACCCATGCCTGAACTTCCACAGCCCACTGAAGGCCAAAAGCGGCGAGCTCTAGTGTACGGTCCCGGTATCCCATCTCAACCGACAAACCAAGGACTTAGTCCCGGCTCCCAAGCACAAGCCCATGACCCCTCAACATGGTCCCAACAGCACCCTCAAATGCCCGACAATGTTAGTTGGAGCCAAGCACCACCACCTGTTCAAGCACCCAGCAATGACTCTTGGAACCAAAACACCAGTCAGAATAACTGGGGGTGATGCACTCATCGTACGACGTGCTCAACGTCTCTGGCTGAGCTACGGAAATAAAAGATCTAGATTCTGCACCCGTACCGCAGATGCGCCTGCCCTATGAAATAAGTGCCGGCGATCGGGCAGTTCGGCGTAAATGTTTAGCGTCGCGCTATCCGTATTTGCGAAGATGCGGAAAATGCTTGCACTTGGACGAAGAAGGGATGGTGGTGTTCGAGACCCGGGGCTAGCATGAGAGTTGCGAGGACTTGCCTCCGAAATTAGAATTGGACATGAACATGAGTAGCATGCAGGTGTTGAGGCTCCCACGTGTGAAGACATGGCCCATATGCAAAAAGGTTCAAAGAAGTCTTACGACTACCATGATAAGGGCAGGAGAGTGTCCCTTCAAGAGACTTGGTGTGTGCATTGGAAGTAGTATGTGCCGAGGAAAGAAAGTGTATGCGCTACGCTGTAACGTATGAGAAGAAATCAATGGCGTCCCAGAAAGAACTTGACAGGGTGTACGTGAACGTGCATAGCGCATTGATTGAACTGAATTGAACTGAAAATGAATTGAAATGAACCGAACTGAATTGAAATAAAGTTCAAAGCGAACTTGGAAACAGAAGACCCGCATGTGTAAGTAGTTGCCGCCGAACCTGTGCTAAGGTGCGTGGTGTTGAAGACTAGATGAAACAGCTCGGAGTGGGAGCGCCTTTTCTCCCCGCTGACTCTGTACTACACAGAGCAAATTAATTTCCAATAGGATGAGTTTGCATCCTCGTACAAGCTCTGTATACGCACATGAATCTACTCTTCTCTAAAACTTTCCTCATCAGGCATGTTGCACGTCTTTTTTTGCCGAGAATAAGAGCTAGAAAAAGAAAAGAGGTGTAACATTCCGGGTGATGAGGAAGGTCTGGGGAAGTGTGGATGACTGGGCGTATACAAGGGGCGTACAAGCTGTGCGGCAGCGGGAGGGAGAAAGGTGGGGGGGAGGGCGTGTGTGAAATATACCGGAAAGGGAAGGTTTGGGGGAAGTGTATATCTATGCTTGTGGGACTGCTGCATGGAATTTCCTCGTCCCACGGTGTACGACTTACGACTTGCGTGTGAGATGGACTGGCGTAGTACGTGGCTGCTTGATTGGGGAGGACTTTGGGAGTGTGGACTTATGCGGACTGAGGGTGTGGGAGGGAGGGGGATGAAGTGTGCGAAGTGTGTGTCTATGTCTTTGCCTGATGAGGAAGGTTTTAGGAGGTGTGGATGACTGGGCGTATACAGAGGTCGCAGAGAGTGCGTAACAAGAGAAGAAAGGAGGTGTAACATGCCCAAAAAGGAAAGTTTTGTAGAAGTGTAGAAGTATGCTTAGAGGACTGCTGCATAGAATATCCGTGTACCATGTTGTACGACTTGCGTATCGTAGTAAGAGATGGCGTACAGAGTCTGCGGGGGAGAAAGGTGTGTAACATACCTCATAGGGAAGGTTTTATGGAAGCGTGGATTCCTGTTGACTGACATTTGAGAGGGGGCGAAGTGTGTGTCTTTCTACCTGATAGGGAAAATTTTGGGGAAGTGTAGAGTGCTGTGCGCTGAAGATCTGAGAGGGGCCCAAGTGTGTGTCTGCCTGCTTAATGAGGAAGTTTTAAGAAAGTGTGAATTCCTGTGCGTATACACAAGTCGCACAGAGTACGTAACTTGGTAGGAGAAGATATGTGTAACATACTTAATCAGGAAGGTTTTGTAGAAGTGTAGATCTCTGCTTGTGGACTCCTGCACGGAATAGCCTACCCCTGTAGTACCACGTAGTACGACTTGCGTGTTGGATGGGCTTTGCGTATTACGTACGTACATTACCGTGTCTGCGGAGGGGTTTCAGAGTCTGCGGGTGGAGAAAGGACGTGTAACATGCCTAATAGAGAAGGTCTTGTGGAAGCGTGGATTCATGTCGACTGACAGTTTAATTGGGGACGAAGTGTGTGTCTGTTGCCTGATGGGGAAGGTTTTGTGGAAGTGTGGATTTCTGTGCGTATACACAAGTCGCACAGAGTGCGTAAGTTGGCTGGCACCGGAAGAAGAAAGTGTAACATACCCAGTATGGAAGGTTGTGGAAAGTGTGAATTTATGTGGATGGAGGGTGTTAGAGGGGCCCAAGTGTGTCTCTGCTTGCCTGATAAGGAAGATTTCGGGAAAGTGTAGATTCCTGTGCGTATGTGCGCGGCGTGGGTATGAGTTCCCGCAAGGGGGGCATGGGCTTTTGCAACTTGCCGGGAGAAAAAGAGGTGTAACATGCCTAATAAGGAAGGTTTCGTAGAAGTGTAGATTCCTGATGTGCTGACGGTCTGACGGGGCCCAAGTGTGTGTCTGTCTGCCTGATGAGGAAGGTTTTGGGAAAGTGTAGATTCCTCTAGGTCGAACTGGCAGGGGAGGAAGACGGCATGACCAGATCTGCGAAGTCTGCTTACCTACTTGGTTCTGGGGGACACAAAAGGACAACTTGACTTGCTTGATGAGGAAGGTTTTGTAGTTGAGGTACTGGAAAGTGTGGATTTCTGTGGACTGAGGATGTCGGGGGTTACGAAGGTTTTCGAAGGTTGTCCAGACTGTCTGTATGAGGCCTTGCTCGGGGAATGGACGTGGAGGTATAAATTGCCTAACAGGGAAGGTTCTGAAGTCTTGGAAGTGTGGATTGCTGCGGACAGACAGTATGAGAGGGGCCCAAGTGTGCGTCCTGGACTGGAGTGTCAGTGTGTGTCTAATCAAGCCTATGAGGGCATCGAGAAGCAAGTTGGGGTCCTTTCCCCGGCAAGACGCGCTCGTGCGGAGTGTAGGTATGGAGGGGGTACGAAGTGTAATGAGCCTATAAGGTACATTCGCGAGAACCCCACCCTCCCTGTAGCTGGAGAGGGAAAGCAGTTCAATAAGCCTAATCAGGAAGGCTTTGAAGAAAGTGTAGATTTGTGCGCGCTGACTGCAGGACGGGGCCCAGGTGTGTGTGTACGAAGGCTGAGGGCTCACGAACCAATCAATCTGCGACATCCCTTGCTGCGGGAAAAGCAAGTGCAACATACCTAATCGAGAAGGTTTTCAGGAAGCGTGGATTTATGATACGCTGTTCTGCAGTAAGGGGTACGAAAGGCGCGTACGAAGTGTGCCGCCATGTGGATCAGCCTGTAAGGACACGAGGGAGAACTTCGTAGGGCATCCAACCCAGTCTTAGTATTACGTTCACGATCCTTCTAGAACGAAGCGCGATCATATACAACGATCTCCTTCTGTATCTCATTCAGTAGATTTGAAGCTCAATACACACTCGTTTCTCTTCCCTCTATTCAGCTCAACATAAACAATCTCTCTAAACAAATCTCAGAAATTTCCATTCCAAATCCTCACCATTATGTGGCTCGCCATCCATAAGACCATGTACATAGCACCCACCAGCATACTCCCAAAGGTTATTTCCAACAGACTTTGCAATGAAAGGTATTCGGTTTCCCTTGAATATAGCAACAGTGTCCCCAGGGCTGGTGCTGATGGGAGCCCACCCCATGCGGCCGCTTTCTGATACAAAGAATGATCGGCCCCCATACTTGCTAGCGAATTCAATTGCAAATGGTTTCATCAGTTGGTTTAGGATTTTTAAATGAAGTAAAAACAAATCTGGGTTCTCTTCCCATCTCCTAGTCAAATACAGTTTGGACGTCATGTACCAATACCCAAAAGATATTCCAACCCAATGCTGAGGTTCATGCTCCTCTCTTGGATCTTCAACCCGATTGTATATGAGAGTACGCCAGAAATGCTCGAAAGAATCGCTGGAGATAATCTCATCTTGGTGGGCCAGCTTGGGGTCTACAAGCTGTAGCGCTTCTCGAATAAACTGGATCATTTTGACTGAAAGCCAATATTCCCGCGCATGAAGGCATTCTAATGTTTCGGAGGATATATCCATTCCTTCACTACGCTCAACAGGAATCACAGGAAGGATTACCGCTTTGACCTTGTCGAGAAGGAGAGATTTGATCCGCATCTCTTGAACCTACAGCATCATTAAGCATCACCGAATCCTTAAGCTATCAGATTTAACTTACTGCAGGATATGAATATGGAAATTTGGGAATTATTTCCAAATTCTCGGCAATCAATCGGAACTCAGGAAATGGAAAGGAGTTCATTTGTGTCCGGAGCCTCAGTGTAGAGTAAGGAACAGAGAGTACGCTATATTTAAGTGGCTCTGAAAGAAGGTCTGGAATCCAAGACGGTATTCGTCTCTGCTGGCTCAAGAGGGACCGGTTGGGCAAATCGGCCAGGTGATCCAAACCATCAAGCATTGGGAATTCTTGGCTACCTAGGAGTAACATCAAGCCGACCTGGCAAGCAACTTGTTCTAGCGGCCTAGAGTAATCGACAAAACATGAAGAAAATCCTGTTGAGATTCCTGCAAGCGCAAAATAACGATCTCGTTTGTCTGTGGCCTCCATGCCGATGGTGCTGAACATGAAGATCCAAAGGGGATGAGGATTTGACTCTCGATATCTATAATGGCAAAGAGCAATGTTACTAGCCGGAAAGCTAGGTTCACCAAAAACCATCCAGTAAAACCTTCTAAGGTCAGCTTTCCCACCAATTTGGTGAGCCATCCAAAGCACGGTGTCAGGTTCGATACTCCTCTCCCCACGCCACATAATGGGATGTTGAGAAACTAAAAGTTCCTGAACGATCCAAATGCGGGTAAACCATGGGTGGATGAGGATATTGAAAAGGGCTCTCCAGGATCGGCGGATGTCCTGGCCTTCGATAGGTTCGGGCACACCTTGATCTTTGCAGTTAAAGTCCCGGTCGATGAACCCGTCATTTTCATTGTATTCATTGTTTTTCCGGCATTTGGCATAGATCATTTCGGCTAAATCAATGCCTTCGATGTCATTAGGTTGAAGTGGACCTAACCAAATGATTGTACGTTTTGCAATGCCGTATATATCTCTCATCATCCGGACCTGCTGGCTCTTCTCAGTGTCACAGCTTTGGTTGATGCAGATTGCATCTACCCATAAACCTCGGGTGGAACCTTGGCGTTGATACTCCATCAATGCCTCATGTAAGTTTTGGCCAATGCTGTGATCTTGTCCATTGCATCTGATAGGAACCTTCTGGGATTGATCGCTCCAGACGTATGATAGAGCTTCAAAGTCTGTCGTATCGAGAGGTACTTCTACGAGACGCAACTCTAGGGAATCGGGATCCGATACTGCAAAAAACAAAGGCGGATACATCGGCCTTGCAGGAGAGAATCATATTGGAAACAATCTTCTTTGAGGGCCATGGCTCAATGTGAGATGTAGAAGATTTCGCATGTTTGCAAGATGGCCTGACGCTCGTATCTCTACCTAGGCAGCAGCTTGGAGGGGTCCTTGGCGGGGCGAGGCTGAGGTGGCTTCTTTCGACTCCAAGCAAAGGCAATTTTGGAAGTGCCAGGCTGAAGAGTGCTCACTTCAAACACGCTAGCAGAAAGAAAAGCCCGTCCCACTCCTGCTCTACCCTTCTATACTGTAAAGTGTCGAATCTAATTTAACCTAGGAAAGCTAGTTAACAGGATGAGTTGCTTGATCCTGGGAAACAACCGTTACGTTGGATCGAATGTTTTAGACAGCCACATGCATGAGCCACGGCCCTGATTTGTAGCTGGTAGCCGCCCGGAATCAGATTGGTCACGATCATGTGAGCTCGCCCAATCAGAGGTACCACCTAGGATTGCCAGCTCTACATGAATCAAGCGCTTTGTTTTATTACGTTGGTTGTTCTGTTACGGGTTGGTAGACATTATTGAGCAGTAATAGGTACGAAGTGTGCAAACCTACGTACTTAGGTAGCACAAACTCCCTATCCAAGAGCACGAGAACACCTCGCCGGGATGCAAACATGTGCAACATGCCCAATACAGAAGGTTCCATAGCCACCGTTGATTTATGTGCAGTTTCACGCGGTTGCACAGCAGAAAACAGAACGAAAATCGCGCATCGGGCATAGCAAACTTGCCCAACAGAGAAGGTTTGGAAGAAAAGTGTGGATTCATGGGACCTTTCATGCAGTCCGCAGACACGGTGTGGAACTTGGTGTAACTGTTGTGTCGCGAATCGCGATCCCGCACGTTTCCTGAGTCCAAACTTCCCGAGTCCAAACTTCCTAATCGGGCAACTTTCAGGTGGAGTGTGGATTACAGCAAGATTTGAGGATGAGGTTGTTGAACACCCACATGAGGTTAGCGCCGGTTGTCTCTGATCGCTTGCTGGACGTGTGTATATCCCTGCACTTCGAGTCGCTGGATAACTGGACTTGCTCACTCACACTCTTATTCTTTCCTCAAGTACATAGAAGAAGCACCCTGCCAAACTCAAGCGTCAACCCAAGTCAAGCCAAATCCCATCAGAGCTATTCCCAACACCCAGCCCAACATACCTCCCAGCCTCGCCCCGTACTTCCGAACCTTCCGTATCAGGCAACTCCCCAAAACCGTCGACCACAGCGCTCTGCAGCTCGAGCAAAGGGATTACCAATTACGGCCTAGCACATCCAGATCCCACGCGCGATCTGAGGCGTCATTGGTCGGGGGCGCGGGAGGGAGTGGGGGGCGTGGGAGCATGCTTGTGCTAGGAGGGATGGAGGGAGACGGGAACGCGATGTGGAGGACCAAGTGAGGCTGTACGACTACGTCCAAGTACACATATACCATGGACTTGCGCTCTTGCTCAACGGTGGGTAGACTTGAGTTGACTCTAGGGCCTGCGAACTTGCCTTCGTAGTTTGATCGTGGATTTCATTCTGGATTTCTTCGCGCGTTTACTTAAGAATTAATTCGCGACTTAATTCCATGTGTATTCCCCACTACTACCATGCGGCAGCCACACCACACGCACAAGTGTACTCAAAACCTCAAAACAGTTATAACCAACAAGACACCATACACGTCACCATAAAGACCCTATAACAAGTCCAAGCTCACACCACCTAATCACTAGCTATAGCATGTATACCCCAGAAACAAAGCAACTACGCACACGTTGCGCAAGTACGACACCGGCACGAAGGGATTCGACAGGATTCAAATCATCTCCCATCGAATGGCATATATTCACATGCAATGTCATGATACATGATACAAATCTATCGCTAAAAGTACGCCCAAGTTCCCAACTCCATCCGCATGCACGGCACTCGCTTTCTACGCAAAGCACGCAACAGCCTAGCCATCTAGTCCAGCGTTGTTGAAACAATTATCGGAACAAGAATTGTAGGTGTCTTCAGCTCGCGCTATGAAGGCGGCCTTCTCCCCGCACCAAGTCCTTCGAACCGCAATGTAGCTTCGATAGTACGGTAGGGCTGGCCGCACGTAGCTCCGAGGTGTTGTGAGGCGTTGACCAAGCATCATTAGCATCATGTAACGCCGTTCCATTCGTTCCAGATAGCGCAGTGGCTTTGCCCACGATGGTTCAACTATGTTGCTTTTCCTCAAGGATTCGCAAGCGCGAGACACGCATCGACCGCTAGTCCGACACTAAGACACAGCACAGTCAGTCAAATATCCAGATCATCCAAAATAAGCATCCACAGAAGGGAGTAATAAGAGTAAGCATACCGGCCCTCCTTCTCCCTCACAACATCATCAATAACATCCCGATCCAACTGCGGAAACATTCCCGCCAGGGTATCAACAACGACCTTATGTTCCTGCTGCTGGATGCGTCGTGCCTGTTCCGCTTCAGCTGACGCCTGGCGCGCCGCTGATTCCTCCGCGGACAGGCGCTGCCGCTGCTGGTCCTCGTGGGACGCTCTCTGCGCTTGCCCATGACCCTGTTTCTCGTTGAGAGGCTGTTGCTGCGACGAAGCTGATTGTCCAGGGAACTCGGAGGAGGTGCGTGGGGGGAGATTGGGTGCGGGCCGAGGCGAACTTCCTGGTTGAGGTGTGGTAGCGGGGCCGGGCGTGGAGGTATCACTATCGGAGAAGATGCGACCGATTGTGCTGAGGGGCCGTTGTATGGTGCGGAGGAGGCCTGCGACGGCGGCGTTCTCTTCTTCAGGTGGGTTGGGTTCGAGTTTGCGATCCTTGGACATTGACTGGCGGGGTGTGGCACGCTCGCCTTCCATACTGTTCCGCTGGGTTAGTTCTGGGCGAAGGGGTGTAGTTTTCTCAGGGATGTGGTGATAATGTGGTGATGGCATGCGGCGATGGTTTGGTGTAGTGGGATGGAGATGTGTGGATGCGCTTGCTTCGGCTTCTTCTGAGGCGTGACGTTCTGCTATGGCAGATACAGCTGCTTCCACATTCTTCTCAAACTCATCGTCGGTTACGGTGAGCGAGGTCTTGTCTAGCCCCTCAATGAACTGGACGGCGCCCATAAGTGAAGAAATGTAGTACCCTGCTTCTCCACCAAGCTTGTCTTGGTTCCTGAAGCGAAGGATGTATTGCACGTTCGAGACCAGGTGGTCTGGGTTCGCTTGGAGAACAGTGTAGATGAGGAGCGGCACAAAAGCGTCGGCAGACTGGTCGGAGTTTGACGTACGCAAAAAGCCAAAAATGACCTTGCAACAATTCAAGATGCAGATAATCTTGTCTCTTGGTGCACGGTAGCTCTTGATTTTCAACAGCTCTTGTTGCGCCAGGTGAAGGAACTTCCTACCCTTGTCGCCGACGGGCTTGATGTCGAGATGCTCTTCTCTCACCCATTTGTAGATCCGGACCTTCTGTGCTAGCACTTCGTCTCGCTCCACGTCCTCTTGATGCTGACCTCTCCGACCCGGACCTGGTGCCTCCTGTCTCCGCCTTCCTTTTCGTGGAGAGATTGGATCTGGTGAGGGTATCGCAGGCGAGAATGTTTGATTGTACAGCCGGTTCATGACGAGCTTCTCCATGCCCTCTCTCGCATTGTCGAACTCTGCGTCGGAAACAGTCCGCCATACCTCGCACTGCGCCATCTTCTTGCTGATGAACTCGAGGAAATCGCCTATGATTTTGACCTGCTCATGCACCATCCACTGCTTCTTGGCGAATTCAAGGAGGAAGGATCGCAGGAATTTGGCCACGGGATCCGCTGTTCGATGGCGGAGCTGCTCGAGAAAGCGGTGGAAATCGAATGGCAGATCTGGCTCCGGCTCAGGTGCGGGCTGCGCAGGCTTGTACTTGGGTGCGTGTGCGCTTGGGGAAGTTGGTTCTATAAAGGAAGTGTTTGTGCCAACGCGGTACAACGACGACGTTCTCGGCGGCGGAGACTGGATAGAGTGGACAGAAGCTGCATCATCGGCGGGTATAGGCAGAGGCTTGTCGAGGGGCACGAGGCTGGATCGGCGGGGTGGAAACGGCGTGGTAGGCGACTCTAGCAGCGGGCTGGCGAGCTCGAGACGGGGCGACATGATGTCGTCAGCGCCGAGTCCCCCGCTGCTGTCAAACTGCTCCATGATGCTCTGAATCTCCGACTGCGAGTCGTCGACGGCGTCTTCTGTTCCGTCGAGCTTGGAGGCGTACTCGGACGCTGCATTGTCCTCCGAGTTCCTGCCGCTGGACTTGCCCTGCGATGTTGGCGACGTGGCTCGACTGGGCACATTGCTGGTGGAGAGGTACTTGTCGTCCTTGGGCGGGGGCGGAGGAGGAGACGGCGATCGGACGGGAGCCTTGCCAGCAGCTTTTGAGGTGGGCTCCTCATCCACAGGTGGGGCTGGTGGTGATTGCGGTGCCTCTTCGTGGTCCTCTTGCTTCGTCACGCCTCGCGCCTTCTCTGCGACCTTGTGCCCCGCGTCTCCTGCTTCGCCAGCCAGCCCCGCTTCCTTGGGGTCTGCTACATCTTGAGACACTCGTTCCCCCTCCAAAGCCTCTTCTTGCGTCGTCTTGCTGGACTCCGTGTCCGCCACAGCTTTGTCGTCTACCACATGCTGCTTCTGTTCTTCCTTGGTCGTCTCTGGAGCTGCGTCGGGTTGCGGAGATGGGTTCGGCGGAGACATGGACCGATATCGCGGGCCGAGGACGGGGAGCACGTGAGGCAGTTCAGCACGAGTCCATGGGTGAATGAATGAGCCGAGGGGGCGCTCCAGGCATGCAGAACATGGGCAGAGGATTGTTGTGGGCCGTCTGGAGCTGCTGCGCCTGCATCGCGACGTGCCCCAAGGCCAAGCTACGTCGGCACTTAAAGCCGAAGCTCCGACCTGATCCCTGCTACATTTTGCGCCCAGCTTCGACGTCACCACACCAGACCACCAGACACTCCTCCAGAACCAACATGTGCGGCATCTTCTGCTCCCTCAGCCGCAATGGGTTCATAACACCGGACGCTCCCACTAACACACTCCTCCAGAACCGCGGGCCTGATAGCATCGGGCTGCATCAACTCGTGATTGGAGCAACCCCTGTGCATGCTACATTTCTATCAACAGTGCTCTCCCTTCGAGGCACTGCCATCGCCCACCAGCCGCTGACAGATGAACCCACAAAGTCTGTCCTCTGCTGGAATGGCGAGGCCTGGTCCATTCGCGGGCGTGCTGTACTGCATAATGACTCCAAGGCTGTATTTGCTGCCCTCTTGGTAGCATCTGCAGCCGAGACTGCCTCCAAAGCCGACATCATTGATGTCCTATCTTCCATTCGCGGACCATATGCTTTTGTCTTCTATGATGCCCCACACAAACGCATCTACTACGGGCGAGATTGCTTAGGACGACGCTCGCTGTTGATCAAGGCCACGGCCGATGACACTCTTGTTTTATCCAGTGTTTGCGACAATACTCTTGGTCATGCGTGGACTGAGGTTGAAGCTGATGGCATCTATGTGGTCGACCTTGACGTCGTAGACCCTGATCAAAAGCTGCCGAGTCCTTCGCTTATCCCACATCGTCGTTCAGACGACCCAGCGCTCGGCCTTTCTTTTGTATGTAAGTCTCATGCTGTGAGGCATCTACTAATAGCTGTAGACTCTTCCATTTCCTGCTATGACTCGCGTTATTCCCTCATCACCCCCCGATCATGCCCATGTTGTGGGCCAGTTGAAACGAGCATTGGTGACATCGCTCAAACTTCGCACGCAGCACGTGCGCGAAGCTCTGCACTCAAACACATCTGGCGCACTAAGAAAGGATGCCCAAGTCGCCATTCTTTTCTCAGGTGGCCTCGACTGTACCATTCTTGCACGCTTGTGTCATGATCTCATTCCTGAGAAGGAAACAATCGACCTCCTCAACGTTGCCTTTGAAAATCCACGGATCCACGCAAACCTCGACGCTGGGTCGAGTCCTTACGAGCTTTGCCCAGACCGCATCACTGGCCGGACGTCACACGCAGAGCTCTCTCAAATTTGTCCTGGCCGGCATTGGCGTTTCGTGGAGGTCAATGTGCCATACACCGAAACTCAAGCGCATCGTCAGGCGGTTCTAGCTTTGATGCACCCCCACAATACTGAAATGGACTTGTCGATTTCATACGCACTCTACTTTGCTTCAAGAGGGATAGGTCTGGCGCGTAACGACCAAAGCAGAAACAACGAGCCATACACAACCAGCGCCCATGTGCTACTGTCCGGGCTCGGAGCAGACGAACTGTTTGGAGGTTACCAGCGACACGCAGTGTCATTTTCTCGCCAAGGATACCCAGGTTTGCTTGATGAGCTCGAGCTTGACTTTAATCGACTTGGAAAACGAAATCTCGGACGCGATGACCGCGTCATCAGCAACTCCGGCAAGGAAGTCCGCTTTCCTTTCTTGGACGAAGACTTCATAGCACTCGCATTAGAGCTTCCAGTCACCGCCAAGTGCGACTTTGGCAGTGCGCAAGACGAGACTTCAGAAGATCCGACCAATTCTCTCGAACCAGGAAAAAGAGCGCTTCGACTGCTAGCATGGGACTTGAACATGAAGCGCGTGGCAACCGAGAAGAAGCGCGCGATACAGTTCGGCGCTCGTACGGCCAAGATGGAGACTGGCAAGACGAAGGGTACACATGTGCTGACCTGAAGTGGTAAGTTCTATCTTTTTATTCACGTTCGGCGAAGATGAAGACAATGATTCAACTACGGACGGCACCCGTGCTACACCCTCCAATCCCTGCATCTAGCAATAGGTGCACATTGTAAAAGGCTCTGGGTATCGATGATTTCGTTAAAGGCAAGTCTGAGCCTTGGACACAATCGAATGATTTTCATTTCATGTACATGTACACTGTTGATACCTTCAAGGAACAAGAGTAGTAGAGAAGCTTTTTTTGCCCATACAACAGCACGATTAGAAACGAGATATGCTAGGTCAATCGCCACCGGGCATCTCGAGTACTGCGCTTCCATGCATGTCAATTGACCTGTTCGTAAGACCGATAAAGTCACCCTCGACCATGAAACGAGTCGGGCGACTCGGTAAAGAGCTCGGATGACAAGAATCGTCCACCAGCGCGGTATACGCAGGGAGCTGTGCGGGTGCGCACTCTGCACTGTGAGACAAGAGACGGCCTCAAGCTTGGAGAATTGCTCTGGGTACATACCTATGCCTTGGACGTGCAGGACCGACAAACCTTTCGTTTGCAGTATTCGCATTGGTATATGAAACCCCAAGGCCCGGTATTGCACCATTGGCAGTTCCACACCATCATATTTGTATCGGACTTGATCAATTTGAAGTTGTGCTCACAAGGGGGGATGGCCATAGTGAAGAAAATAGAGGACTGAGTAGGGCTGGATGCAAGGAATATGTACTTGAAGTGACTTGATAGATGGATTGCGCTCAAAACTGAGGATGTTAAGGTGCTAATGAAGTGGAGAGCTGGACACTATTTATGTGTCCATAACAGACATGGAGGCTTCGTGGCAGTCTCTCAATATGTTGTATTTCTTTTGGCTGTTGTACATGCTTCACTTTCCCTCTGATTGATTTTCCCATGTCTCTTTACAAAATGCGAACCGAACTGGGTGTGTTTGCGTGATTTGGTCGCTCTTTCCGTTTTGGGTCGTGCCTTCCTTTCACATTCACTTCATGTTTGTCTTGGCGTCACGAAAATCACGCAGGTGCGTAATTTTTTCACTTGAAGAGGAGGACTGCAGGGATTAAGGCTCGTTCCCCAGGCATCACTCACGGTCTTCCCTCGACGCGTCATCACGTTTTTGTTTACAGCAAACGCACAGTGTGAGCTAGTGGTACCTAAGCTTAAGTCCGCGCCCCAGGGACTCAGTTTTCCTTCCTCTCCTCTTCACCTACCTTCAAGCAAGCAGACCATTGCACACCAACATCATGGCAAACACCCACAACAACCGCTTTGCTCTCCTTGCAACGGGCAACGACAACACGGCGCCCAACGCCCCTTCCCTCAACCTGGTTGAGGCTGATTCCACTTCTTGGGTCGTCATGGCGTGCGGACCCCGCCCGCCAGCCGTCCAACCTGCGACACATACGAGTAGCCACTATGTGCCTACTCGTCCAATTCCTACGACCACCTCCTCTGTGGGCGTCAGCGACAAAGCCGACGACCCACATGAGAATTGGTGTGGCATATGTTTCGTCAAGTTTGGCAGCAAGGCCAGTCTTCAGGCGCACATAAAGCAGAGTCCCGCGAAGCACCAACACTACTGCAACCTCTGCAAGCGCGTGTTCAAGGACCAGAACGGCATCAAAAACCATGTCGAAAACTCAAAAGGACACGAGGTGTCCTGCAACGTTTGTTTCAGCGCCTTCATTGACAAGTGGGCACTCAAGTGCCACTTCGACACCCACCCCAGCGGAGGCCACCAGTTCGCATGCTTCACATGCTTGCTGGGCTTTCGAAGCCAGGGTCAGCTGGAGTGGCACCTCCGAAGTGCTCCGGCCCACATCCATTGTGGGCCTTGTGATCGCTGGTTTCACACCAACAAGCAGCGCGATGATCACTGGAAGATGACGAAGCGTAAGTAAACCCTCATCTTGAACTCATCGGCAATTCAGCTAACCATGCTATTAGTACACAGGCACTGCCTGCTGCCCGGCTGCACTTTCGACGCCCGTGATGAAGTGGAGCTCGATGGTCATCTCGAGCGTGACCACTACCAATGCAAAATATGCAAGGACATCATGCCTAGCCAGACGAGGCTCACCGCGCACGAGAAAGCGTGCGAGAATGTAAGTCGTCTTTGCACGCAAAGCGTGCAATTGAACGAGTTACTTACCTTGAGCAAGTGCCTGCCGCCTCAGACTTCTTCCGGGTTCATCTGCTGGGGGTGTTCCCTACCTGCTAACACGATCTCCGCCCTCCTCGCCCACCTCGAATCCGGCCGGTGCAGCGAACTGCGCGAATCGTCACTCATCATGCACTGCCTCGGAAAATGGTGGTACTCGCCACTGTTCATGTGTGTCGAAATGCATGCTCAGCTCCGCACCGACCGGCTGAGCCTGCAGGAGCTGCGCCAGTTGCAGGAGTGGATGGAGGAAGGTGCGTTTCTGCCGTTCATCTGCAGGAACGAGGGCTGCATGAAGATGTTCTCGCACCTGAGTGAGGTGGCCAAGCACTGGGAGGCGGGTGAGTGTGAGTGGGGCCTTTCGAGGCTGAACGTCGAGGGCTTGAAGGAAGAGCTCAAGAATGTGTTCGCCATGAGGCACCTTTGCCCGGAGTAAGCCTTTGGAGACGGCCACAGGAGATGAGAGGGGAAGAAAAAGAGTGCTGCCATTGTCTCATGGCAGCGCGTCTTCACATGTGCGAGACGGAGCTATCTCACAAGGGATATTTTTGTCTGGGACATGGAAGGCGTTTCGACTATAAATTTCCATGCATGCCCTTTGCAGAGCTATCATTGTATGAGTAGATAGATTTCCGGTCAGCCACGTGGTACACGTTTGGCATTCATGTCCGTCCTTGTACAATACAAAAGTTCTTTCCTTCTCAAAGTTGTGTTGTCTGCTTCGTGAATTCTCACAACATAACAATGCCCGGATTTGGACAGCACACTGACCTCAGTCATTTGGAATTGCATTCGTGATTCCAAGAAGTGCTTTTAAATTCACGCCCGTTGCGATCAATTCACACTCTAACACGTGCTGTACAGTGCAAGGCACATTGTGGGAGTAACGACTCTCGAGTCCTTGCTGTGTATTCACACCTGATAGAACATTCACCATACGCATTTACCATCACCATCCTACACAACACCCTCTCCTCAAATCCCTCCAAGTCTCCCACCGATCCCTCCCACCCACAATCCACAGCACCATCTCGACCAACCCCCCAGCATCAACACCACCCCCAAGCCCGCAACCCACAATGCCCCTCCTCCGCCGCCCCTCCATCTTCCCCAAAAAAGCCCCCAACGAGTACTACCCCCAGCACGGTGCTCCAGTCGACCGCGACAACGCCAACCGGCCCCAGACATCCCGGCTGTGCCGCCGATGCCATAGGAAACTGGTTTATAGAGAGGAGATTGAGTATTGTAAGGCGTGTTGGAAGAGGAGGCTTAGGTTCGCGTGGACAAGTGTTAGGGAGGTTGAGGAGAGTGAGGAGGAAGAGGGGAAGGGGAAGAAGGGGAAGGGGAAGGATGGGAAGAAGGGAGATAAGAAGGATGGGTAGATTTGGAGGAGTGGAGGGAGGAGGAGGAGTGTGGGTGTTGAGTTCACTTAGGTGGTGTCAAGGTTCGCGTGTGATGGGACAAGCAATTCGTGAAGATTTGAAATCTATTGGCATATCAATGTAGAGTTGTTTGCAGCCGTAGGTATCTACGTAGATGTTTCCTTCGAGGCCCCGGCTCCGCAGCAAGTTGTGTTGAGCACTTCGGTCCCAAGTGGATCGTTGTGCAAGATGTGTCCTCTGGCTGGGATCAATCCTCGCAACGCACATCAGGAAGACTTGGTCCTTTAGAAGAAGACCCTGTTTCCTTGCGGTTCAGAACGCCGGTCGATTTCGGGACTAAGGCCGCGTAGGCATATCAGCATAGTCGTTCTTATCTTTCAGAACATCACAAAAGCAACGTAGAAAGACGGCAGCAACAACACCACAACCAATCCACAACCATTGATCCAACACTCCATCACCTCCATGCACACACAAGCAACAGAGCGTGAGCAAAAAAACTGCAAAAAAGAGCGGGATCTTCCAGGCCATTTAGCCCGTACCTCTATTCTCCCGACCCAGAAACTCAGCTTTCACTTAATACTTCCGCTTACTCAGCTTCCATATTATGCTTGGTTTTTTCGGTTTGGTAAATTGTTCCCGTGTCCGGTTTCGAACTAGGGGGGTAGGCGAAGAGTGGTTAGGAAGAGCCATTCTTTGAAACCTTCACCCAACTGCTACCCCTGTAGTCTTGATGGCATATTCGTGCAGGTAAGGTAATTATATACTAAGATAATGTTTTTGGGGGTTTCTGCGCCCCGAGGGTTTTGGGTGTGCGTGCGGGAGAGTCAGGTGAGCGCGTGTCTGTGCGAGCGCGCGTGCGTTTGCTGGCAGAGGAGCGCGCTACGTCATTGTTAAATAAGGAATTTGTGTGAAATGTTTTGCGTGAGGTGTCTGTTTGTCGGGGCTTCGGATCGTTGCCTGGAATTTGAGGCTGCGTAAGCGCAACTCGCAACGCGCAACGCGCCAGACGGACATCGACAGTGCCTTATGCTAGGTGGGCTGCAATCATATCGCTCAATATACTCTCTCTGTCATGATCTAAACGTGTTATGCTTGCTTCATAGATTTCATTTAACAGCTTTGAGACATAACTTTGCTGGCCAACCTTGGCGTCTTCACGTCGGCACAACAGGACTCCTGCCGCTAGCTACTCGACCATAGTCCTTGTCAACGGGAATGCCTTAGAAGCTGGATGTGCGGGAAAGAATCTTTCACTTCTCCAAGTTGCAGGAAAACAATCGGCTCATTGAGCGAGAGACCACGCAAAGCCGAATGACACCTACAATCCTTTTCGTGGTCTTGGGATCAGCTCACGCATATCCCAAGACCAGCTCACGCACTTTCTCTTAATGAGTTAGCACTTGGAAATAGCACACCTGATTACAATCAAGCTGTTTTCCCCATTGTCACATGTTCACTGACTTCACGTGTCTGGTCTTCATTCTCTCTTGTTCCAATGTATATAAGGCAGTGAGCAGCCTCTTGTGCCATCTAGTTCACCGGGCTCACTATGTGATTAATGAGCGATGAGATTCTTAGCTAGATATTACGCCATACGGCGAGGGAGTGTGTGCTTGGCGCGCAATTTCACGATGAGCAAACAATTATCGATTCTGCCAAGGCTCTTTCCAAAGTCTCTTTGATGAAGCACTGTGCATTTCGAAATGCAAAAAGCTTGCGCAATAATTAGCGAGAGATCCCCATAGCCACCTCTTTGCAAAGAGAAAGATCGCAGTGCTGTCGCTTGACATGCACAATATCGCGACTGAGGGGCTTTGGGGGAGTTTATGGACTCTCGAAAAACCCGCAGACCCAAGACCGACATCTTCATGAAACGCCCAAAATCTGAACTGGCGAGCATTCAATATTCCCATACTCAAGGATTTATACCCGGGTTCAGCAGCCAGACGCCTTTATAGCCCGATTTTACATAGCAATCCATCGCAAACGTCAAACGATTAACAGAGCCGCCAAAGAACCACCACATAAGTGCGATAAGCTGTGGTCCACATAACCCCGTTGCGGTCATGATGCACGGCCAATACGCGAACTAGAGTGAAAAGGAGGGAGTGATGGAAACGCCGTTGTCCGCGGCAACCAGCCGGTCGCTCTCGCAGCCTAGGCGTCAGCAGAGCTTGACATGTATAGTATAGGACGCATCGGGACAGGCTTTCACTCGGTGTAGGTAGGGAATAGTCGCTCACAGTGACCGCGGCGGTCATATGTCGCACGGTTTCACTGCCATCGAGCAGTGATGGAGGAGGCCCTTTTCACATCCCCGAGGGTGTAGTATATATCCTACTCAAAATTTCCTATAGAGCAAGAGAGAATATCGACTCAACTCAACTGCTCAACCGCGACTGAGACCACCCGACCAAGCCGACCTCCAAACGCGAATCTTCCAACACCAACTCGCAAATCATCGCATCCTATAGTAAGCAATTATTTGCCTTTTCATAACTTCCGTTCAACGCAAGCTGACATCTCTTGCTTTCTAAGTCACGATATATTCCAAACGTAGCAACATGGATGGAAGTTCGACGCCTGCGCGATGGAACCACCGCGGAGAAATGATGCCTGGAACTCCTCATCGCCAGCCCCGAGAGTTGACAGAAGCGGAGCACGAAGAGGCCTGCTTCTGGGCATCCCATGTTCCAGGAGGCCAACGCTATGACCCAGTGTTGGTTAAGAGTATGCGACGGAGACATACTCACATCGCATCATCCTCGCGCCCCTTGTCGCCGGAGTCAATACCAGTATCCGCTCGGGAGGAACCTTCGCCAACGCCCGAGCCCGAGGAAGAGGGACCGGAACCCTGGGAGGCCGAAGCAGCAGCTGGCATCATCCGGAAGAAGCTCTCCCTCAATCTTGGATGGGGTGTCAAGACTTGGAACATGAAGTCCAGCATCTTGCACAGGCTGAAGCTGTTGAAGGATGATGGCTATGATATCAGCCATCTTCAGGTCCCTGGCACTACAAGCGATGATGTGACGCAAGCAGTACATGCTCACATCGCAGCACGTCAGCAACCAGCCGCCGCCCAACCAACTTTGGCGGCTGTAGCTGTAGCAGGACCATCCAACCCACAAGGTGGTTCTTCAACGTTAAGCCAGCAGCAGCCAGGCTTCATGTCCAGTACGCCAATGAAGCGGAAAATGTTTGTGGTGCCCGCTGTTACTCCACAAAAACGGAGACACAGCTTTGAGGAGGCAACTCCCACCTACTCGGAGCTGCACTTGCCATGGGCCGACTCGTCACAGTGTGAGTCCGAACCGTCACCAAAACGGCGGCGAACTCTGAAGACAGCATTCTCTTCAGACCGTGAGCGTGAGGAGGTGCAGAACTTTGTGAGGAGGACAGCCCTTCGCGAGATCTTCCAAGTCTCGCGCTTTGCGACAAATAACGCGAGGCACTTGGAAACAGCAGAGATGACGATGGAGTCTGAGCCATCGCAAATCATCTTCGCTGCGTACAATCCTTCATCTGGACCACGACCGGCACCCACTGGATATGTTGGCACCCGGGGAATGAACGCAATCATGGCCGAGATAAAGTTCTTGGGGCATGCCGACGTGGACGGCACCGCCGTATCCATCGTGGACCCGGATACTGCTGATCAAGAGATTCCGCGATGCATCCAAATCCTTCAAGACGAGCGAAACAACATCATCCTGGAAGGTCATAACCGTGACCTAGCTGGGTTGTTGCATCGTCTTCGGACAAATGACCTCGCAAACATGACTGACTGGGAGTACGATGGTCTCACTGTTGTGCGCAAGTCAGGTCTCACATGGACACTCAGCGAACAGACACAGACACTGTTGGCGAACATTGAAGGGGTGCTCAGTGGGGGCGGGGTGCACGATGGAACTGGAGAAGCTGTCGTGGTTCGGATCGAGCAAATCTACGATGGAAGGAATCTTTTGTGAGATGAAGAGAATTGGAATGGCAGCAGTGCGCCGCAGAAGTGGGGCTCAAAACAAGCATGTTGTTGTAGTTTGCAATTCTTAGCCTTGACCTAAACCTTGTAATACCGCTTTCTTTTTAGCAAAAAATGATGATGGCAGAAGTAGGAAGATAATGATCACCATTTGTTCTACAAAGAAACATTAAACAAGTTGACTTGACTCTGAATACTGAAAATAAACATGCAAAGACTCCGAAAAGCGTCAATTGCGAAGGCAATGGTAGATCCAAATCGCCACGGCGCCAGCAACCTTTGAACAGGGGCCGTCAGAGACCATCTGGTTCAACATTATTTTAGTTTTACTTCATTTCAATAGTTGTATGAAAACTGGTCCCTTGATCGTAGAGACAACTAGTTTGTCTAAGTCCAAATAATTCTTAAATTCTCCTCGGATAAGTAAACTTCCTTGACTCAGGCAAATAAAGTTCCTGCTTTGTCTCAAGTTCAATCCGACCAAGTACAACTATTTGTCCAACATCTTATCTACCCCAATGAATTCTGTTTAGTAACTCCGTTAATTCTGCTTTATTTGTTTATAACACTTGCCTCCTACAACCAATGTTGTTTGGCTACACTCTGAAACTACACTGAGTGCTATTTCCCATGAAGATGAAGACAATGTCCGGATGGATCGCTTCTTTGCATACATTTCACAGCAAAGAAGTGTGAAATTGTAATGCAACATCCTCTGTGAAAGGCCCCCAGCCCTGACTTCGAGTTATATAATCTACATATTATTCTTCTATACCTTCTCTACAGATCTCCTCGCACAGAATCCTCAACTCAAGAAACAACAATGCTCCCTTCTTCTCCCGCAGCCGCTGCAACCATACGCCGCCACAAAGGTACGGTCAACAATTATATGACAACACGAACCCAAGCTCAAACAATAGCAGCTGTTATTGACAAGATGGAAGATGTGATCATCACGACCGTCAAATCTGAACGCGAAATCGATGCTGACAACATTAATTATGGTATTGATCATCTCCAGATTCCAGTCCCACAGGTTGTCGTAGACACTCGGGATAAGAATCTAAACTTCAGCTTTGCCACCGAAGAAGAAGAGGATGCACATGAGGACGCAGTCCGTGATAAGCTAGTCATGTGTTTCAAGCTCTGTGAGATCGAGTTCGAAGCCGGTCTGGACACCGACCGACCCTACGATGTAACACAGTCCATATCCAAAGCTCTTCAGGAGGGCCCTATTCGCTTCGACATCTCGATTCAGCACCTGGTGCGGCTTCTCTTCCACGAAGACAAGCGCTTGCGAGAAGCGATGGAGAACGACGAAAAACGGGCGATCGCAAAATATACAGTCTACTGGTCATTGCTCCTGAACGCGCTAAAGCAGTACCTACCAGGGACCGAGGAGAAGAAGACTCGTGCGGCCGATTATATGATCGGAGAGGTCATTGCAGAAATTGACAAGGACGAATTGCAAAGGTTGAAGGTTGAAGGCTGAAGACAGGTTCGATTGGGCTGGTACGCGGCGTCTTTCTGGAACAAGTGAGCAGGCTCACGGCTCGGGAGGTTGTGATTGAGAATGCTTGGATTTTTATCTTGCAATGGATGATAAGTCTAAATTTTGGGTAAATAGGAGTTCTGGAGCGAATGGGAATTGTCAACTACATTGTCATCTCACTAACACAGTGAAGCCCCCTTCGCTTGGATTTTTCTTTAGCGTTCTTAAATTGTAACTGATGAACCAGAGACCATATTAGTTATATCCATTCCCGATTTTTCTTGATCTTTGTCACAATGTTACTCCTTTGGAACACCTGGTTATTCACAATAGGCTTCAACGACCCGCTGCTTAGCCGACGCGATTGAATTGCAGTACGCGAATCTGACAATAAGTTCGACGGGGACAGAAGCCGGTGCAGAGATATGCACTGCATTGCAAAGGGAGAACCCAAGGACACGTGCGGTCAGCTTCCCTGATGATGAGAAACGACGTCGCCTGGTCTGAAGGCACTGCACGTAGAACTTTACCTGATTCCTTGCACATTGCAGATCATAGAGGAAGGCGTCTGGGCTGAAAACAGAGAAAAGATCGAGTGAGTTTAGCTACCTAAGTAAACGACAGACCAAGAAGCCGAGTGGAACGATTTACCCAAAAAGGACAAAGGAAAACTTCATCACTCATCAAACACCCAGCAATAAAAGCCATAGGGTCTTCATTGCCAAAACAGCGACAAGCCAAGTTTACCTGAACCAATAAAGTCCTTCCTCATGTCTTCATCGCGCAGGTCGGTCCCACAGCCCCACCAACATACGCCTTCTGTTTCCGTAGTGTACAAACTGGTCCCACAGCACCCATGACTTCTTTCAAAGTTTGATCACCCTCATTCCACCATTTATCCAGTTTCTTTAATCCACGCCGGGCCAACTGGGCGTCGCGATTGCGATACACCGAGTCGATTTTTCGCACGTCAGTCTTGTCATTGACCAGCCAGCGCTTGTGCTCCGTCATGAACTCATCATACGATGTGTCTTTCCCATAAACATTCTGAACGTTCTTGAGGAGCACGGTATGCGCGGTTTCGACGAGCTTCGCGTGCTTTTGGCCTGCGTTGATGGCCGCGGACTCGCGCGACTGCGGCCAGATTGTCGAGGCGCGGTAGAAGAGGAGGGTGGGCGATTCGACGACGGCCTCGAGGATGGTGGTTAGACCCAGATGGGTCATTGCGCATTGTGCGATGTTGAGGTGGGCGAGCTGCGGGGATGAGGAGACGAGGTTGTGGATTGCGAAGGCGGAGCGATCGGTGATCCAATTGTACCTGATATGTGTCAGAAGGCTTGATTTCGACTTATCTTATGAAGCTATTGAGACGTACCTGGTTCCAAGATCCTCGGTCGCATAGCTCTGACCAATATCAAGCGTGATGAGCTTGAGATTTTTCTCAAGCGACGAGCACAGCGCGATGACACCTTCATCGCTTGCACCAACCGATGCGAGCGCGACTCGAGACATGGACTTGTTCTTCTTGAGACCGACGGCAAGGGCCACCAGACCATCGCTTCCAATGGGATTATTGCTTGCGTACAAAGAGTCAAGCGCACAGTGTGGCGACGCAAGGTACCCAGCAATAGCAGTCGCTGCTTTCACGCCGATGCCGGTACCGTTGAGGTAGATGTGTCGAAGAGCGACTGGCTTGTCCCATTGTGCAAGTGAAGTGAAGAATCGAGATACACCCTCATCGCCGAGCTCAGTCTGGTCTAAATCAAGAGTGCGCAGATTCCTTGTTTGTGTGACAAGTCGAACGAGATCATCAGCGGCATGTAATCCAAGCGGATTCCGTTTTAGCCAGATATTTGTTACTGATGTGCTCTTGACCCACTCGTCAACAAGCAGCCCAAAGCTTGCGGCATCAATGCAATTGCCTGCAAGGTACCAAGTATCCATACGATTTGGATAGTCTTTGAGGAACTCGGCAATGCACTTGGCACCATGCGGTCCAATGATATTATTCCCAAGCAGGAAATGTGTGACAAACTCGTTGGTCTTCAAGCTTTCCATGAGTGCAGCGATATTGTTGGGACCGAGGACCATTTTGCATAGATCCATACGGTTGTCGGAGTAGAGAACACCTTTCTCGAACTCCAAGGATGCAGTATCGTATGCGGGCTCTTTCATCTCAACAGCTTCCTCAACGCCAGACAGTGTAGAACCTTTTGACTCATTACCACCGAGAGCCAGATGTTTGAAAAATGGAGCCAAAGTCTCGGGGTTCGCGATCTGGACAGGCATCGGTAAGCTGGCCGCACCGGTAAGCGATGTGGGGTCGGTAATGGGATTCCAAGGCCCTTGTTTCATGATCCGCGGTCCCCATGTTACGCTCTCATTCCGCTTGGTATTTTCCTCGATTGTTCTTTTTCGTTGTACGAGAACCAATTTACGAAGTCGCTGGAGGTCTTTCTCGTACTGTATAATCGGAAACAGTGAATTGGAGGTTGCGGAAGGAAACATGATTTGAGCAATATCTTGTGCTAGTTGTGCAGCCTCGGGGTCTGCAGCTCGTCGACGAGGTGCGTCAAGGACGCTCTCATCTATCCTAGCCTCAATCGGTACATCTTCAATTTCGGCATACGAAGCGATCAAAGAAGTTTGTTGTTGCAGTTTTGCAGCCCAGTAAGTTGCTAGCCGAGATGGCGACGGTTTCGGCGTAGCATAGCTTAGAGCAACAGATGGTTGGAGACCGTGTATTTTGGAAATTTTGGTAGCCAACGCCATGATTCAAGTCGGAATTTGATGTGAAGATGAGTTCGACAATAGATGGGGTGATGCTGGCTATATACACGTTGCGGTTAGTGTGACTCTTTGCTGTGGCTGAGGCCCCCCATCACTACACCATTGGCCTAAATGAGTCAAGCAGCCCATGAGCTAATAGGAGACAACGAAAGCCGTAGAAGCCCAGAGTCGGCATCGGAGGGTTGTTGGTGCGATTCTGCAAGGGCGCCGGGAAAAGGGCGCCGACAGAGTTGCTGTTGCTGCCTGGCAGTTGAGGCGTCACTCGGGCGAACATTGAACCTTCGAGTTTCCACACCAAGATCCACTGAGACGCGGGAGTCAGCGCAGACGACAGAAGTCGCACAGCCTCATCCTAAATTTATTACAACGCCCGCTGTGCGCAAGGAAGTTGTCGAGCGGAAATCTGAGTTTTATTTGCAATCCCAAGAAAAATAGCGATTGATTGGGGTGCTGCGTCCTGAGCAGGACAAAGGTTACTTAATAACATAATCTATTGCCAAGAGACTGCATCTCTTGTCGTGTAGAATCGTACAAGGACAGAGAACATGGAATTACGAGAAGGACGAACTTGGGCATACATTGCCGACGACGGGAGTCCTTTATGTTGTGTGTAAGACAATGGCAGGTTACTGATCTTGCATCTTCTTCTTGACCTCGTTTCAATTCACTACTTCATCATTTCATGCTAACCACCCGTATATTAATGCATGAGTTCTGCATTCCGCGACGTCCACAAAGGGAAAAATGAAAGACTTCCGTTCCTATCGTGGTGGGCACAGAGCCTAGTACAACTTCGTATGCATCACCCTCCTCGAACAGCTCTTTGGGGCGCTCTTTGTAATATCTATAGAACCGACCTTGTATCATATCCCATTTGTCCTCTTTTACAACCGTAGCGGACCACTTCCCGCCTTTAAAACAATACACTAGGGTGAATTGTTTCCCGAATTCCCATTCTTCTTGCAACGAGAGGTACCCGAGAAAGGCGCCGTTATGACTCGCGTGGACAGTACTTTCTGAAGGATTCCAAGATCCAGGCGGCTCGTCATGGAGGAACTTGACATTTGCAGGAAGTGAGACGCGCAGCGAGTTGAACTGCACACTTACTGATTGAAGTGCCGTCAGGGTTTTTGCAGCTGTAAAAACAGCGTACGATCTTCCAGTTTTGACCGAGCAGTATTGTTGTGGACTATCGCGAATGTAATAGTCCAAACCCACCCGCCTGAGATATACTCCACAGGAAGGTCCACTGGGCCCGAGAGTGTGCTTCAAAGGTAGAATGGCAAGGCCTGTTGCGGTTTCCCACGTGAGGCCGAGCTTGAAACGAACTCCACGGTTGGTGGGGTAGAACTCGCGCTGCGTGAATACGGGTTCTGCCCTTGCATCTCCCATCTCACGGAAACACCTGGGTGAAGGTGCAAAAAGGCCGCTGTACTTTTGACCAGTAATAAGATCATTCCACAGGAACAACGACATGTCTGCGCTCTGACTCAAGATAGCCTCCTGGAGACGTATGAAAGCCTTCTGACCCTCGCCATAGAGCATCGGCATGTTGACGTCAAAGATCCCCAGAAGGCAATATGCGAGATCTTCTTCTCGAGTGGTCTCTCGAGCTGATGCCCAAGAAAAGCGCACCGCTACTGGAACCTCGTCCAATTGTACGGATCCAGCCAGAATTTCGGCCTGGATCCCGGTGATTGCACTGATGGTGCTCCTTAGATTGGTCTTAGTGTTACGAAACGTCCAATCGCGATCAAAGAAGACTAGGTCCTTGGGTGCTAGAAGCTCTTGGAGAGTCCACCCTCGCCTAAACCATCGCGAGCTCTGGAACGTGGCAGGGGTGCCGTCCATATCAGACAAAAATGCGAAGCAAATCAACGCATCTCGATACCATTTGAACATGGAATTGATGGCCTCGCTCAGTTCGGCGCTGCTTGTCTTATCGATGCAGCAAGTGTCGATCCACACCCACGGCAGCTGATAGTTGGTCCGAGCGATCTCACATGTTTTCAATATCTTTTGATATCCAGGCTTCGAGAGTGTAGATGCAGAACGTGTGGGCGCGATCATCTCTTGATAAGTTACTTCATCCTCAGCTGAGAGCCACGTATGAGAGAGAATGCCAAAACGCCGATCTGAAGTGGCGAAATATCGTAAAGTGAGGGCAGAAGTGTCAATGAGAATCATTTTAGTGGATCGCAACTGAAATATGAAACGAGACTTTCGAATAGTATAGTGGTGATTGTGTGAACGAAATCAGCTGGCTTGGAATGGAACACAGGATGGATGACCCCGCCCACTGGAGCTGAGCGCTTACCCCTGTCAAGAAAACATAGACCTGATTGGACAAAAGCTTTCACTGTGCTTCTCGATGTCAAAAGAATAACAAATTCCGGCATTGCATTTGTCTCACCTAGTTTCCTTGTATAACCAATCAGACTGTAAGAAGGCATCGAGAATACGGCCTGCAGATGGGTGATTTTGTAGAGAAGCTTGGTGGGAGATGCAGAGCACGTTGAAGCACATGGAAGCCTAGCTATACTGCCCATTCAACACCTGTTCTATGATATTCCTCGGACTACAATTCTCGGCCGTATTCTGAAAGTCAAATGAGTTATGCGGCGCATCTGCACGTCTCAGTATAGGTCCGTGACAACCGATTGATCCTCCTCGGATTGGGCTACGCTATCATCAGTATCAAAATTCTTAAAGATCGCCACGTCATCGTCTCTCTGATTGCTCAGATAATACCATTTGAATGATAGGTTTTCGAGAATGAACGTCGTGGGTCCAGTGTATGCTCTCTTTACGCGTTCGGCTTCCACGAAGGAAGATGCGGGTACGAAACTTCCATCGCAAAGGACGAATGACCAGCTCTCTACTGGCCCATTGACAGGTATCCACAGGCTGGTTGTAGCCAAATTCGCACTCCTGACACCTACACGATTGGCGCAACAAGTGGGAATGAATCAACTTGCGCGGGTCTGAGGCTAGTAAGGGCATCCTCTGTGCTGCAGGACATCTGAGTTGCGCACCCGAAGCTCAGAGTCAGTACATCAGATCATCTCTTCGCGTCGTTCACGTACAAGACAGTTGGAAAAGCGAACTTTGTCAACACCATACAATGTGGCTCAGATAACTCCTCACTTTCTTTCAGATAAATTTCGTCAATGATCTTGCAGTCCTTTAGTTCGTTGCCACTATATCTGGACTTGTGTTTTATAAAGCCAAACCCGTGAGTGTCAAGATTGTATTCGTTCGTTCGACCTCGAATATCGTTTACCTGGACGCTCGGCGGAGTCGAGAATGTACGGTTCGATCTCCTTTGATCCGGTGCATCTTCTAGAAGATCAATAAAGATTTGGAAAGACTTTCCCGGAAAGAAGAGGTCTTTCTCATGCAGGTATTGAAAGGTACCCGGGACGTACCTTAGGTAGGCCGAAATGGAGATCTCGGTGTGGGACTTAATGATTGATATTCATTCAGTCTGGGTGAGCTATTCTACAAGCAAATGCGTTAATGCAGGACGGCAAGCATGCTCAAAGTACCTAAAGAATGGTGGATCGCAAGTTTCCAGGTCTTCCCGACAGCAATCCCATAAATGCTGATCACATTTGTCACGGCCTCAAAGAACGGCTCGGCCCAAGGTGCGGTCGTCGGTCAGCGAGGTTCGGATTGCTCAACACGGACCCCTAGAGCACCAGCGAAGTTGTGCAGACCGCGCTTTCTGCCTCGCTCCACCTTGCAGCAACAGCACACCTGCTACGGTTGCTTGTACGGCCAAGGTCGAGATACCGCGCTTCACCACAACACACTGACCTGCGTTTGCTGACCAGCGTAGTGTATATCAGAATTCCCATACTCTGGCGTTCTCGACTGATTACGCGTTGTAGAAACCAGCAATGTCGCTCCGCCAGGCTCTACAGCACATTGTCACTGGTAATTCATACTTGGTCCACCCGCAGATTCTGGTAAAGACATATAGACACAAGTCCTTGGTTGGCGAACGGCTGACCAATTTAGGGAACTATCACTGGTCCGGCTATGTCTAGCGACATTGTACCAGCCGTGATTATCAGTACTGAGGCCACCGAGATCACGATACAAAGCATCGACGAACATCTGGCCCTGTTTGCAAGAGTCGACGATGTTCACGAAAAGGCCTTTGAGGATACCCTGGTCCTCATGTCTTCGACCGAGGCCGAGGTGAATCGTATCGCGGAATCTCTGCGGTCCAATACGTCGAGTCGCTTCACGTCCATCTACCAAGCCGTTGCACCGTCATCGGATTTGTTACCCTCGGGTCCATATTTTCTCCATGGAAACCATATTCACCAAGCATGGCGACTCTACCCAGATGATCTCGATGCTTTCATATTCGCAGTGGTCCCCGAGGATGTGCACAGTCGTCGAAGGTATCGTCTAATCAAAAGTAGCATTCTCTGCGAGTATACTAACTCCCAACCGTAGGTATAATGCCGTTCAAGCACTCACCCCTGACGGCATTTGGAGGCATATTCCTGTGCCCAGTCGACTCTACGCACGACCGTCACCCGAGCGTCCTCTCGCTGGCGCACGAATAGCTGTCAAAGATATATACAAACTGGCTGGTGTGAAGAGTACGATGATGAGCCGACACTACACAGAGCTTTATGCTGCTGATGAGGAGAATGCGGACTATGTTAAGCGACTTCTCGACCTGGGTGCAACTATCATCGGCAAGACCAAAATGACTTCATTTGCATCCTCCGAAGAGCCAACTGATCAATGGATTGATTTCCACTGCCCCATCAATCCGCGTGGAGATCGCTATCAAAGCCCATCTGGAAGCTCTTCAGGGGCAGCTGCCGCGCTAGCGGGCTATTCTTGGCTCGACTTCTCGGTGGGAAGCGATTGTTAGTATGCTAGAACGTCTGCATGCCATTAAACTAAGTCATTGTTAGCTGCCGGAAGTATTAGAGCGCCAGCAACATGTAATGGGCTCTTTTCTTTGCGTCCCTCGTTCAAAAGCACCTCGATGACTGGCATAGCCATCAATTCGCCGTAAGTTTAATCAACGCATACAGGGTATGGTAGCTCGCAATTGCTGAATATCAACAGCGAATTCGATGTTATTGGGCAATTTCCCCGCACGTTGGACGATCTGTACCATGTGATTTCGAATACACTAGACCTGTCGCCCAAGTGGACAAAATTCCCAAGTAAGATCCTGTATCCCTTGGACTTCTTCCCAAACAGCAACGCAAAACACCAAGCCATGGTAGATGAGTTTATCTCTGTCCTGGAAAACTTCCTCGGTACCAAGCGGGTTGAGTTCAGCATCGCCGAGAGGTGGGCACAATGCCCCCCGGCTGCAGCGAATGAAAAGCCCTTGAAGGAATATCTTGCCAAGGTAAGTGCTGATCATCAGCAGAGATGCATTGCTGATCTGTTAGAGCTCGTTCTGGTCGATGTGCCGTGACTACAACAGGATCTTCGAAGGTTATCGGAACGACCACAAAGCAAAGTTTGGCAGCGATGCTTATGCCGGTGCCATTGTCAACTTTCGATGGTGAAGCCGCACCCATATATTTCTTTTGAGACTTGCTAATAAACTGTCAAGGGACGTTGGGAGTAAGGTCACCGACGCTGAATACGCGCAACATCTTAACGAGCTGGCTGTATTCCGTGACTGGTTCAATGAGAATGTCATGTCAACCGATCCAGACAGTCTCTCAGACGCAATCATGATCATGCCGTATGGCAGCGCTAATCCAAAGTATCGTGACAGTCCGAACGAGTTAGTATGGGAATTCATCTGTCCAACATAGCTAATTATAATCAGAGCTCCATCTACATCGGCTACAATCGGAGAAAAATTCATGTCTCCGATTTTGCACATGCCACAGCTTGTACTACCTTGTCTGTAGACCTAAACCCCGGAATTGGTGCTTTGCTTACACCTTGTCAGTTGGCCAAATGCCGTACAAGTCCCGCATCAGCGGCAACACAGAACATCGTCCCATTGCAAGCACACTTATTGGTGCAAAGGGTAAGTCCTAGCTAGTTTACGTTCGCCACTGCACATCATAGCTAACACGACTCTAGGGAGTGACCTGATGCTGATCAAGCTCGCCAAAGCCGCATTCGAGGCTGCATTCTGGCCGACACAGATAGCGACTGGGCGTTACATGTATCCACTGGACGACAATCTCCGCAATGTGCGTAATGTACCTGGTGACAACGTATGCAGTGTGGGCAGCAAAGCTCAGTCTGGCGAGAAAGGACAGGACAGTGCAGGGGTTAGAGCTTTCAATATGCCTTTAAGAGTAGCGAAATAGGGAAGAGAGGGTGGAGAATGTTTGCAAAAGCTATTAAAGCAAAGCTAACATACAACCTCAGTGCCCGATTGACTATAGGCTTCATCACAATACGAAATGGATTCAGAAAAAGCTATATTGCCTTTGTGAGAGCGTTACGATTACTTGCTGTAAGCTCGAGACACAGGGGACAGAACCAAAGAACGGTACTTCGCGCGATTACCACACCGTCTGCGGATCAATCCGCCACGTGTAGCAGTCATTTTTCAAGAACCCACCTTGCTTCCCGTCCACACCCCCACATTGACAGCTGTTGACGGGAACCTCCAGATATTTGTGGCACAGGTTGTAGCTATACGTAAACTGGCATTCTTTCAAAACCTTGAGCGACAAGAGAATCTGAACCCCGGTTCCTGTACCCTGGGGAAAAGAATAGGTCATCGTCTTGAAGAAATCTTCTTTGAAGATGTCACCCTTTTTGCCCAAATCATTGCAAAAGCTGTTGATGGCATTGTCCATGCGCGTATGCTCTGTCTTCTGGTCTAGACCACCATAGCAGTCCACTTTATTTTGCATCGGGTCACCCTCGCGCGGAGATGCTGTAGGTTCTGGCGGGTCTTCGGTCGTGGTTGTACTTTCTGTAGAGGTTGAACTAGATGAGGAACTGCTAGGTAATGGACAAATGACCCAACTTTCTTCCCAATTCTCGTCGAAATTGTCGTCGCCCGGGTCTGAAATGGTATTGTTATCGACGTATATCCATGGCTCAACAAAGCACACAAGGTCGATGAAGCCACATTGTTTGACCAAGGGCTCATCCGTTTGCCCGATGATAGGTTGGATCTGCCGCTTAGGCCAGCTGCCCGTCGGCGGAGGCTGCGCATCGGGGCCAACAGATGGTGGTGGGGTGGGAAAGGATACATTAGGTGCGACCGTGGATGATTCACCATCTGGGCCAACATATATGACTGATGGCCAATGGGGGGTGGTCGCAGGTTTAGGCCAGAATGCCTCAAAGCCCTGGCGTTTCCGGTTGGAAGCTTGTACAGTCAATGTCACTGGCTCAAACACCCACTCGGATATCGTCATGGGCGCTTTCGTGATTGTGCTTTTCCAATCACCATCGCTGACCGTAATCAGCGGATAGTTCACCGTGCTCGTAGCGCGAGTCCATGGAGGAAGTTTGACATTGCAAGGGGGGGAGCATGTGAACTTTGGCTGGTCCATATCCCAGATCTTAGGGTCTACCCAGATGTATTCGCCGTACATTGAGCCATTGCTGCTGACGTCCAATACGGATATCTGCGACCAGAAGGGGTGCGTATTGACATTGAGATTGTCCTTAGCTAGTATGCCCTTACCATCCATGACTGCCATATACTTGGCGCCGATGGTAATGAGATGCTGAATCCTGACATTGGAAAAGTTTTTTTCAAGCAAAAGCAGGGCCTTTTGGCACAGTTGCTGGTCGATGCAGGTCTGCGCATAAGTGGAGAACCACGAGTATAAACCCGCGCTTGCGATGAAGATGTTCTGCGACTCTCGAATTATAATGGCCCACGACTCGTCGCACCCGCTGAACTCATCCCCAGCGGCGCATTTATATGTTGAATCCCCTGGGAAAATGCCAACGGCGGACTCGAAGGGAGCAGGTGGAGGTGGCGTGGGTTGGTAGTATGGTGACTCAGTCTGGAGCAAACCCGCGAAGATGTTTCGCGCCTTGTGGAAATTGAACTGGTAAAAGACGGCATGCTCAGATGCAACACCGTATAGCCTGAATTTCATTAGTCTATGTGCGAGGAGCGCGGCACTGGTGAGCAAGCTGGCATACCAGGTTGGCTCGGTACTTTCAGCCAAGAAGCCACGCGCCACATACACCGAGTTTTGTTCCATATTGTTGGAGCCGCTTTCTATATCCGGGTCACTGCAGAAGAGTTAGTCACCGGTCCTGGCAGAGAAAACGTGATACCGACTCGATCATGTGGTCTGCAACCCAAAACCATGCGTTTTCGAGATAGGCTGAGCCCGACGACGTCAAATGGAACATCAAGCTTGCAGCGCTGCAGCCTTGGTCGATACCACTGGTTACCGGTGGACATTCCTTCGGCGTTAAATTGGTCCCGGTGGCACCTCCAACGCGTGCGTGGCAATCCCACAACGCAGCTGATCCAGGGCTCGATGCTTTGAGGTTCCACTCGACCAAGACGGCTCCCGCTGTTGCGCCGACAGTAGTGAAGAGCAAATCCTGCATTTCAACGTCTCCCACTTGGCCTTTAGTACCGACCTTAAGCATGACGTTGGGATGGAGCGCATCTTCGAAATACGATCCAGACGCAACTAACTGGGACCAGGTTTCTCCAACAATTTTGGCACCACTAGGTATTGTCACCGTTGATGTGAGAATGTAGGAGCCGGCATCGACGAATAGAATTTTACCCAAACTCGCATATAGCGCAGCTTGGAACGCTGCAGTGTCGTCAGTTTTTCCATCGCCTTTAGCTCCAAGGTCCTTGACGTGTATGAAGTCACTAATAGAACGGTCCTCGTACTGAGGCTTGGCACGCTCAAAGTATATTCCATCGTTGTCGACAAGATTCGAATGTCGACGGAAGCTTCCAACCTTTTCTCCTGTAGTGAATTTGCGGTCTTTCTTATCAGCTGAACCTGCGTATACCGGACCCATCGCCCATTCGTCAATTTTGGACGTGGAACCGGCCAATATCGTCTTCCCCACTGTGTCTGCGACGGTAGTACCAACGCTTGATAGCTTGATGTTCTCGAGAATGAGCCCAGTACTGCCTGAACCGACCGTTGAGCTGGGTGGCGTGATCTGGACAACGGTCTTAACGTTGTTAAAAGAAGAGTCGAGGAAAGATGCTGAGCCTATATTCCCCGCCGCTGCACCTGAAGTACTGTCGGCTACAAGCTTGAATCCTGTACCAACGTTGTTCATGGTGATGGACTTCCAGACCCAGCCCCAATCCCAGATGAGATGAACTCCAATGGTGCAGCCATCGAACTTCAAGCGTTGCGCTGTGAACTGCTGGCTGCCGCCATAGAGACCTACAGCTCCACCCTGGAAGCTTATGTCCGAGATCTGTCCACCACTGCCGTTCTCAGCGTACATGCCATTCTGTGTTGGACCCGCAATGAGGAGTACATTCTGCGTACTAGTAGCCTGAGCGACCTGGTAATGCAAACAAGAGACCTTCTGTGAAGCTCGGGTCTGCCTGACGTCGATGATGACGTTGCGAATTTGTCGGTAGAAATTCGCCGTGTTGATGTAGTACTCTTCATCTAGGCCATCTGCACCCTTGCCTCCGCCCGTGTACTCATCCGTAGACAAGACCCCCATCCCAATAAACGATTTCGAGGCCAAAATAGTTGGTCTGTCGTTTGCATCTCCAATGACTTGTGTGCCGAATGGTAGCGGAATGGTAGTCGAGATCAAGTATGTGCCTGGAGGTATGTACACGATTGCGTTCTTGAGCGTGGACCCGTTGCAGTCTTTACCGCAGCGTTTACCGTCCAGCATGGCGGCTTTGAATGCTTTAGTATCATCTGTGACACCATTTCCAACAGCACCGTAGTCTAGCACATTGCGGAACACTGCGTACGTTGCATTGTCGCCCCATGGTACAGTGCCCTTCCTGTCGATACCGCCCATCCAATAAGTACCTTTGGCAGCAACAAGGCGCTTCGTAAGGTTGCCTCTTAGTCCAACTGCGTCTGCTTCAGCTACCAGAGCTGCAGCATCTGCTATGCTATCGGTAATGTTCAGGAGGGGTGCGACTGGTTTTCCATCTTCCCTTGCACCTAGACCGCGTTTGGGCTTCGATTGCCCGATGATAGTGCCAGGCTTGAGCCCATAGTTATTGCGCATTGGGTTCAATAATCGAGCCTGATTCAGCTTGGAAGACTCCACGATAGCGTTTTCAACAATGATTCGTGCTTTTTCTAGGTCTGATGGAGAGGCGTTGTTCAAGAGAGGAGTGATGTCGGATGCGGAAATGTTTCCCGTGTCAGGTTGTCGCGCGACGATAGAAGATGACGGCGACACAGGCGTTTCGCGCAAATCACTATCGAGTTCTGTATCTTCTTGACGAGTTTCAAGTTGTTGCATCTCATTTTCTTCGATGTCGTAATGCTCGTCGAAAAAGTCGTCTTCGTCATCTCCCTCCTCATCCATCCAGCGTGTCGAATTCATGTAAGACATGGGTACCGTTGTGCCTGTCAGATCCGCGTCGGACCATGAGCTGTATCCTTCGGAGTCGTTTGCTGGGATGATGTATTGGCTCCCGAGACCTGCGTCTATGAGCTCTTGGATACGCGCCACTGCCGATTCCCATTTCGAGCCTAAGAATGTACTTGAATCGTTTGCATAGTCTCTTCCAGGTGTGTCTCGCCTATTTTGATTGACAAACTTCTCGCTGGAGGGCACGGTGCTGGCTGGGTCGTCATATGTCAAGATTCTCGCAGCGATGCCGTCGGCCTGATTGATCTGTCTAAAGGCAAAAAGTGCTACGCTATTTTTTGGTTGATATCTGGGGTGTACACGGCTATCAGCTGCCTTTTGATCTACGATGATCGTCTTGAGCTGTTGCTGTAACTTGTTATGGGCATCAGCTTGCCAGTTCTGTTCAGCCTTACATCCACGCGCGCAGCTGATAGCGGCACAGCGTGTATTTGATGCTACGTTGGGATCGTTTCGATCTCCGCCGCCTTCAACCCACGTAGCTGGTGGAAATTCATCGCACGAATACCGCATTTTGGAGAGTATTGTGGTCGCACCCACGCGATGGTTCCTGATCTGGTTGATGGAAGTGCCAGGCTCCAAATCTTTGTACCACCATACACCGTCATTCCGCATCACGTCTCGCTGGTTTGTTTCGGGGCATGGATGATTATCTTTCCAAGAGCTTGGGCAGGATTGCGATCGGCGCCTGTGCGATCGGGTACGACCTCTCTTGCCAGTGTTGAAGTCATAGCCGAATACGTTGTGCGGTAGACCACTTCGACGAGGACCAGTACCTCTTGGAGAAAGACTTAAGAAGGTTAACGCGTTTTCGCATATGTCTCTCATGTAATGGCAGTTGTATACGAGCCACACTTGTTTGGGTGAGATATCGAGTACGCGTTCCTCTGCTGCCGTTATCTCGGGACGACTGCACAGCATTTTGTCAGTCCCTTTACTTAGCATTCTCAGCCGGTATCCTGAGCTTACTAGAACCATCCAGTCACATATGTGTTGGTAACTGGATCAATCACCTGTCTGACATTGTAGTCCTGCTCGAACTGAGCCAAGGCTAAACGCCCAAGGAGCAAACTTTGGAAGGCCCAAATACATGTAAATAAGCGCAACAAAGCCATAATAAACTGGGATATGATTTTGAGATGGAAGTCAAATTTCGAAGCTCAATATTTTCCACTCACAGCTTCGCTTTGGATAACAAGTACACAGCGGCTTGAGCATTACTAGATAACTCGAGAGAGACAACGCTGCAAGCACGCAAAGTAACGTTTACCCTTGCATTGAGTTGTAGGATCCTACGTTCCGTCCGACCCAGACTATGCCTCACCGGATTATGGAAACGTTTTCGCCTAATATTATCCAGGCCTTAAAGTCAGTCGCCTAGGAGACTTGCAGCTTTCTTTCTCGTCATTTAAATTTCTTCGGTAACTATCTACCCGAATGAAGGCAATTCTAGCAAGAGAACTGGGGGATGCAGGGTTGCAGTGTCAAGAATCTGCGTGCATGATGCTCGGCCAACAGCATCTTGATTAGCCGCGAAGCTTTCCCTACCCGTTGCTTAATAGAATAAGCTGTAGGTAGATTACCTGAACACGCTCCGGCCTTGGCATTTCCGTGTACGTCTAGACAGATCCGTGCCGCAATCAGCTTGATTGCTCGACAGTCTCGTGATAGAGACGGAATTGGGTCTTCTGTGGTCCCCGAGGCATTTTTGCTACCTTGAGACTATGGAGCAGTTTTCATTTTCCAGCTCGCTAGGATAAGACCCTCGAGGGTATTTCGCATACCCTTTTTACAACAATCTTTGACATTTTTAGACTTGTTGTTGAGCCCTACTAGCAGCTGCTTGTGAGGCCTGTTCAATAACCTTCTTAATTTTCTCAGTCATATATACTACTTGAGCCGAAACACGTATAATACGCTGCTATCGAGCTCCCTGAAGCATATCCAGCTTTTCATTTGCTCGAATACGAGCATCTTGGGCTTTCTCTGCTCTTCAAGCAGAATCTTGCCTCGATACCTGTGCAGTTATTTATTGTTCATAGCCACCTTGACTTCTATGAAATTACAATAGTCCCTCGAGATCGGGTCTTTACGGCATGAACAGATCTCAGCGTCACCAGGATATGAACCATAGTAGAATACGACGAATTTTTACATTGGGCCGTTACAGATATCTCCCAGTCTATGGAAACCTTTGAAAATACCAATAGTGCTGCCAAATATATATTCAAATCCACTTCGAAAATGTAGTAAATATCGAAGTAGACGATGTCTTTCCTGAAGGCGATCAAAGACGTGAGGTGGCTACGGTCGTTCATTATGAGGAATCACATTGCCCAAATTCCGGTTGGCTTTGTATTATGGTGCTATCAGTTTCACTTCGTGCAACATATTTTGAGTCAAGTCGAGCTGGAGACAGGGGACTTACCATCCTGCACCACAGTCCACCGGAAAGATTCCACATTGGCCATTCTTGTTGCAACACCCTCCATACACCACGTTGCAAGTGTACTTGTTTGGGCCTCCACAGCTGCCATCGGGGGTAGTACCAGTCTGCCACGGCAAGGGGATTATGGTAGGCGATGGACGTGTGCAATTTCCTGACTGGCAAGACGTGAGACTGCAGAATGAAGCACCAGTACCACACTTGCCCTCGAAGTTGCAGCAGTCGCCCCATTTCCCTGCGCAGAGTCGATCCCCGTGTTGAGACCCACAGGTGCCGTCCGTGCTGTATGATTTGTCTCCCAAGCAGCCGCCTTCGAAACATGTACCATCAGCGCAATCTTCCCTAGAGGATTGTTAGACTGCGTTCATATGTTTCTTTCAGCTCGCGCCAAGAAATAGTTACTCTGATGCACCGCAAGTGAATGTGTTGGCATTGCAACAGGGGTAGTCGGTCCCAAGACAGGTCGCGTTGTTGTGTTTTGGGCCACAGAGGCCGTCTAGAGCCCTCAAAGGTTCGATGTCTAGGATTTGAAATGTTATCATCTACATCTTAAAACTTAAACAATTAAACACCATACTAAATTACTTACAACCGTCGATACAGTACTCTGACTTCGGCTGAATATTGGAACAATCCGTCTCGAGCGTCGGATTCAACGAGAAGAAGTAGTCGGTTGTGATCTCATACATGTTGCATATCTCCGTACAGGTATAATAGTTGACTTCATTGTATGTGTAGCCCCAAGCTCGGCAGTTAAGTTCGCCAGGCTTTACATCCCGTATGGTGATTCTGTCACCCGGGCTGCCCACAGGACTCGCGATTGGAGTCGATATCATGGGAAGACCTGTCACTTCTGCGAAGCGCCCGACTTTCGCCTCGTTGGACCATGTTACGGGTCGGCAGTCATCGGCGATGGAAAGGGTCGGAAAGCAAGAGAAGGTGAAAGAGAGCGCGAAGATTGCTTGCATCTTAGATGAAAACATCTGTGGAGTGAGATTGACGCGACTTTTGGGATTCAGTTCAATGAGGCAGTACTGACTTGACAATGATCTTGGCTATGAGGATCGAAAAATATGTAAAATCACGTATGGCCTAAAGCAATTTTACTCAGCTTACACCTTGCGCTGACCGTTCTTTAGTGATCAATACTAAAGGTGGCATCCAGTGATGCCCCGAAGACTACCCAACGTCACGCAAGCCAATGTTGCCTTGCATTTCCCAACGAATTTATATTGACAATAAATTGGTCTGCTGATACGGAGAACTATACAATGCTCTCATCTAGGATGACCAAATTACATCGTAAGATGTTCAACGTGGTTTGCCAACTTGCATGTCTCGAGTACTGATGTCCGTCTGCGGCACAGTCAAGGTTGCATCCGCTAGGTGACATGGTAGCTGACCGTGATTAAAATATGTAGTCTAATATATCCATGCAGCTGCATTCTCGCTCAGCGAGAAGGTTTGTGTATGTGATTAAGCTTAGATTAGAGTCTTCCAAGAGATCACTGTTTCCGCACTGGTCCTGTAAGATGAGGAGCCCAGAGCTAATAATCACTTCTCATCTGAGCCATTCATGATTTTGAAACTTAAAATCAGGAAACCCTCGGTATTTGTTAAGTCCAGATATTTACTACAAGGTCACTGATCTTCAATACCAGGGCGGCCATGCAGATCCTTAGTCTTCTCGTTCTTTGTATCCCTCCAACTTTGGGGTTAAGCTCCCAGCACAGAAGCTCTCGAAGTATCAACTCGAATTTCAGACCTGAACCGAAAGCCAAATTCGAAAAGCGGGCTTGTGGCGAAACTAATGCCCGCGTTTGCTACGGCGTTGGCGGGGGCGAGGCGCAAAACCTCGATATCGCCGATATTGCCTACGCCGCATCATACTTGCGATATCTGGCCGACAAGAACAACAACCCACTATGGACGATGCCCCCAGAGTTTGACTGCTCCGAGTGGGGCTTACCTGTCGTCGATGCTGGAACTGTGCTTGTACTAGCTAAGCACATCAAGCCTCGCACCAACTCCTCGGTCACTTATCACGATCTGGCTCGCACTATCGATGGTGGCACTGAAGCGACGCCTACCCAGATAGCTGCCTCTTTATTAGGTGCGTGCGGATCTGGAGGCGGTATGATGGGTGTTACGACTGATGACAACGATCCGGCATACAACACACCTGCCTACAAGACCTCAGGCGCAAAGCACCAGGATATTATTGTCAAGATTGTAAGGGCTCCAGCATCTTGATGTGGCGATGATCGAACGAGCCAACCGGCCGATCAAAGACAGATCCTGGTATTTCATAATGCAATTGAAAGAGAACCAATGTCAGCCGAGCACATCAGGCCCCAAGAATATGTAAAATGGGATTTTCCCGGGATTCCTCGTTACTTGGTTACGTATCTTGGTTTTTCATACCAGCAATCTTTGTAGCTCGTTCAATACAACAACCGTTGCTTCCTTTACATCTCTCCCTACGTACATCCGTAAGACTACAATGGGGTCGGTTTAAAAGCTCCATCCATGAAGGACCAGTCTGTAGGCCGCTCAAAAACTGACAGTGTTTTCGTGAATTCACCCTTTGGAGGCTCTTTCGACATGCTCTCTCGCCAATCTTCCTCCGTTTCGAAATTTATCTGATCTGGCAACCAATGACTGATCATTAGCTTGGTGTCTGTGGGCAGGGGTTCGTTCTTCATCAAATTGCCTTCAGCGCCCAAAATGTCTTCACGCCGCCCCAATAGCCAAGGGTGGACCACCGAAAGGTAGTCGTGAATGGTAAGGAACGCTCCACTAGCCTTAACGAGTAGCGTCTCACCCTTCTTCCGTGGGCGGTCAGCACGGCAACACCTCAATAGGTGTACCTCGTCCTCTTCGTCCGAGTCCGGATCATAGTCTGGAAGATCTCCGAAAAGAAACTCATCGGGGTCCTCTCCGCTTTCGTCTGGATGATGACAGAATCGATGGAATTCGAGCCACTGATACTCCCAGTCCTCGACATTATCGATGTGGACGGTGACAGAGGAAACTTTAGGTTCAGTGAAGGGAGATCGGGATATCGGGTGCCAAATGATTGAGGCCGCAGTCTGGTCGCCATATGGCTCTGTCGGAATGTGGGCATCGTACTTCATTCCATGCATCACCTCAATTGCGCTGCTTAGTGGACCTTCGAGAGCCCACTTTAGGCGCTTCGCATCAGGACTGAAGCCTATTGGCTGACCAGCTTCTCGATACACTTCGTAAGCGGGTAAAATCGTGGTTTCCGTCGTTCCAGAGCCATCCTCAGACATTTTCGCGTATTCGACGCCGAATGAAGATAAGATGTTAGAGTTTCAGAGCTGGGTATCGATACTAGACGGAGAAGCTTTTGTAGCATGAAAGTGGTGGTCTGTGATTATCTAGAAGCAGGCTGCAGCTTATGGCACGGGTCCAATTTAGGCTGAACTGCTATCGTTGTTGAAGTTATTGCGGCGTTGGCTGCATATTACAGTAGGAGCGCAATCGCCCGAAAGAATGGACGATGATTGGCTATAAAATTTGGCTGCTGATTAGATGTAGTCCCGATCTCTAGCCTTTTTTCGGTCCCTATTTGGGGGTGGTAGTCTTGGCAGATATAAGCTAAATACTTTTGGGGTTTGGTCACCCAAAATCAGTTGGTGAAGGTGCCTGTGCTCTGTTTCTTCGATAGCAACACACCTAGGGACTAGACTATGCCGCGCGGTGCAAGACTCGGCCGGTCATGTGCCTAGGAACGGATACAAATCTCGGTGAAGTCAGTCTTACCCTTATATAACAAGTCGTAGCATTGCTTTCGCCCTTAAAACTTAGCAGACGGATAGAGACTTGTAGCAAAGACCCGGATTTTTGACTTGAGGTCAAAAGTACACCAATTGTAAGATTCTTCCTAAGTAATGATAGCGGGAGTTCTTTTAGGCATGGGCATAGTTCCCTTGTTTCAGCAGCCAAGCAAAACCTTCCGCCATGTCCTCATATGCCTGCTTGGCTTTCCCGAATGCCGGATAGACTTGCCAGAATGCATGCGGTAACCCTGGATAAACATCCAACTTTGTCATGATACCGTACTCTTCCCGAAGTACTTTCTCGTATACTATGCCTTCATCTCGAACAGGATCGATGCCACAGACTTGAAGATACGCAGGTGGCAGTTCAGCATGGCCGTTGGGATCATTGAAAGCTGCAAAGAGCGGTGATCGGATGTCGGCCGCATGCGCTTTACGGAACATGACTGTCATGTCATATCCGAAAAGCTTAGGAGATATTTTGGCCTGCTCCCAGGAATGATAATACTCTTTAAATTGCTCTGGCACAGTCTCGGGGGGGAGGCAAGACGGAAGGCTGAGGAATTGCCCGGTCAGCGGTGGAGAGAGATTGCCGTCCCGAGCCAAATGAGTGAGTACGATGGATATGTTGCCGCCAGAGCTTTCACCGCCGACAATAAATCCAAGTGAAGGATCGGCTCCAAGCTCAGTCGCGTTAGAAGCGACCCACTGTAGTGCGTCCCAACAGTCGTTGATGGGGGTGGGAAATGGGTGTTCAGGTGCCAGGCGGTAGTCAACGTTGACACAAACAGCATTGAATCGCTGGACAAGACTGCGACAGAAAGGCATGGCCAGAGCAGAGCTGCCCATACAGTACCCACCGAAATGGTGATACACTATTAAAGGCGACCCTGTCCTCGGTTTTTCAGGACGATGAATTCGAAGGGGGATTTCGAAACCATCCCTGGCTGGAATCCTTTTGATGAATTCTTCGATTCCCTCCGGTGCTAAGCTATCCTCTAAGTCTTGTTCCATCTGCTGTGTCATGGATCGCACAACTGATATATCGAGCTGCATGGAAGCCATGGGATGGTCGTTCAAAAACTATCACTGTCGTCAGTCACAAGATTAGTCAAATGCTGGAGACATCAAACTACTTTTTGGAATTCCGGATCGACCTCCATAAGTCTCTGAGCGGCACAATACTCCATTTCGTTTGTTGTTGGATTCTCAGACATGCAGTAGGGGGATAGAGTATGAGCCTACAGGTAAGTAGATGTCCAAATTGCCAACCGAACATCAACAGATTTATACTTTTCATACGTTGATTACATCATCGCTCATGGTCAGCAGTCATTAGCAAGCTATCAAGAGGGAAACGCGTTAGGTGTGACGGACATCGAGTGCATGTCCGAGCACTGCAGTCAATATTCGGCATTCTGAGTCGGCCGAGAGCTCTCAGCCGCGCATATTCGGCATCGCAAAGACAAATGTTACTCAAGTTCCCAAATCTCAACGTTCAAGAAGGATCTACTCCTCATCGATAATGATCGCAAACTTCCGGTCTTTCTTATTGGCTCGCTCGGAAACTAAACTAGATACGTGTTATATGAACGACTACGGCTATCTATGCATCCTGCACCACGACGCCACTGGACGCCTTAGTCTTACATATTCTATGCTGTCCTTAGTTTGCTGTAGCAGCGACTCGGAAAACAAGGTTGACCCACTAAATTTTAGAAGAGTTTCCCTGTATAAAGTGAGAAAACGCAAGCACAATCTTGCCATTGAAATTCTAATCTTTTAACTGTTCATGAATTGTAAAAATAACTATCAACATCTAACGGACAATCGAAATGACGCGGATCGTACGCATTACTTTCTTACTGCGAAAGAGGGATGACATTACGTATGAGGAGTTTCATAAGTAGTCAGTTGTCCCAGCGATCACCCTGCATCACACGTTCTTGCATCGATTTATACGAGGTCAACATGAAGCTAATGAACGAGTATTCTCAGTTGGTCCGAAACTCATCCTGAAATTTGGCTTTCCGTTCCAATTGTGAAAGAAAAACTTGTCAAATACTCTCAATTCCACGCCGACGAGAAGCTGGATCTTTCCGCTACAGGGTTGCCGCCGACGGCTTCTTTCGACGGGGCAGCGACCATGTGGGCCAGAAGTCTTGAAGATATCCATGCCGTGAGTTGGACTCGAACCTTGGGCTGTCGTCTAGGCTAACAGATTTCGCATTGAAGATATTCACCGACCCACAATATAATGCTATTGTCGTTTCTGACGAGGAAAAGTTCATTAAACGCAATGACTCGGTGCCGATCATAGGCTGGGACGAGGATAAATACGTTACAGATGCGCAGGAGTGAGAAAAGGAAAGAACCTACCCGAATAACCTTTCCACCTACAGTTCTTTTATGAATTTGAAATACAAATGATCAAAGATTACTCAGTATTCTTGTACTATTTCCTAAGCTGAAATTTTTTTCTTTTTTAGTATTATCGCAAATAGATAGTGTCAAGAACATTATATGTTCTTGTGATGCAAGACTTCTATCAGTACTTAGGTAGCCGCCCACAAGTTTCCGTCACCAAGCTGAAAATCATACCCGGTCAACTTGGACTTCCAAAGGCTGCGCATTGACATCTTGTTTCAATTGCCGCAACCTGTGTGCTACTTGGAGCATTTCTTCGAGAATTGGCGCCACCACTGGACCTTCGACACCTGGAGGACGGAGTGACAACGTGACAATGGCCTGAAGCACAACGTGGAAGAACATGCTAAACATAGCACCGAGGCGAGCACGGGCAGTTGATTGACACAACTCTGACTGTTCGATGAATGCAAAACCCTCCTTCCAAGTTCGAAGATTTTCAAGAATGACAACTCTTTGCCTTATCAGAGTCCCAGCCTGACCATCTTGTGCTAGAAGCGAGATGGCCTCCAGTAGAGCTAGCGTGGACCTGCCCATATCAGCGAGTTGGATATTGGCATTCCTCACAGCAACTCGCTCTGCAGGGAGTGCCAAGTCACCGGTTGCGACACCTTCCGGGAAGAGAAAATCCCCCGTTAGCCCATCAGGGGAAGGAGTTAAGAACAGTTTAATGGCAAACATGTCAATCGGAGGCATGCCTTGAGAATGCGCGGCCTTCAAGCGGCCATCACTACCAAAATATGGACGGCTGAAAGCTTGATGCATGATACGAAGCCCACGAACAAAATGCTGGGTGGCAGACGTGAAATCATCCAAGGCTAATTCAATACTCATGAACAGCTGGCAACACACTAAAGAATATCGTATCGCAGTAGTGTTGTGAGTTGACATTCTCAGCACCAGGCTCCTTATGGCATGGGCATATTCCTGCAAGCCATGTTGCACGCCTGGAGCGACTACTGATATCTTGAAAGCGGGACCACCGCTCTGCTCAAACACCCTGCGTAAAGTACTCAACGAGACTAGGGCATGGTGTACGGCTGGCTCAGAGGTGGCGCAGAGAGTGGCCCGTGCCTCGGATTCATAGCTGATACCGGTTGCATAACGCAGTCCCATGACGGGAACTGGCTTGATGGTGAAATGCCTTGCAAGATATTGCACATGCTCTGAACTGGGAACATGCATCATCTCGATAGGCAGACGTGAATAATCAATCGACGATCTCGTTTCGATGGGTGCATTCTCGGAGCTAACGAAAAATCTGAAGTTTGACTGATATCCGTCACATTTTCTTCCAGTTGTGAAGCATCTGGCGCAGTTCGGTTTCCGTTCATCGCACTTGACTTTTCGAATCCTTGTGAAGATGGGTCAGCTCGACAGGAAGAAATTACATTGAATTATTGCCCCCACACGTACTTGCAGGTAATGCAGCCAGCTTTGGATTTCTGCGATGCCTGTGACATATTCCCAGGTGTTGGTTGGTTGCGGTGCAGGAGTTAAGCACCAACTACGAACCAATAAAGATGCGAAAGTACGACTTAGCAACATTCACTGGAAGCAATGTGGGGGGCTAGCTGTGATGCTCCTGGAATGTGAACAAAACCGTACCATAACGCCCTTTCTAGCAGAAGCTGGAGGCTAAAAGATAAGGATCGGGTCGAATCCTTCGTCTGAATTGGAGTATGAGAGTATCCAGCTAGGACTCCTTGTAGTCGCGGAACTAGAGCTGCAGCGATACTGCTTTGGGTAGAAAAGGCGAACCAGCCTATCACAGTGCACAACGGGTTGCGGGGCTACGTCTGACAAACAATCCTCTGGCTGACTAGTCGGTCCAAAGTAGCTCGCTGATCGAGCGTGCTTTCCTCTCCATGCAATCCATCACGATCATCATATAAGGAAACTCAACGTTCACACCCAGATTGCGATACCAATCACTAGGAACTGAAGGCTTCCGATCTAAAAATTTTCGATTTCGGGAGTCGCAAACATGGGCGGGGCTAAAGTACTCATTATGATGGCTGATTACGGTCAAGACCCAACTGGTTCGTTTCACGATGGCCGTCAATCCTCGAGTGGTTGAACGTGGAATTTCAGCGAACGTTTCTGCTAACACTTTTCTCGATTTGTAGAAACTGCCGTTCCTTACACTGCCATGACCGCAGCTGGATTTGCGGTTCATTTTGCCACTGAATCTGGACAAATCCCAGCATGCGATCGAAGAATGCTGGAGGGCCTAACTCAGAAATTTCTGGCAAGTTTATCTCTCAGTATAAAAGGGGACAATAAATGGGGCACGGGTTCAGGGTTTCAGGGTTTCATGTGCTCGTCTAACACAAAATCTAAGTCTCAAGTAGGGCGCAACAAGAGCCACCATTCAAATCTACAACACTATGGTCGCCTCGGATGAATTTTGCCACCCACTCGCCTGGGACTCAGTAAACTTTTCGCTTGAGCCTTATGATATGGTTCTGTTCCCCGGTGGCCACGATAAAGGCATCAGGCAGCTGATCGACTCTCCCATTGTGCATCGATTGATGGTAGAATATTTTCCAAAAACGAAGAAACCTAGTAAGAAAGCTGTGGCGGCTATTTGCCACGGAGTGATGGCTCTGTCCAATGCCAGAGATGCTGATGGAAAAAGTCCGATCCGTTCCTGCACCACAACAGCGTTGCCTTCGTTCATGGAATCATTCATATACTGGGGTACTTTCCCCGTACTAGGAGACTATTACAAGACTTACGGAGCCGGATCTGCGAATGTTGAGGAATCGGTAAGCTACGTCAGGCCGGTAAAGTGTGGTCCATGAGATTAATGAATGTGAAATCAGGTCCGTAAAGTTCTGGATGACGACGAGAGTCAGTGGAAAGGCAGTAAGGGTTTTACACCGTGAGTTATTGCACACTCTACGTTGCTCTCTAGCATTGAGATTTCTGAATTACTAAATACCTCGGCTGACACGTTGTGATGTAGATTTGTTGTAGAGGACGCGAACTACAATTACATCACCGCACGTTTTCCAAATGACGCAGACTTGTTTGGAAAAAAGCTAGTAGATCTTCTCAGTACCTTTTAGTATTAAATTGAAACTCGATTTCTGCGATGTTCACCGTGATCTCTCTACGCTCGAACCAAAAGATCCTTCCTCACTTCTCATTATGTTGTACTGATCCAGAGCGCCTATGCATATCACGAATGATGCTGGGCTTGCGCGTCGACCCCGTCTCAATGTCACCCGGAGAGTCCGACCCACCTTCGAGCGCCCCGGCGTCCCTCATCCGAGCAAAGTTCTTCTCTGCCTCCCAGTTCCAAATACTATCCGCAGCAAACAGCAAATCGATTTCTTCTAAAGTCCGCTGATTCGTCTCTGGGTACAGTGCCCAGACCATAGGAATAGACAATGCGTTGCAAGCCGCGAATATGTAAAGTGTCTTCTCGTTGATGTGTTGGAACATGACGGGACAGAGCAGGGTGAGCCAGCCGTTGCCGATTGACCATCCCACTACACCCCAGGCATTCCCTTTAGCACGGATCTCCAGAGGAAAGATTTCAGCCGGGTACAGCCATGGAACCGTAAGCCAAGTCGCGCCGAACACGAATGTGAATATGAACACCATGGATACAGCTGCGTTGCCATAGGATGAAGCCTTCCCCGAGTCGCCCTCCAGTCTAGCTTGCTGACCAAGGTATGAAAACCCACCAGCAAGTGCCATAGCGATGCCCTGGCCAACAGAGCCCCAATATAGTGTCCAGCGTCGGCCGATTCGATCCAGAGTGAATACGCAGATCAAAGTCGAAAACATATAGAAGATATTGTTGAGACCAGCGATCCACTGACGTTTCGCAGGGCTCATGCCGGCAATACCAAAAATTGTTGGTGCAAATATTGTAACTCCTGTGTTGGATCTAGACTCAGCCACCTCGTGCTAAAGGGGCTTTAATAGAGAAAGGGTTACGAACCTGCTATTCCCACCCACTCCTGCATGATCTGAAGCCAAACAACAAGCTGGACACGTCGACCAATGTGGAGCTTTCCCGTGCCTTTGCCGAAGAGCATATGGACATAGTTCTGTCTCGCGAGTTCTGTACGCTCCAGCTCGCAAGATGCTACAATGTCTTGATATTCGGTTTCTGCGTTTTCCTTATCGTCGCCGGTGTCACCGCGGAGTCGGCCAAGTATGTAGCGAGCTTCGTCTCTGCGGCCGACTTTGACAAGCCAGCGTGGGGATTCCGGGAAAAAGGGAACAAGGACCATGAGCAAAAGAAGCATAGGAATCTGGAAGGCGACTGGAAAGCGCCAAATGAAGGATGAGGTTCCATCTCCATAAAAGGAACAACCGTATTCCAGCCAGTAGGCGATGACGACGCCAAATATGTTGAGTGTAAACTCAATAGCAATGAACTGACCACGCGATTTATGCTCAGCAGTTTCGGTGGCCCAAACGGGTATGATAGCGTTCAGGATACCGGTACCCCAGCCATTGACAAGGCGTGCACAAATCATCCACTCGTGGTTCATCGCTGAGCACTGCAATGCTGCCCCAATGGTAGCTACAGCAGCTCCAACAAATACTGCCTTGATCCGGCCATATCGATCTCCAAAGGATCCTCCTACGAGGCAGCCGACTAGTGTTCCGAGATAGTAAACCGAAACTATCCCTCCCTGAAGTAGAGAGTCGTCCACAACGACGCCACCGTCGGGTCCTTTGTGGCCGAAACCCATGCGGGTATAGTAGTCGTAAGCTGTATTGACACCGCCCATCATGCCTTGATCATATCCAAAGAAGAGGATGGATAGCCCAGCGACGCAGTTGATGCTACATTCAATTAGAAACTTATTCATTGATAGCAGCGATCTCTGGGAAGGAAACCTACGCAATCAACAACGATCGCTTCTCGAATCGATGCACGACATTGAGTCTGTGAATTTGATCCATCGTGGGCGATGAGACTCTCCTTTGGAGTCGTATGCCCAAGGTATCTTATTCGGTGCGAGAGGCAAAACAAAGCTGCTTAGTCTGTAATCTAAGCTGTGATAAAAATTGGCTCGACTGGCAGACGTCGCACGGAATTATATATCTGAAGATGCCAAGTGAATTCAAAGAGAAACAACCTCCGCATAAGCTTCTCGAAAATGTGGGGAAACAAGAACTAAAGCATTTTCCGCCGCCAGAGAAGATCGACATGCGTCAACGGGGATCAGCAAGGTGAAGGCTGGGTCACATTGGTCGTCAGAAATTCCCTTCGATCTGCGGTAGCTACATTTGTATCAAGCAATCGTGACTGGACGCGGTAAATCGGGGTTTTATTTCAACCTCATGCTTTTCGGCATCGTCATTGGACGGGGCTATTCGGACGCTCCATGAGATCCGCGATTGAGGATTAGTCCCGTGCTTAGTGCACTTGTGTTCGCCGTCAGCATTTATGACCAGGAATTGTACAAGACACGATCATTATTCAAGCAAGCGACTTGCTCTGCGCAGGAAGTATCTTTGGACGCAACTATTTGCATACCTAGGTACTTACCAAGACTTGAGACATCATGAAATCGAACCCTTTAAGATATGCTGAACCCCAGAGTAAAATATTTCGGGATCCGCAAGGTCGATGATGTAGTGGGCCGAACTTAGCATCATCCTCCGCATGCATGATTGGGCGGGGCTGTTCGGACAAAACGCCGACGTCAAGTGCTTGTCACAATACTAGTGCCTCTGCCCCTTTGCGGGGAATGCGGGGAGACTCGCAAGCATGACAAGTTGCTTAATTTTACATCTGTTGAATGATGTCCTCCAATATTAGACGCGAAGCCTTCAGGTCCGGTGCTTCGTCTTCCCAGTAGCGAAGAGTCGACAATGAAGCCCGCACGCTCGAATCGTATCGCTCCTGCGACTGCTCATGCAGTCCAGTCTTTCGAGCAGCCAAAAGAAGTAAAGCACATGCAAAACTTTGTCTCGCCATTAGCCAGGTACCATGGTGGCGGTGTCGGACGTTCCATTGTGAAATCAGCCGTGAGCAGGTCAAAACATGCACTTCCACCAACGGGAGGATTGTATCACGCTCAGAGGCTTCGAGTGTCTTGTAAATCATGAGATAGAGGAAGGGGCGGTAGATTCTCTCTTTGATTTCAATCGCTCGAGCTTGCAGGTGAAATGCCAGTTCATTCTCGGCAGGGATATCCATTTCTGATGAAATGATGTTAGGAAGCGTGAGGTACCTAAAGAGATCCACTGTTAGCAGGACAACAATATGAAATCCACAAGCATTACTATCATACCATTCTGTAAGCTGCCTGTCTAGCTCTTCAGCTGTGTGCAGAATGTCTTGCAACGGCAAATAAATCCAGTTAGACTCGCTACTTTCATAGAACGATTGAATGACTCGTTGAAGTATCCGGCGTGCCGCGATGTCTGCCAAATAGTAATACCAACCAGTCTCTAGCTCATTATGAACACTGACTGAGGGCGTGGCTCGAGGTTCTGCATCTGGATCAGTGTGTATTCGGTATAGTTGTTCGGTGCTCGTAGCTAGCGGTGGTTGAGGAAAATGACTTGTGTAGTTCAATTTGGTCAGGCCCGAAGCAGGAAACCGAAACTCTACGGAAACCTCACTGCACACAAAGTTAGCAGAAACAATAAGAACAAAGATCATAATGCCCACTGTTCCGACTTTAGGCACGACCAGTATAGCCGACTCGCGCGAGCCTTACTGAGGAGACTATCGGTGATTTGATACTCGGGATTCATCCATATCAACGTTTGAAAGGTCACACAGGCCCTGTTGAAGGAAATGGCAGCTTGCAGGGGCCGTAAAGAGTACATCTCGTAAACTCCGAACATGAAGTAGCATTCTGTTGCCAAAAGGTTATTGCTGAGAAGTCCGATTCGCTTCCGTGATGCTGTATAGTATGCTTCCGCAGTATGGTAACCTGACGTGTTGGACAGACTGTTATCGGTATGCTCCTGGCCTTTCTGTGCGTGACTTGTCGGATGACGTGCGAACGAGGATGAGATTGCCGCCAGAGCGCATACGATAAGCTAATGACATTCTATTAGCATTCTATCTCACCGAAGGGTCCTTACTAACCACGAGGCAGCTAGATGCTTTCCAGTCAAACCCATCCTCAACCACTGCCTTGGCCATTTTTCTCAAATATTCTGGGTCGAATATGGGATTCTTCACATGAACATTCAATAGAAATGTTTCTATAAGTTGTGGTACATCCTCCTCACGAACACCGGGTCCCGAGCTAGAATTCTGACGTGCGACACCGCATTTGTTCGGTGTGGTATTGTCATTAAAATTGGGGGTGTGTGAAGTCCCATAGATATCATCGCACGGCAGGGTAGGATCGAAAATTCGAGCCTCAATCCAACGACGATCATATCGACCTTGAAAGATTGGCCATTCGAGAATGTCTTCACTAGATCCGAAGTACTCATGCCCTGGAATCGGGGCAATGTTGTCTTTTGCAATCTTGGCTGATGTTTGACTGATCTCAGTTACTGTACTGGTGCGGTGGGGATTATGATCGCATGGACTGGGTTGCGTTGACGCATCTCCAACCTCTTCGGCCCCGCCGGAAGAAGACTGTCTTTTCAGCTCGGCTATGTGCAGAGGCGACGTCCTGGTCTCGACCAAACTGATGAGGTATTCAAGGCGGTCGAGCACCTGGTTTTCAGACCTACAAAATAGTAAGTCGCTCGTCGTCGTTAATGTTGGCCAACGTACGACTCAGAACTCGGTTGATCTTGGTATAGGCATTTTGCTCCCAGTTCTAAGCACTTTGAGCAAACGGGCAGTCGATTGTCGCATTTCGTCTTGCGCGTACGACAAAGTTGACATGCTGTCACTGAGCGCTTCCTTGGAAAGTTTGCTTGATGTGATATTGCATTGATTCTTCTCTTTTTCGAAACCCCTTGCGGGTCTGCTTGATCAATCTCATGGTGGCCTCTGATACCTCCCAGAGGATACGTCCCAGACCCGGTGGCTGAGCTCATGAGTAGAGACTGAGATAACGCATATATTAATCATGTAATAAGAAGAAGGGTGAAAAGGGTTACGGCGCGAATTGAGCGAAACGCCAAGGGTGTGGTGTTGTGATGTCATGCTCCCACCTGTATCCATGTGCATGTCACGGTGCTGATTCCGCATCACGCTAAACTCAAATGCAAACAAGCATCCGAAGAAATGAGTGAAATCACCATTTACAATAACCTGAAGCTATTTTTGAAGCTGGATTGACCTAAGAAATGACCAATTGCTCACAGTAAATGCATGGTTTACCCCATGCTCCTATCAAATTTAAAACTCCTCATTAGGATCGTTATCTTTCAAGAATTCTACTGAATATTTGACCTACAGTTCTTCTACTTCAAATAATGTTCGAAACACACAGCTTATACAATGGCTAACTATATTCGGCATTTTCAAATCAACTACAGAATTAATATATATGTGGTCTGCAGAGACAAACGCTGATTTCAACGTGTTAACTTATCTCAAACATTCCACTAGATCATATCACACTTCAACTCGATTTTCGATCGTTTGTAGAATGCCCGAAAATACGGGTCTAATAAGCTTTCGATATAAACTCGATAACGTCTATCCACCTGTGGCGGAACAACCGCCGTGACGGAACGAAATGAGAGTACTTCAACTTTCAAGCAGTGTAAATTTCTGCACACATCCTGTTTAGTCTACTATTTACTTAAGCCATCTACTCAGGCTATTCCAGCATAGCAACAAGCCTACCAATACGAAAATTACGTTCCCATTGATGCCTTCCTACCTAATCTTTAAGGGGTGTGCCATTGAAGCGCAAACTCAACCTCCGCACCACACAACCACCAGAACACCTACACTACTGTCTCGCATCATTTATTACCCTGTATGTGAGCATAGAAAATCATTTGGTATCATAAGAAAACCAAATTCGCCATGAGGCTGAAATGGCGCTCATCTTGAACGGGGTCGGCAGCTCTGTCGGTACTTATTCAAGGCTGTCCAATCATGTAGATTCATCTACTTGCTGACACTGTTTCAAAGATGGCTGGGGGCACTGTAATTTACCGTACGTAGTCAACTTAACCACACCACCAACACTTCTTTCAAACAAAAAGCACAAGGGCCAAGCAACGTGATGACCCACCAGTCGACGATGGGCTTTGGAATTTCATCTTCAACTATTCAACACGATCGCATCGGCTTGCTTCTGGATATGACTCGCATTCGCTTGTCTAGCATAAGTCGAAGTCGCGTCAAACTCTTCTGGAGAGAACGCGCGCCATGTTTCTCCGCTTGTGCTCACCTCCAGCTCGCAATACCAGAATCAGCACGGACACAGTTGTAACCGCAAAAGATATAGAGCGGTTCTTATGCACACATACATGCGATGCTGGAATCCCTGTGACATATCCCTTCACGCACGCTCACGCGCTTCCGTCGAATAGCACCCTAAACGTCCATCGCACCCTTTGGAGTTGGTATGCGAGAGAAGTACTGGTCAGGAAGAACAGATTTGTAGATTGACTCTATCGAATTTGAATAACCTCAGCTTTTTCGTGATTACATGTAATATACTTGTCGCACTCAAACTCCGACGGAAGACCCTCAGGTCGGAAGTCATCAGTAAAGATGAAACAATCGCCACTGACTAGAGACCAGTATCCCTTCCCAGTTGGCCTGAGAACACATGCCGAAATGGTGCCTGACAATATAGATACTACGTCACCTTCTTCTACGCACCCAGGTACGATTGCCAAATCGTGATTGTTCAACAGGACAATGCTACATTGCTGGAGTGCCATTTCAAAGTCCTTGACAAACTCACCTTTATGGGGGCCATTGAATATTTGTATCTTCTTGCGTCAGAATCAGAACCTCACCAAAATAGATCAAATCAACTTACTGGCAGACCAGTAAAATGTCGATTGAGGTAGAGATGGAGAAGTAAACCGTCGATGAGGAGCATTGCTAATAGAGGTCAAGTCTGGTTATAATATTAAGCTCCTTTACTTACCATTGACAATATCTTGCCCGAGATTTGCAAGTGTTGTCTTGTCATCATGTAACCTTTCTGTACCGGAGAATCCCCTCAGGTTTGGAAGACTGTGATAGAGGTTTCTCATTTGTGTTTCAGTATCCTTAGATCCATTGAACGAGAACATACGACTTCTGCTAATTATCTCCGCATATCGACAGCCTGTGACAAGTAGTTCGAGAGAAGTCTTGCCACATTTGCTGGGAAATGAGCGCATCTCGTAATTTCCCTCATTAGCTGGCGCAATCGTGCTATACTCTTCAAGCATGAGTGGAAGGTTCTGTGACCAATCTGGAACCCATGAAGGCATCTCTAATTTGTGTGGGTGACGATTAGCGAGAAGTAAACGAGGCCCTAATACAGGCAGAAGAAGGATCGCAACTTGAGTGAAGCATTCCTCTAGGCTTTGGTCGTAATTAATTAAAGCATTAAATTCCGATTGTCCAGAGCCAGTTAAAGACTTCAGGGCGAAAACTCGGTCTCTGGGATCAGTTGCCAGGCAATTTCTACTGGCAAATAGGAGTTTCCACAAGTTGATTTGTGGCACCGAGACCTGTTCAGGTTGATCGTCAATCCATTCCAGAGGAAGCGGCCAATCAGTATCGGTCACCGCCTGCTTTCGATGGTAGCCAAAGTGCAATTTCTGGAGAGCTTCGAATGATGTGATGGCAGAGCCATACATGAAAATGACAGATGATTTCGCATAGACTTCCTGGAGAATCCATACTCTTTTGAACCAAGGTAATTCGTACAACGCCTCTAATTGCTGAACGACGCTATCACTCGGTGGATTCCGGGAATCATACGTTCCGAGGCTTAGGTGGCGGTCCACTGCTGCTAACTCGGCAAATAAGGCGCTACTCTCGGTGACCATTTCACCAAGAAAAACTACGACGCCAGACGCACAGCTGAAGATATCGGCCATAATACGAACCTGATGGGCTCTCTCCGCAAGATCTTCCTGATTAATACAGATGGCGTCAATCCAGAGCAGCCGGTCCATATGTCCTAGGCGCAAGCGCCGAAGGGCATCGTAGCAGTTCTCTCCGACAATGAGCTCTTTATCAGCATCGTGAAACTTGATTGCCTTGGTTCTACTAGTGTTGCCCCAGGTGTACGATAATGCTTCGTACTTGAGGGCTTGATGAGAAAGCTGTAAGTGTTGAATGGTACACGTAATAGGTTTTGAATCGTCCAAGCTCGGATGTAGGATGAGAAGCCGAATTGATTGGTCATGCTCTAATGGCTGGTATCGATAATGGAGCATATGGATGGAGAAAGAGCGTTAACAAGTAATCGGCTATCAGATATGAGTTCACAGGGAAAGGAGATCCTAGGCAGCAGCTTTAGGTATTATTGCAAATAGTAAGTGGCCTTCCGCAGCTTGGCTGAAACGGTTTGCTGGTTTCGGTAGGTGGGGTGTAGCGCGGCGTAAAATTATCTTTGATCGCATGCTTAGTCAGAGCAGGGTCTTGCTGCGCTAGCCATATTGATCCATGTGCTACGCCATATCGTGCGACCGATTACTTTGGTCCCATCGGAGAAACTTTACATTTTTTACACATCGGCTTCTCATTGGCCCTAACTCTCGGATTATGAGAAGTATACATCTTTCTACCTCGCAGGATATCCGACACTCAATAGCATGATTCAATCTGTGACTAAACAAGGTTACTTAGCTGAGTTCCATAACCTCGCCGGAACAGGACGATCGATAACAACCTAAGACCACCGTAATTTTGGTATCCGAACATAAGGATTTGTACAGAATAGGCAGGTATTTCTAGAGTGAGACCTATAGAAGCGAGTGACTAATAAGGCATTTGTAAGATTCTAAGGAGTGTGGATATGTCCCGTTACGGGTGTTGTTCCGCTACGGGTGGATGAACATTAAATCTTTTGTGTGATCGTGGTTGGCGGGACCTAAAGGTCGCGGTCTAAGTTGGAGCACGATCACATTTGCAAAATTAAATGTTTCTCCATACTTGCTTGTTCTTGCAGTTCTTCAACGTTGAGTAGGTACTCTTTCGATAGCCCGACTTGTATAGAAACGTTTACGTTGCGAATCAATGTAATGAATGAAGTTCAAAACAGGGCCCTCGGCGCGAAGCCGTTGCGCATTTGGTAAGGAACAATCAAGAAAGGTCCGAAGACTCAGTTCAATTGAGGAGCATAAGTCGGTGTTGGTTTGCTCGAATCAGAAACAGTACTCTGTAGAGTGGTTTGGGCATATTTGGAAGTTACTTCATCAAATCGAGTTTCAAGCATTTGTTTTCATCGCACCATATCGACCCGATCGTCAGGGTAGGCACCGCATTTGAACTAATCCAGCACTACTATTTGAAAAACACACTTCTGCAGTTTTAGCCTGTACGTGGCCAATCGAAGAACTGCAAGCCTGAACGAGTGCGGAAGCGAAGGGCTGAAGACCTGAGGCCAAGGTTCTCGCCCATTCTCAGCCGCAAGCCACAATGCAAGGCTGCGCACCCACCAAATCGTTGAATTGATTCCCTGTAAAAGGCATCCCCGCCCCAGGATCCGCAAAAAATGTTTGCTACGATCTAATCATTCCTTACGTTGAATGTCCATTTGTTTTACGAGTACCCAGCGATGCAGCAACATTCATATGGCTATCAACAGACACCCTACGATTACGCGATCGGGCAACAAGTGGCATATTCCCATCATGCGTTTGATGAGATAGTCGAGAAACCTTCTCACCCAAACGTTGTGGAGATCCCTCATCAAACAAAACTTCGAGCAACTCAGCGGGAGAAATACTATGTCCCAACCGCACTCCGGACACCAGCGCTCCTTGCATTCTGCCTCCTCGCACTGACCGTCTTCGCGTTATTACAATTTGGCTCCGCCAAATTTGTTGGTGCGCATGGACTGGATTCACTCGTGAAGTCGCCGTCGAAAGAGAAACGTGCCGCATTCGCTCAGTCGTCAGACACGCCATACTGTCCTCCCGGAGCAACTTGCGCCCCCAATCCTGCTAGCTGGTCCAACCCATACGATCCAGAACACAGTATAGAACCCGCGACAGGTCCCAACCCAGGAAGCTATGGCAGTGCGGATGCAAGGTACTTCTTAGGAGCCTACGTGCCCACGCTTGTCGCCATCGGTTTCAGTATCTGGTGGAAGTGTATCTTCGCCAGCCTAAAGGAGACGGAACCTTTCCATCAACTTACAAAGCCCGGGGGAGCCAGAGTCGATGACTCCCTGTTGTTATCGTACGCCGGGTCGATGTTACCAGTGGTTATACTCAAGAGTTTCCTGTCAAGACACTGGTTGACGATGATCGGAGCTGTGAACATGGTGCTCATTACCGTGTGCACCTTGTTTGCTGCGGAGACCATGTTCCTTATAGGCGAGGGTGACGGCTGCGGTGTCATCGTAAACGCTAAAGGCGACTATAATAAAGACTGTGACATTGAGTTGACAATGCGTCCTGCTCTTGGCTTCGTACTTGGCATAATCCTCTTTGCTGTCGTCCTTCTGGCGATCCTGGTCGTCGGTATTCTTCGGCGCAGCTCAACTGGGTTGTTCGCAGAAGCTACAAGTATCGCCGGACTCTCTTCTCTGGCAAGTCTGCAGTTGTGTCGAGTGTCGCGCCAGTCGCTGGAGAACTCTCGCTCTCGGTACACGATATGTCCTTCGCAAAGTGGACCAAACGTCCTAGTCGAGCTTCCACAGGACGCGCCGCAACCTTCTTCTGTGCAGCCACTGGACGACCTCCGAGTCAAGTTGACAAGGACAAAGAAAGAAGGGCATTGGGAGATGAGTCCCTACTCCCTGGCGTTTTTCTTTCTTTTTCAAACCGGGATCCTCGTATTGATTATCTACTATCGCTACGTTAGCAAACCTGGCACCGGAAATGCATTGGAGAACTTCATGAACAGCGAGTCGTTTGGTGTTCGCCTCTTCATGACAGTCCTTGGTCTCGGAACTAAATTCTATTGGGGCTGGATTGAAAAATACGTCCGACATGCCTGGCCTTACCTGATGCTTGCAGAGCCCGAGGGAGCAAGCGCGGATCAAAGCGTGCTCGTCAAGAGCAGCGGGCATCCTATCACGGCGCTTTTTAATCGCAGCACATGGAAGAGTCCTCTGGTTGCCGCTGTCACTCTGATGGCTACATTCAGCGAGGTTTTGGTCATCACACTTAACGCTGTACCGTTTACTATAGCCACGGCATACCAAGCATTCCGGATCTCCGTGTACATTAGCATGGTCATTCTGGCTTTGATGATCACGACGAATGCTGCACTGATCATCTGGAGAATAGTAAATATTCGAAAACTAAATATCCCGCACATTCCAGAGTGCATAGCGGATGTGCTGGATCTCTTAGAGGATGGCCAAGGATGGAATGCATTGGGGGCTTTGAAGGAGAAAGAAAGAGATGGCGTTGTAAGAAATTGGAACCAAAAATACGGAATAAGAAAGCTGAGTGACAGATGGGTCATAGTTGCATGGGGATCCATGGGCAGGTGACTGGGATAATCTGGTCATATTCCAACAGGTAGCAGCCTATCTATATTCTCTTGTAAATTCTCATTCAGCGTACCTAGCACCTACACTTTGATTTTTGAACAAAGTCTCAGCCAGAATGGGGTTTTCTGGAGTCCCATGCGGAAGGGTGGGCAGCCAGGAGGCGTGAATGATTGCATCATACCTATTCATAGACATGTGGCGGTCCGATGAAAGCAGTCTAACGCAGAGTGTTGTTGTTCAGCCCAATCTGCCACGTCGAGGGCTCACGTGACCCTGTTGGACCCCTGCAAAATGCCTCACCGCCTGTCGCCAGGCGTAAACAAGGCAAAAACAAGTCGTGAATGATAAGGCCGAAACAAGGTTGCGCTGTCAAACAAATGCCCGTGAAGTCCCACTGTCAGGGGGCACACTCATTCACATTCATTTTATCCATTTCATCATCTCTCCGCATTTTCTTAGTTCAGGACCCTCCTCTCGACGGTTGAACCGCCTTATTTGAACCCTGCATACGCCTTACTGCACGACACTTCGGCAAAACATCGAACACGACGTCATCGCTCCCACTCGACCAGAAGTCGCCCTACCGGCAAAGACGGAACGCAACAATGTGCTTCCACAACTACACTCAACACAATGGTTGTGGACACATCGGCGAGTCGCACACTCACCCGTGGACGTTGTGTGATGCAGCCATCCGCCGTCTGAATGAGCTCCGCGGACCAAACTCTCCGCCCCTGTCCCCGGCAGGCCTAGAGTATGGCGGTCCCGTGAAGCGCACTTCATCGACGCGACGCTTCTTCTCTCTGAGCGGAACGCTGTCTCGCTCAAATACTACTGCATCGTCAGCGTCTCGGCGCGCTGTGTCCAACCCCTCGGGCGCAACCACACCGCGTGCATCCACATCCAGCTACGGATCATACACGCAAACACTAGCACTGGACTACTCCACGCTCCCAGACCACCAACTCAACGGCGTGCGCTGTGCGGACCCAACTAAACGCACACACGTGAGCCGAGAAATGAAAGTCTGCAAGCTATGCCAGAAGAATGTCGACGACATGCGCTCCATGCTCGCTCGGTACGACAAGACGGGCAACATCCGTGGCACCATCGCTTTCGAAAAGTTCCTCAAGTGGGAGGGCGAGGGTGCCGGCGACGGAGAAGGTGATTTGACTGTGCCAGTCGACGACGACGAGCCCGGCGCCATCTATGGTGCAAGGCAAGCCATCATCATGGGTGTTCCCGAAAGCGCCATGAACGCTGGCGGTCCCAAGGGTTTGGGTACGATGGAGCGAGAAAATGGAGGGTATTTCAAGGGATATGCTGAGAAGTATTAAGTCATTCATTTTGGTATGAAGAGTGCGTAAGTGTGGGTGTTGTGAGGAGGAGTAGAGTGTCATCACGCAAGTCATATTGAGCCATTTGGCGTTTTCCTTGTGTACTTTGCAGAGTCTTGCTTGGAACAAGCAAATTGCTATTTCTTTTGTTTAAACTACTAGACTGCTACACTACCATCAACTCAAAGACAGAATGTACCATTGTGTTGTCCTCTACAGCTATTTGCCGATGTGAAATGTAATGTCTCTCACCGCTGGCTAGAGTATGCAGGTGAAATGAATACAGGCGCAATTTCCTAACATACACATATATGAAGCGCCTCATAATCTACCTGAGAACATTCCTGCAACCCAGTTGACCGCAGAACTTTCTGATCCACTCTTATCCTGCTCAGAATCAAAAGTGCGAAAGAAGCTAACAACCTTGCCGGCAAAGACTGAGCCAGGCATCTCTCAATCCGATTCCTGCGCCACGTGGCCGTTCCTCTAAGCCACTTCTAGAATTGTGTCAAACAACTACTCAGGTATTCAAGCCGACATACTACTAATCCTAGCAACCCAAGCAACAGCGCACTCACCCAGTCCTCTGAACACACAGTTCTCCATTCACAATGTGCCGAGAACTTCGGGCCCGGCACCATCACTGCACCCACACATCGCATTTAGGATGGAAGTACTGCAGCATGAGGCAGAAAGTGGACCGCATCCCTGCAAAAGCCCGCGAATGCGAGTTTTACGAGGGAGTTCGGTACAGTCACTTCCTTCGTAGACATGCGAGTTGCGCAGACTGTAAAGAAGTGCAGCGCCTACGAGAGCGCTTGGAAGAACTGAGGAGGCAATGGAATATCAATGGCATCAATGATCGTGAGATATGCAAGAAGCGCAAGGCGAAACGGCTCTCAGGGTTGTTGAAAGGATTTTTAGGACATTAGCTCACTTGTCTGGACACGGTGAGAGAGAAGTGGGTATTCATAGCATTGTAGCTTAGAGAAATAATGATACTAAGCCCGGCTTACCATAACTTGGTCTCGAATCTCTCTCGGAGCTTCTCATACTTCTTAATGTCTCCAACACTGGGTCGGATGTGCTTGGCTGCTTCCAAGAAGTCCATCTCTTCCACTCTTTCGCCCTTCCGTCTCAAAGTATTTTGGCCAGCTTTTCGAAGAAGGCTTTCCAAATCGGCGCCACTAAAGTGGTTGCATACATCGTTGCGCGCCATCTCCGCCAGACTAGGGTTGATTACACCCCGTTGACTTATCAGAGCTTTGAGGATGTCTACACGTGCCTCAGGCTTTGGTAGCTCTACATAGAGCAGCGTCTCAAGTCGGCCAGGTCGGAGCATTGCTTCATCAATCATCTCCGGACGATTGGTAGCTGCAATCATATAGATTCCCTGACGTGCGTCCAAGCCATCGAGCTCTGTGAGAAGAGTGTTGACAACACGGGCGGAAGCTTCGTGCAATTCCGTTGAGCGCTTCGGCACGAGCGCATCCAGTTCGTCGAAGAATATCACACACGGTACAGAGGAACGCGCGCGCATGAATACCTGGCGAAGCGCACGTTCAGACTCGCCGACGTACTACATTTAGGGTCAGCAAACGCGAGCAAACAATGGAAATGGGCCGGAAACATCCAAGTCCTCTGGCCCATTACGAGCAATACGTGTTGGTGAGATGAGAATGTTCATGCTTACCTTGTTCAGCAACTCTGGTCCTTTAACACTTATGAAGTTCGCTTTTGACTCAGCTGCAACGGCCTTCGCCAATAGCGTTTTACCGCAACCTGGTGGACCCCATAGCAGGACGCCTGTCGGCGCAGATATACCAACTTTGGCGAATCGTTCGGGATTCTGGATAGGCTCAACAATGGCCATCTGCAGTTCGTCTCGAACTTTCTCAAGCGCACCGACATCCCGCCAAGTAGTGTCAGGAACGGTGGCGAAGCCCTCTCTCTTGGAAGATGGCACAATAGTCGGTAATACGGCAGTGAAGGCTTCCATGGTGATGGATGTATTTTCGTATCCTGCTGGCCTCTCGGCGTCTTTATTCCTTGCGCGCTTCACTAGGAGTCTCGTGGATTGTATGGAAGCGGATAGTTTTTTGGCGGTCGGGACGTCGTCCACTTCCATGGCAGTTTCGGCTTCGGCTGCTTGCTTCTCCAAGGCTACCCGATATTGGTCCATTGACCATGTACCTGCTTTGCTGACTAGGTCCTTCAAATCTGCACCAACAAAGCCCGCGGTCTGCTTGGCTAAAGATAGGAAGTCGACGTTGGGATCTAGCTTTGGTTTGCGGGTAAGGGCCCTTAAGATCATCTCGCGCATTGGCTCATTTGGAACACCCATGCTAATCTCGGTGTCGAATCGACCTCCACGTCGAAGGGCGGGGTCTAAGCTATCGGGGCGATTGGTGGCAGCCAGCACAATGACCGGTTTCCCGTCGTTTCCTTCCATAGCCAAGCTGTCCATGGAGATCAGGAGCTGCGCAACGATTCGTTTCTCCATCTGACTCTGGGCACTGTCTCGTTTCGGGGCAATGACATCAATCTCGTCGATGAAGATCAAGCAAGGTGCTACCTCCTTGGCCTTCTCGAAATGCTCTCTGATTTGCTTTTCCGATTCGCCAGACATACCAGATACCACTGACGGGCCGAGGATTTCGATGAAGGGCACCCCCAGCTCGGCTGCATATGCTCGACATATCATCGTCTTGCCACAGCCTGGAGGCCCATGAAGGAGGATACCGCGGGGGATAGGGATCTCGCGTTCGACATATTCTTCGGGGCTCAACAAGGGAAGAACGAGATGCTCTTTCAGCTGGTCAATGACTTTGTCCACACCACCGATGTCTTCCAAGGATGAGTGGGTTGGAGCCGATGTGTCGATCTTGGATTCTTGAGGCACAGCCTTCTTCTGTCTTTTACTTTCGCGCTCTCCTTTAGTCCTTTCACCATCTCGTTTCTTGGTCTTCTCGCCGTTCGCTGCTGGCGTTACGGATCCCGAGCCTGCCCATTGGCTAACAATTTGCCGGTTCATCCAGTCACCTGATTTCGATTCCTTGCTTTTGTCGTCTGCCTCTCCAAAATTGCCCTCGAGGTCGGCCATTTCGTCTTCGTCGTCCCCGCTCTCGTCTTCTCGGATGACATCGATGACTCGCTCAATGGATTCCTCGAGTTGTTTCTTTGATCGCCTTTTCAGACTTGAGTTGGACCGGGAGATGTAGTCGAACACAGTTGATAGGCGAAGCTTGAGAGGAGATTCGTTCTTTTCGTCCAGGTATTTCCGGACGACTTGGTAGACTTCACGGTCCAGGCCTTGTTGGAGGGTTGGGCGGCCGCGTGCCATGTTGGGTGGGCTTGGGCAGAGTGTACGGAGAACTTGGGAGGTCTTATGGTAAATTTGCGCCGTTGAAGAACCGTGATGGTATTTGATTCTCCAGGCCATGTGATGTTTACCTACAAAAAAGTTCGAGGAACGGGTGGCTTATCGATAAGCTAGCGTCGGGACTCCTTCGGCAGGCGCATACGTCAATCAAGGCAATGGCGCCGCAATCAAGTCGCACGCACTTGCCCCGAGGCTCATGGAGGCAGCAACAGCAACAACATGGGCAACTCCGGCAGCTCCAACAAGATATCGGCCCAGGATAAGTCGGTCTCCTGAGTCCCAGTCGCGCGTGCATCGCGATACTGACGTGCTAGGGCGATCCTGGACATGAAGAATCAACGCGACAAGCTGCGCCAGTACCAGAAACGCATCACCGTGCTGACGGACCGCGAGAAGGAGATTGCAAAGGAGTGCCTGGCCAAGGGCGACGTCAAGAGGGCCAAGCTGGCGCTGCGGCGCAAGAAGTACCAAGAGTCGCTGCTGTCCAAGACAGATGCCCAGTTGGCGGAGCTGGAACGGTTGACCAACGACGTCGAGTTTGCGCAGGTGCAGAAGGACGTGCTGTACGGCCTGCAGCAGGGCACTGCCGTGCTCAAGGAAATCCACAGGGAGATGGGCGGTATCGAGAACGTGGAGAAGCTCATGGGCGAGAATGAGGAAGCGATTGCTTATCAAGAGGTATACTCACGCCTGCGCCTGATGCCAAGTCTTCTCCTCCCATACTCACACGTTGGCGTACAGGAAATCAGCCAGCTCCTCTCGGACAAGATGACGAACCAAGACGAAGACGAAGTCGAGGACGAGCTCGAGCTTCTGGAAGCCGAGGTCAATGGCGCCACTGCGCTCCCCACGGTGCCCCAAATGGCGCCACAGCTCACAGTAGAAGAGAAAGCACAGATGGCAAAGGATAGGGCGGCAAGAAGAGCACGCGAGAGGGCTGAGCAAGCCTCACAGCCGATGCTGGCATAGAGCAACGTGCATATGGATAGAGTGCATTGAGCGAGGCGTTGGGGTGTTTATTCTGCTCTTTTCCGACGTTTAGATGTGGCATGATTGTGTTTTACCTTCGCAGCATATCTGCAATAGACCTTTTGCGACTACACTGCGCGACGCTCATAAGGACCCATGTATCATTTGACCACGTGCCACCGCGCGCCGCCATATGACGCGGTCTGTCTCGCCGTGATTTGCGGTCCCTCCCCCGCGCGTCAGGGTCTCACATGGTCTGGCTGATCTGCGAACCAACGTCACTGCTCCACTTCAGTTCAGTTCCTACAGGGAGACCTTTCAACTCCTACCGCTGATGGTGCCTTGAACGTGCCTGGACCCTGCACCTCCACAAACTCCCAGGGACGCTGTCGAGCTCCAGCTACCCCGCCCCCACCACTGATTTGACCAGACTCGACCCTGCACAATCACCTGGGCACCATGTCGCACAACCACGACCACTCGCAATGCCACGACGAGCACCACGACCACGACCACGACGGCCATGACCATACCGACGATCTCACACCTGCGCTCCAGAACATCCTCCACGAGCAGATTGACTTCAGCAAGCTCGTGACGCTCAACGAAGACGAATCCAACAGCGGCCGTGCAATCTGCCAGAAGACATGGGCCCAGCGGCTCGACACCCACCCGGAGCTGAAGAGCTCAGCGGACGAGCAATTGCTCATGACGGTCCCCTTCACCGGCCAGGTTCGCCTGCACTCGATTCTCCTCCGCACGTCGAATTCGCCGTCCAGTCCCAAGACGCTCAAGGTCTTCTTGAACCAGGACGCCATGGACTTTGACACGGCAAGCGAGAAGGAGCCAACACAGACGCTGGAGGTTAGCCAGACCAACGACGTCCAGGAGATCCCGGTCAAGCGAGCCTACTTCAACACGACACGCAGTCTCGCCTTGTTCTTTGAGGACAATTGGTCGGGCGGCGACGAGGACGAGACTATCATCACATACTTGGCCTTCAAGGGCGACTTTATGAAGCTCAACAAGGAGCCTGTGAGCGTGCTCTACGAGGCTGCGGCCAATCCGACCGACCACAAGAACATTGTGGGAATCGGGGAGGGAGTTGGAAGAAGCATACAATAGGGTATCCCGGTCTAGAATAGGCAAAGTGGCACGAAGGGGATCAGAGACAAGCGAAGAACAGTTACGAGATTGAGTGCGCAGTGCCGCGCTTTGCTTCTGATGGTATTCAGGTGTATGGCATGTTTAACTCTCCAATGTGATTATACATGGCGCAATCTGCAGCGTCAGCATGTGCTATTTGCAGTCTTGGTCGCAATGACATACGATATACGCTCTCACGGCGCATGTGGGTATCCGTCTTCCTTGATCATGCATGTCGAGTCTGAAGCCTCTGTTGATTCCAGTGCTCAACCTCCGCGTGTGTCTTTGATCCAAACCATGTCTCTTCCGAGCTCATTATGCATCTTTCCGCTCTTCGTACCTTCACCATCCACAGATATTCCCATTTTAATCAAATTCGAGACGTCCTTCCGATGCAGCCTCCTCAGACATGCTTCGTGGTCCCAAGCACTTCTCCGTGCACCTTGCTCCACGTTATCGACTTGTCCAGCTCCTCGTCCACCCTGCCCACGACAGCCACACTGTCTCCCCTGATGATGTAGAGGCCGAGCGGAATCTCTTCGCTGGGGTCATCGTCGCCGCTTGGCCGGATGACGCGCTCCACGGCCTCTTGGAGGACGAGGTTCATGCTGCCATCGCACGAGTGCAGCATGCCCACCATGTTGCGTCCGTCGATGGTGAGGACCGTGACCTTTTCTGCGGGAAAGAAATGTTAGCTGAGCTGGCTACAACCGGAGAGATAGAGAAGTGGGGATTGGGAGCGTCTACGTACTGTTCAAATAGGCATTGAGTGCCATGGTGCACGGCGTTTGTTTGCGCGGATCAAGTGGATGCTGCGACTGGGTGCGCAAAGGAGAATAAGCGCGGGCAGAGGCGGATGCGGCCGAGAACGAGTGTTGTCTTGTGTTGTGTAGTGTTGGAGGCAGACGCGGAGCTGTGCCATGGTCGAGGTTGAGAGCTCCAACTTTATAATGGCCAGTGCGCGACCGACTAGCGCGCAGCCTTTCCATCCCATCCCATCATCATCCAGTCCACTCTCACTGTGTTCACAACAAGAACTTCACCCTCAGGGCATTTGCCAGCGAAGACTTTTGAATCCTTTCTGTGACCTCGACTCCTCGTCATTGTGAGCTTCGACTTTCGACAAATCGCCTTCTTCGCCTTCTTCTACAGCTTCGATATGACCAAATGATATTCGTCTCACAACTGCCATTTCAAAGATTCAAGTCTAGAATCTTTCAACGACTTCAAAGTATTGATGCAGCCCTTCGCAGATTCCTCCTTGAAGTTCACAAGCCGGATGACACCTTCACGTCCTTGACCGTTCCGAGGATACAGGCGAACTTGTTTCGGAGTCTGGGTGCCTGGCTAGTCCGTATATTCACGTCGTACCCCCGAACTTACATCTCCAGCTTTCGACTCAGCCCCACGCAATACCCCCGTATCAGCACGCATTTTCGTGCGCCACATGTTACCCCGCGCGAAAGTACCCTCGCTTATTACTCATATGTATGATCCAAGGCAGTGTCTGATTAGCTCCCGAGTGCGCAGCCTTGACGCCCGCTTCGTGTTGTGCCCATTCGAGCAACAGCAATACTCGAAACAGGCTTCATTTCACACGTGTGTGAAGGCTGAAATCTGTTTGGCCAATTGTGCCCCTCTTCGTCACGCCCTGCAATGAAATACCAGGGGTTATAAACTTCGTGGTGGCTGTTCACTTTCTCAGCCTTGTGATATAGTGGGATTATTTCACGATGGCGTTCATCTCATAAACTCACTTGCACATAAAGCATGAATCGTTCCCTCAGAAGAGGGAGCAAAACTTCCCATCACCATCATGGGCCCTGCGAGACACTTTTCCCTTACTTTTCCTATCCAGCTATTCGTACTCCTCTTTCTCTTGTTCGTTTGCACAACCGCAGCGGATCCGTACAATCGAGAAATATGCTACCAGAAAGTCAAAGGGATGCTCGAGAACGGAACGATTGCGACCAACGATGCTATATTCCACCGCAATAGGGACGGAATCCCAATGTCGGAACCAGATCGCCCCGTTCTCAATCTCAATGGATGCTATGAAATGTGCGGAGCCGACTTTGGTTGGTACTTGGACATAGGTCCTCGCCTGAGCACCTGGCTCATACCGATTTTGATCCTACTTAGCAACATGGAGGTCTCTCCTTTGGACAAGCGGAGATACCTCATGTTACTCCACCTCATAGCTGATCCGATCGATTCGCTGTGGTCACTATTGACAAAGTTGGAGGCGTGGTCTCGCTGTCATCATTTGGCTCGAAGTCTCTGCCGACGAAGCGACAAGATCAAAATCCGAAACATTGCCACAGTCTTGGGTGCCCTCGAGGAGTTGGTCGGCTACCACGATAGCCCCGCGACTGTATTCACTGCAATCAAGGACAAGTCGACACTGGGCAAAACGGACTTTGATCGTCTGGTTTCACATGCCGCACAGCAATTGGCAGACAGTCGGACAGACGAACGTTTGCGAACGATATTGGCAACCACTTTGTACATCTACCAACTCGTCTCCGCGTTTGTCTCGACTGTAGGTGGCGGCAACACGTCCCCTCCTGGAGGTCGCGTCGGAATAACCATGTTTTTAACCTGGATCATTCCCTCTATACTTCTCAGCAATGCCATCGGCGGCTTCACGTCCCGTCGCATTTGTTACAGCATTCTCGAGTCGTTCGTGCAACAAGTGACTGGCGACAAAGACGCCTGGTATGTGCTCCAACGCGCCTCACCAAGTTTGCGAAAATATGAGACGATTCATGATTACATGGACACGATGGCATGGTCAGGTGCTATATATAGCTATAGACCTTCCAAGTCTTTGGTGTATTCCGCCGGCAAGCGGGATGTCTCATCATTTTCTTTGCTTGTGCTCGCTGTCATACCTATCTTGACATCGTCAATCATCGCTTCTGTAATTCTGTGGAACACTCCGCCCATTGGTATCAACTGCCGCAATATTCTTATCTTTGTCATGACAGCGGTTGCAATTCTCAGCACCATCATCACTCGCGTTTCAGCGCTCTTCTTTACCGGCTCACGCCACTGGCACATTATGCTGGTCAAAGACGCTATCGTTGCCATTCCATCCGTCGTTCTCGTTTTTCTCGCGTGTGCCGGTCGCTTCAATTCGTGCTGGTGTTGGTCAGGGGTGTACTCCTTGGGTGCCAATGCTCACATTCCGCTCAATGCCGCTCCAGAGTTCGCCGCCTATAACAAGACTACATATCCCACTCTTGTTGGGGCTTGTATTACCATTCAAGTACTGTCTTTCATGTCCATGATGTGGGTCGGATGGCGAGGCTGGAATGTAATGAGGTGGAGCGAAGAAGAGAGGAAGGCGGAATGGAGAAATTATCGTTCCAATGTTGCAGTCATCAATGTCACGATCAGTACTAAGTAGGGTAGGGAATGAAAATTGGGGTTTATATGGATGACTACCTATGACGCTATTTAAAATCGCGATATAATCTAGGCCCTTGATGTAGGAGAAATTTCGCTGATCTCTTCAAGGGTGCCTTGGCTGCTTTCTTCTCCCACACGCTTCGCTTCAAGAACCGTGGTGACACTGATACTGCCTAGAGATGGAGAGCTTGTAGCCGCAATCTTGGCTAGACGATTCAAGACAAGGAACTCAACTTCCAGCTTGATGGCGCAGAGAAGTGGGAAAACCATCGACCTCGCAACATAGATCTTGAGACACAACAAAACGTTCGAGATAATGTCCACGGACACAACCACGGCGTATGCAACGATCAATAACCAAAATGTAGTCTTGTCATTCTTCTTCATCCTCGTGGTTGCGAATTGCGAAGAGTCCTTGAGATGCTTCCAGAAAAAGTATATATAGAAGCTCTGGAGGACAAGGTCCTGCGCCGTAAAAATGACATCCAGATAGGCCACTGCGTGGTATATTCGCATCGAGAGGAGCTCTTTTCCTAGTGAGATAACCACAAGCTGAACAAACGTGGTGGTGTGCCCAATGACCGCGATCACGATGATCATGATAAGCAGACAACGCAGCAGTATCCGGTTCTGCGTAATAAGATGGAGGCGCGAGTACATGACGAGACCAAATCCGGATAGAATAAAGAGCTGACCAAATGCATACGGGACGGGGAAAGCAGCCGTGTTGTCAGGAGCAATGAAACAACGGAGAAGAAATGACAGCGTGTAACAGATAATTCCAAACGCAACGCCAACAAGGGACCTTCCAAATGTTAATCCAATCGTCGCGCACACAGATTGGTAAACTCACCAGAAGTAGAGGGTATTCTTCCGTTTGAATCGTAACGTCGTTTTGATGATGAGCACAATCGACATCCATAACGCTAGTGTTGAAATGGTCGAGTAGATGCAGAATACGGCGGGGTTCCAGGCGATATGGTAGCCCCAGTTTCCGAAATTACACGATATGTCATTCCAATTGTAGTGGTTGAAGGCGACATAGCCGCATTCGTCTTTGACATTTGCCGGGAGTTCATTTGGAAGGCTCATGATAAAGTCTGTATACGTAAATGACTAACGACGTGTGAAGAAAAGGAGAGGGGGTTGATTTAGTGCATGAAGTAGCGTAGGACGGAATGAATAGTGCAGAGGTAGTGCAACTGAGAAGATGAATTGCCGTTAGAGACACAAAGGCAAATAAATATCTCTTCGCTCTCTACGAGCATAATTCCACACTGCTCGCGTTTGTTGCTGTCGAGTACCCAATGCTAATGTTAGCGGAGGTCATCATCAGTAAGCGCCTCGTCTACTCCTTCCCGTACGCTATCTGCACAACCGAAGGACGCCTCACGACACAGATCTGCAAAGAGCAACTACACGTGCACACATACCTCAACCAAGTATCCTTGGTGTGCTGCAAATCCTTCGCCACTGTCGGGTCACTGATTCGTCTAAGATAGGCCAGTGAGCTTGCTAAGTGGGTTAGCAGGATGCAGGCGGGGATGTAACGAGCTAACAATAACCTCACAACAAGCGAACATGTCATTCCCAACGAGCCCTTTTCTTCATATCTAAAAACTTACCTTCTGCTTATCAGGTTGGTGTTGACATCCTAAATTTCCTTTCTTGGAAAATGGTCTTCGCCAAGTAGCTCTCGTGGTATTGCCACATCTGAATGTCGATCTAGAAGACTTTGAGAACCTTACAACACGTTTATTAAATTCTGTATCTGGAAGTGCTTTTTGGCACAATAAAATGTGGCTGTATTGATACTATCATTATTGTCGAGTATATAGTTTGGAGGCTACACACGCGACAACATACGAGATGTCGTCATCACTGCACCTCTACAACCTCACCTAAAGTCAAGTATCCTAGACTTCTGTGGTCTTACTGCGCATGCTGTCTTGGGCTTAGCCTCCGAAATCATAATTTGATACTTGCACTGGGTAGTTCGACTAGATAAACCCAAAATAGACACCGTATCACTTAGCAACTTAACGGCTTCTAGAACCACCCCTCTTCTCAGAGCGTCTTGGCAAATCCAACTTTCGTACTCTCTGGAGGACCAAGATAGCTACTCTTCACGCCACCCAAATCGATCACAATCCTGTGTATCACAGTTCCAGGCTCCAGAAGCCACACTGTGAGCTCGTGTTTGCCAGGGTCAACCTTGCCAATATTCGTGCTTGCCACCCGAGCGCCATTGATAACGCTCTCTTCCCACCCACTGGGCATGTCGCCAAGAATTGCTGATGGTACGGGAGAAACTGCTGTCGGGCTTGCATTATCGAGGCTAACCGCAAACTTAAGTGGCGCAGACGGATTGAGGTTGAAGGATGGAGGAAGATAGACTTGTACCTTTGCCGATGCAGCTGACGTGAACGCGTAGAAACTATACGATACTTTTGGTCCTGTCGCTACCGTCTGCGATTGCAATGTACTTGGCAACAATGTGATGCCCGAATCCGTCCTTCCATAGTTTGGAATAACTTCAATTGTCGAGCCACCCGCACCCGCTGTCCTGGACGTGAAGTGTGCGACCTCAAGAGCCACTGCGCCATTAGATTCCACATAGCCTTTGAAGTCGGATGGAACGATTGAATTTTTAAGAGGTAGATTCAGTTTCACAGCCGTTCCAGTTTTTGGTGTAATAGTTATTGTCGCTGTACTTGAGCCGGATGGAGCAGCGGCCCAGTCCACGGAAATAGTGGCACGGATGTCGGATATTCCAGATGGATAGCTGATCGTGCCTGATGAAGGAGTGACACTAATATAAGGCGCTGAAGCCGAAATTGTGAATTCCACAGAACCAGAACCACGTGCGTAAATGTCAATTGTGCGGTTTTCTGGCGTGTAAGGGTCTAGACCGGTCAAAGTTGGTGCAGCATCCCCGGGGGAAGACGCAGCGCTATTTTGGACTGACACGCCCAGTATGCCTGTTGAAGGCGCAGTAGTCGCAATTGTCTTGACCGAGGGCATTGAATTCGAACTTGGGTCTTGCCTAGACTTGCAATCAGGATCCGGGGATATTCCAGTGCAACTCGACACCGACTACTTACCAGTTATTGTATCCAAAGTGAAGTTGATCCATCATGTGATTCCACTTCCCATTCAATAGACCATGGTATTTCTTTTGAATAACTGCATCCTGAGCATATGCCGCTTTAACATCGTCTGCGAGCTTGTTCGTACTCATCCGTTTTTGGGTTGCGTAAGCACTGTTTCTAGCAGCGTTGATATAAACTTGCTGGACAATGCGACCTGCGGATATGGGGTGTAGAACCATTTCGAAGAATGCGATTTGTGTCTCGGCATCAAGTGCGTCGTGGAGTGCCTGTGCCTTCGATTGCAATGCGGCCCATTCGCCAAGCACATTTTCGGCTTCATCGTAGTTGACCGTGCTTAGCATGAACGGACTGCGGTTCAACAGCTCGTACTTGCGACGGACGATGAGCTTGCCATATGTTGCCATCGCTTCTGCCGTTCCAATGGCAACACTGGCGCCAAACTCTCGTGTTGCCCACGCTTTCAGCCAAGGGTCCGTGCTAGACGAAGTCGTGAAGGATGACATATCGTAGGCCATATCCAGAAAGTGTGAAATCGGGAGTTCCTATCGCCATTAATGTTATGGTACAGAGGGCGACGGTTGACTATACTTACCAACGGCTTCAGATCACCAACATTCACAATCCAGATTTGAGTTGCATTACGCTGCCACGCTAGATGCATTTGCTCCCAGGTCTTCGACAGTTGAATGGTATTTATCCATTTATAATTCCTGTCATGTTTAGTCAACTGCCGTGTAAGAATAGTGCATTTTCATACCTCGGGGCTCCAACGTAATCGAAATGGTAGTAGACGCCAGCGCCACCGATACGATTTACTTCACTCGGAATTGGCAGACGTTGAATATTACCACTATTATCGTCGCTCCACAGAATTGTGACATCGTCGGGAATCTTCATGCCAGCTTGATAGTAACCGCCGACTTCCTGAGTATCGTTAGAGATATTCACGGAATGACAACGAGACCATACTTTGTAAACGCACCACATTTGTGGAACCTTCGAGAGCTCTGTCAATGAAAGAGTGCTCTTTAAAATTGATTGCTGGTAATTGATAACATCAACCAAACTCTTCGCATCGAGAGTTGGAGAGGCCGTGTCACCATCGCCTCTCATTCCCAAAGTCCACAAGACCTCCCAATTCTTTGACCGTGTTGCACCATCCTGCATGTACTTTTTCAAGTTGCTCTGATTGCTCTTCCAATCCCAGGGCTTAACCTTCTCTTTATCTGCACGCGCCATCGGTTCGGTGTGTGACGTACCCATAACGATTCCCATCTCGTCTGCTAGAGGTCCATTTTTGGCATCATCCACGTGAAATTTGGAGTCCCACATTGTTGGCCAAAAGTAGTTTGCGCGGAGTCGCAGTAGAAGTTCGAAGACCTTGGCGTGGAATCGAGAGTCATATTTCCCATAATTAGCCCGAACCCAATTTGTAAGTGCGGGCTGTTCATCGTTGAGAAAAATCCCGCGATACTTGACCGATGGTGGTCCCTGAACTTTCTTAGTGGGCAAAGCGTAAATCTCAGCCTTCTTCTTTGGTGGGACATCTGCCCACCAATACCACGGCGATACTCCAATCTGCTCCGATATATCATAAATGGCGAATATGGTTCCTCTCTTATCGCTTCCAGCGAGAACGAAGGCTGATTGAATACCCTCAGCCGGCTCTGACACGATCTGAGATGTGAACGACTCCCATTTTCCTTTGACGGCGGACACATCCAGTTTGCCCGAAGATATGAGGTTGTCAATTACTGGTGACTTGCCAATAGTTCCCACGATGATTACCGTCGAGCCAGAGACACCGCTCGTGCTTGTAGCCACCCTGCCTTTAGTACCAACGACAAGCCCAAAGTCATTAGCAAGATCATTGCCTGCGCGAGTAACACCAGGCCAATCTTTGGAATCAATAATGATTGTCGGCGCAACTCCGGTGGCGCCAATTTTGAGTGCGCCATTGGTGTTTGCAAATGATAGACTGAGAGGCTGACCAATTCCTGCTATTCCTACCGCGAAGAGGGCAATGCAAAAGCAAATCGATCGCAATGCCATGTTGCGGCGATTGAAATCGAAGGCACAGTGAGACGCCCTCGTTTGGGAGATGTATGATATCCATCTTATACTTTTGACCTTTACGGATATTCCAAGTCCTTAAATTGCCCAGATCATCTAACATTGGAAGATCCGACATCTAATATGTACATCACCGGCACTTGGGCCGCGTGCTGCACATTGCCCAACGTCACAATATATGCAGCCTGAGTTACACGTGAAACTATATCATCGACTGTAGAGAAATTGAGCTTGCCGAAGAATTTATGGAGAGAACGTCGCCGTTGAAGGGGAGCTAAAGTCGATACCTCGTCCCCATGACACGTCGCTCCCGATGCGGACTCAAGCATCCATAGAGTCAAACGCCATCTTGACGCTGCGTGAAGCTTCCATACCACTGGTGGATAATTATATCTGCTTTATTATATTATATAACAAAATCACTAGCATTTCAGTGGCCCTGACATGCGCACGGTCTATATCGTGACCTCGATCCGGTTGAATACCCGGGTGTGATTGTGGGGCAACCCATTCCGAGATAACCATCCTGGTAACATGCGACAAGAGTACCCAAGAGAATTGATGGGGAGCGTGAATGATTCGTTCTTTCTATTCTTGCTACCAAAGATGATGGTTGCATGTATCGCAGCGAGATGAGAACTCATCGACGTGAAATAAACAGAACCTAACCTATAGCAATCACTATGTAATATTGAAACACGGGAAACGAGGCTTGATTCAAGAAGAAAGGCTCAAAAGATAGGACTGAGCTCGATAAGCATAGCATATTCTTTCCCCAGGCGGGATCGTGTACTCATGATCCCATAGTCAAGGGAGAGTCTCGTCTGAGCTTCTTGGGCAAATTGGGAGAAGAATCGCCATTTATTGTACTAGTGAGCGGGTGAAAATGATGCAAAGCCCGTTTTTGATTTTAACTGAACCATCTAAGCTGTAGGACTAACTACTACAGTAACCATAGCGAATAACCATAGCGAATAGCCCTAGCGAATAACCATAGCGGCTACAGCCATCATACCGTTTATGTTCTATCAATTTTCTCAGCCTGCAGCGCGTTCTGAACTTCTACCAAGGCAACTCGACACTATCCGGGCCAAGGAATTTGCCGTGGGTCTTCTCCAGTGTGGCATTGGCAACCTGTTCGGAATCAGTTAGTGTCCATATGCGCTCCGCGAAATTATATTTACTATTTGTAGAATGTCGTTACAGCTCTGCTCGACCGAGACTGCCAATGGCGCAATATCGATCCCTTTAAGTTTGAGATCCTCGAAAGCCACTTTCGCCTTCTCTGTTGCAACTATACTGAGGAAAGAGTTAGTGAGTTCAATAGTTTTGGTCTTCTACTCACCCTGGATGTTGCGCCCAAACAATAATGTCCTCTTGCTCAAATGAGAGCCATCTGAAGAGAAAATTGGCGAATGCCTTGCTTGCGCCGTACGCCGACAAATCAACTATGGTGTTCATGCTTGTCAAGCTCCCAGCAACACTAGACATATACATGAATCGCCCTTTCTCGCTCTTTGATGCACGAAGTAACGGTGCTACAGCCTTGTACAGCTCCAATTGGCCGTACGCATTAACATTAATGAAGGGCTGGATGTCTGATATTTCCGACTCAGCCGCCTTAGGGCTCAGACTGGCGTCGCCGGCGTTGGCGAGAACGATGTCAAGACTGTCGATGTTATGTTCCGATCTCAGAGATGCAATCCCGTGTTTGATAGTGTCCACGGAAGCGACATCAACCTCGATAACAACAAGACGGGATCCAAGCGCTTTCGGGAGTAAGTGCAGCGATTCCGCAGATGCAGTCTTTCGAACTGCTGCGACGACGGTTGTGCTGGGCAAGTTGAGGTATGCGGCGACGAGACCACTCCCAATACCTGTCATTCAAGGTCACTAAGGAGTTTATGACAGCATACCGGCCTGCGAACCTCGACTGGCGCCTGTGATGAGGACGGTGATATTTGAAGACATCGCTTGTGGACTTTGTATGGAAGGTAGTGATGGTGCGGTTCAGTCTTGCCATGGGTGGTGCTTTTATATCCATTTGCAAGTCACGATATCATGATGCCATAAGATTTGGATAAACGCTATGTACTGCACCAATGTAATAATCATTCTAGCTCTCATTGTATGATCGGGAACCACATCAATTGGAGTGGCAACCTTGAAAGGACCCAGTTGGGACTAGCTCCTGCCACTAGCGGAGTTTGGTGGTGAAGCTAGCGGAGTTTCCCTCCTTTCTATTCGCTTTTCACCTCATCACCAGGACTGATTCACCGCGGACGAATTCTTCTTTTTAAAACCCGCACAGTGGGGTTCTGGTCTCCGCAAGCCGAAGATGTGTCACAATGCAGAGACGAACCACCCGTCACAAGTCTTGTGTGGCGTGCATACAAACAAAGCGAAAGTGCGACCGAACCCAGCCAAAATGCCAGCGATGCATGACCAGAGGCTCTAATTGCCAGTACCTCGGACGACAACAGGAAGTGGTGGTGCGGTCCGCCGTGGATACGGCTGCTGACTGGCAGCTACAAGCATTGGAGGCGGAGCCCATGGATCGACGACTACTGTTCTCCCCAAGCTCGAGCGAGAATATCTTCGAGTTCCCAAACCATCCTTTCAACCAGCCCATCGACAATCAATCATTCGTGCCTAGCATTGGCGACCTTGTCACCCAACCCCACCCCCCTACCACTGATCCTGACGCGAAAATCTACGCCCGTGTAGAGTACTGCGCAGCTCGACTCTCTCTCCTCCCACATGTATTCTCAGCATCGGGCCAGACTATGTTCATCCACCGTCAAATATTCCAGGTATACCGGTCCCCAGCTCTCCAACAAGCAATGAGCGCGTGCGCCCTTTACTGCATTAGAACACCAACTACGAAACCGCTCGTCCACCAAGTCTTACAGCACAATGTCCAACACCTCCTCGCCACCACCAATCCAACTGTAGTCTCCAACTCAGATCTGCTCGCTGGGCTTCAAGCGCTCCTTCTCTATCAGCTCATGCGTCTCTTCGATGGTGATATCCGACTGCGTACCTCCGCCGAAGCCGATGAGCCTACGGCGATCTTGTGGGCAAGTGTCTTGCGTACGCGGGCATGTGCTCTGGCGCTACCTCTCGATCCCATCTTAAGGTTCCCAAATAATCCGGAGGACTGGCATGCTTGGCTTTTGAGCGAGAGTATGCGGCGCACAGTCGTGACTACCTTCTTACTCCGGGGTGTGTACAACTACCTTCGGACTGGGAATGATAGCCCAACTGCGATGGATTTACATTTTACAGTGCAAGAGAGCCTATGGAATTCACAGAGCGAGCTTCGATGGAATCGAGCCAGGAACGAGAAAATCGAGTTGCAGGCGCTTGTCAATGCGTGGGATGAAGTAATGGTGCTAGCAAGTCCGACTGACTTGGAGGAGCTTGGTGTACTGGTAATGAGTATGCTTTGGGGTCTAAGGGCTACACAAAACTGGTTAGGACACGAGTTTAGCTTGAAGTATAACTTAGACTCTCCCTTACTGCCGTAGTATACTCTCGCCTTTAGCTTCCCGAGTAGAAAGGTAGCTCCGCCGCATCCGCGCTATGTTGTAAAGTTATCCGATCAATAAAATAAGATCTACGATAATATATTATTCATTCTGCACGCTTCTCGCGCGCTAGCTAAATCTATCAAGAACTGCATGAAAGGTTTCCGTGATCACTGGCATAGAATTTGTTTCATTGATAGTCTTCTCTTCTGTATTTACTACCATTCTCCATATCATGGAGATCTCGAATGTCGCGTTTAGCTTGCGACAGCTACGCACTGTAGTCTACAGTAGGCAGTGGTGGAGTACGCAGGCAGGGATTATCTCCTCCACACCTTGGAGATTCCGGCATCCACACTCCTGCGCTGGGGCGATCTCCAAGGACTAGGGGAGTGACCTCCCCTGAACGCGCTTCATCTCCAACCCTCCGATTTGTAAAAAAGCTCCTTAAGTGGCGAGTAGACATGGGGTATCATCTTAGGGTTGTTCGATAGCATCGACAGGACGATCGCCAGCATGACCAACACCACAGACATTAGAGTCGGAGCCTACCTACCCAGATGGGAATTGGTCCACCAACATTATGTATGAACAACGGCTCTGCAGATCGGCCCATCGAAGGTACCGAAGGTCCGAACCACCAACCTGTCTTGGGACTTTGGGTGTCTCTCTACTTAGGGATGCACCTTGGTACAACACTTGGGAATCTGTTTATACAAAGGAATCTTGGTTGGCATGGTTGAAGCAGCTAGAGCCAGAAACGTCGGAAAAGTGTCGGGACAAAGACCAGACGCAAGCGTTCATAGTAGGTTGAGTCTAGCGGCCCTGGAGGCGGCTCTGGACGCTCTTCATCTGCTTTAGATTCGCGGCCTACAACGTAAGAAGAGCCCTTTTCAGCTTTAGTGGGCTGTTGTTAAAAGGTTATAGTTGGTGTTTTGAGGCTCAAGACCAGACGCGTCCGATTTGGTGGGGTGCACGACTAACTAGTCACGTGCTAGTGATCGCCACTGACTAGTGGCTGGGAACGCTAATCCTTAGAAAAGGCCCGTCCGTCCTCAGCTGACCAGCATCAACAGATTCGGATTTCTACTTACCCTCTGCAATGGCGGATATGGAAGACGTAGATAACTCACCTGACCGGATTGTCGGCAAACGTGCGGTACGATTGCTCATCCATATCATGTCTCAGGTCTAACCATTCGCTTCAAGTGTGACTCCTGTAGAGCAAGAAAAGTTCGATGCAATAGGCAGGTGCCATGCTCGCACTGTAGAGCGAGCCAGACCAGTACGTACAGATGTTACAGCCCCCATGAGGTCTCTGCGATAAGCTGTTTTGTTGGCCAAGAACCCTGAATGGATCCACAAGTCGTACGTCCACACTTTGACGTGGCGAACTGACGAGCCCAGTCTGCAGAACCTCGCCACTCACAGAGAAGGGGCCCGGACATCGAGTTCACATTTCTCAAGAATAGTACGTTGTTCAGGCTGTCTTCGGGCGGATGTCTAAGCCGTGCAGTGAGAAGAAGATCGACGGCCTCGACTATCGTCTTGCCAACATCGAAAACGCTCTTGCCAGCATTGCCTCCAAATTAGAGAGTAATCAAACGCCTACAGCTTCTGGAGCGTGGATCAGCCAGGTGAGGACACCGCTAAGCCGGCATTCTGATGGAGTTGCCATTCCGAAATCGGAGGCGAGGACACCTGCGCATTTTGAAAGCGAGACTGGAAACAACACGCAGTCAGACCATGTCAGAGATCTGCTTGTCCAGGTAGTCGGCGAGATACCGTCAGTGGACCAGAGTGCAGAGGTTAGAGCCGCATTGACAGCACTCGGAGAGTTGGTCACTCGGCACAATCGTGACACAGCTTTAACAGCTTCACTCAACCAGCCCTTGCTCGACCCCTCCCTTTCAAGTATCGACATTACAACGATAGGGCAGCCTCCTTGGGAGGCCGTGAGATTTTTTTTAGACAAAGCTTTGGGTTGTTCAGCCTCTCTGAAATGGCCTTCGAAGCTGCTGACTTTCTTATAGAAACACCGACCTTGATGTTCGCCAATCTGTTTTCTATGCTAAAATTGGAGGATTTACATGAGATCATCGAGGATGCGTACTTTCACCCGGCTACATGCGGGACTGCACGTCGTCTTCTGGCTTATGGTGTGCTTTTCAACCTATTCAGGTGGTTTTCGATAGCATCCTGGGACGAGGTTGAAAAGAAGACTTTAACAGAGTATGTGCAGCTATGCTACCCTTATCCGTGCTCAGAATAACATTAATAATGGCTTTCAGGTATGCTTCATTGGGTAAGACTACACAAATCTTCATTAGCCTCACATCCACTAATGCAGGTCGAATACAGCTAGAACACATCTGGAAATTGCCATGAGTCAACTCAATATGTTTTATCCAGCCAGCTACGAGAATGCCGTTGCTTTGATTGTGGGTACAGCTTGCGCCATTCAAATGTGCCGGCCTTCCCTTGCCTGGGTTCTGGCCTCCAATGCCGTCGAGTTGTGCCAGAACCTAGGCTACCATCGTTTCGAAACGATGCAGCAGGACACTGAACAAGAACGGGGGTTCAAGATGCACGTCTTCTGGTTTGTGTGCATTTATGAAAAGCAACTATCACTGCGGTTAGGCCGCATGAGTCGAATTCAGGATTGGGATGTGTCCTTACCCCTTCTTGCCGTGAGAAAGGCATCCCCCAATGGCTTCGAGGGAAACGACATATTGATATACTGGGTCAAGGTGGCTAAGGTCTCCGGGCAGATCTACGAGAAACTCTTCAGTCCAGCTGCATTCCGCAGGTCGTTCGAAGAGCGATCTCGGACCGCCGCCGCTCTTGTTAAAGCGATGGACCAAGCTTGGAGAGAACGAGGACAAGAGAGCAACATGGATATCAAAAATTGGTTCAGCCCAAACGAAACCGAGGTACCGTCTAGGCGCAAGCAACTTCGGCATGAAAGAACCCAAGCTGGGTTGGAGCCGGGTGCGCACATACAAAGTCAGTCAATCTGGTCGTCAACGCCGTCGCTCAGCTAATACAGTGTAGGTTTTTTCAGTCGCATAGAGGATGTCTTCTTCCACGCAGACGCTGTATTGCATTACTCGACCTGCGCACTCATACAACGAGCAACGAGCCCGGACAACAGCAGCTTCAGCCAAGAATGTCTTGCATCTTCTCGAGCTGCGCTTATAGCACATATGCGAAGTAACACTCAATTCAACACCAGTGAAAAAACGGAATTATGGGCCGGATACCTCCACCGGTCGATTCTCCAGGTATGTACAGTACCGAAGCACTGCGACGGTATACTCGGACATGTTCAGCCCACTAATATCACTACAGGCTCCGCTCACCCCGTAAGATGCCGTTCAATATTCCACATCAATGCACTAATCAACGCTAATTAGGTTCATGGTCTTGATCAGTAATGTCATACAGCAAACTGATGCCACAGACTTGAAGTCTCTCACCGACTTCGTCATAAGCCTTGAGTCTTGCCGAGGATACTCTGAGGGTGCAGAAAAATTGTACAAAATGTGTCTCCTCTTTCTGAAGGTCGCTGGGTTCTATATCCAAGCAAAATATCAAGAGCGTCAGACCGCTCAGATGCCATCGTTCTCCGGCTCGGAACAGAATCACACCAGCGCAGCAAATGCAGGCAACCCAATAGATCTTAGTACCATTTCTCAGTTCGGCCCGCACCTAAGCGCTCTTGGCTTCGTGTCTGATCCTGCCTGGTCGACGGGAGAACAAACGTCAGATCCGCCGGCTCAGGGTTTCTTAGCCCCGGACCTGGGGGCGGATAACGAACTAGGGTATGGTGGGTGGAACATGGGCTACAATGCTGGGGATGCAATCCATAACCCAATCCAGAACTGGTTTGCTGGATCACAGTATCTGAAAAACTTCATGGACGGGGGAGATGATCTGCAAATGCCGGATTTCAGCTTCGATCCAGGATTGTACTAAATAGTACGCGGTTTTAATGCTATCTTGTTTGGTTAGCTTTTCAACCTCGATTCATCAGTGACGGGGTCCTAAACCGTCTCAAACTCAATCGTTACACCGTCCTCATGCCACGGCCCGTTGTTGATAAGACGCACGATCTTGCGGGTTCTACTTTTGCGCCAAAGGCCTTGGAGACCCCAAGCGCTCGTTAAATACGAGGCTCGTCCACGATAGCGCCATTACTGAAGATGGCCATCTAGAGGAGATTGGACTGCGACGGATGATTGAATATGAGGATGCCAATAGGATTGCCGTGCTGCTTGAAGCCGTCGCATCCTAGACACTGGTAGATGTGATTTGGCCAATTCTCCTTGTGGCCTGGGATGTCTGGTAGGATGTCCCTTGAACCAGTTGCGAGGATAAGCGTTTTGCCAATACACACTCTTCTTGATATTTCATACCTGCAAACCCGCACCCAACCGTGCGATAGGTTGCATCGATGAAGATCTCCGCTAAGATACCTTTGCTCATAGAACACATTGCGAATCGGTAATCAGATATAAGGCCTTGGGCTAGCATTGCTGGGCCTGTTTCGCTAATTGGAAAGACGTCAAGAGAAGTACTACATGAGCTTACTGCAGGGTGCATTCCGGTTGAGGATTATTGAACTTTTACTCCGTAATGAACTTCAATTCCTAGCCCATATAGTCCATAAGCTAGCGTAGATCTTCGGGGTCCGGCGGACGCGACGGCGGCGCAGACTCCGCTCTGGGATGTTCTAGGATCTCCGCGTTGCGGCAAGGGGCTGGGATACGCGCCGGCCCACAACCGCACAGGTCAAAACGGCAAGGCTCAATATTATTGAAGGGAAAGGTTGGGGGTTTCGTCCACACAGGGGCTATTCCCTTACCGCAACGCGAAAAGGCGTCGTCGCGTCCGCCGGACCCCGAGATCTTCTCGAGGCATTTTTCAACCAACAACACACTGGAAAAAGGCAGAGCTTGTCCCTTTCACAGTACGTCCAGTCTGGACTTGGCATTGCTGATCATACTTCCTGAGCAATCCGGCACTCTGCGCGCCCGACGCAGCCTCGCCGTCGACCGGTACAACACCAAGGCTGCGTCGCGCCCATGGACCTAGAAACCCTGCGAACAGTGACGGCTGCCAAACAGTGGCTGGCGATACGCTTGCCTTTTTTGTTCTGCCTGTACCTGCACCCTTTTCTCCTTCGTCTGGCTGGGTCGTAGCGCTTTTCCCCCGCCAGCTCACCCTTGGTGGCCCTCACGCCAATGTTTCTTCATGCGCTTGTTGCTCTACACTACCTGCTGGCACTCTCTTAAGTCCAAGTGGTGTATCAACGTCCGCATGGACGGGTAACTCAGGTCGAGGAGCGCCGACCCCACTTTCCTACCAGAACGTACCTTCTTAATCAGGCCTGATATTGTGTCCTGTAACGTTAGTGCCGCTTTACACGAAGTGAAACTGGGTAGAAATGGACTGAGATGCTCATTTCATGTGGCTTTGCAAATATGGTTGTGCTTGATCATGTTTGTGGAGTTGATTGTGGACAGTGTCATAGGTAAATGCGTGTTTTTGTTGGGATAAAGTTACATTTTCCAATATCATAGCGCGATTTGTGGATGATACGAGCTCCTATTGTGATACTCTCAGGATTGTCTCATACAATTCGTTTGGCAAAGGGTTGAAGCCAAACTTGGTTTTTGGCGACACCTCAACGCAGGCGTTTACCACATCTTCGAACAACGAGGAGAGATTCTTGCGGAGTCGTTAGAGCGTAGGCTTACAATATAGTCAATTCAACATACTGGATTGCTTCTGAGGCCAAAGCCTACGATAAAGAGATCGTGATGTTGGCTTTGCAATATCTCTTTAATTTGCCGAATTGTATCTTCTCTCTGATCTGGATTAACATCCAGGCTAGAGCATTCATAGCCTGCCACTTTAGCTTTTTCGATATCCTTCAAAACGTTAGAATGTAAGGAGGACTTAATCTTGAGGACACCTTACATCAATCATCATTTGCCTATTACTCTTCTGTATTCCAAGCTTGCTTCCTGCCTCATAATCCGCAGCTACATAACGGCCAAGGCCTGCGACCAGGACACGCTTCTGTATTGCAGCCATGGAGACCACAAAAGTTGCAATTGAGTTACGGTAGACAAACTTTGAATGCTAGTGAAATGTGTTTTGGCCTCTAAAGCAGGTGACGATGGTGGGTCTTCTATACAGTAGAGCTCGACGAGATTACTGATCATGCTTTTCTCATTATGCGAAAAGTTTAGTCATCGTCCCAGGCTGCACAACAAAGAGAACCAGCGTAAATCATAAGATTTAACCCAGCTCCGACCAAACCATGAGCTAGCGTAGATCCTCGGGGTCCAGCGGACGCGACTACGCCCCAGGCACCGCTCGGGAAGATCCTGGGGGGTTTGCGCTATTGCATGCCCTGACGACCCTCAGGCCTCTCAGCGAATGCCACAGCATCAAGTCACCAAAAGGGTAGCAAGACGCAGACTACACAGTAGCAGCTGCGCTGCCGCCATGCACATATGATTACTTAGTCTCGGTCGCATAGAGCCCCGATCACCTGAGCCTAGGAGGAGCCACCTGGTCGCAAGCGGGACAGACCGCACTGGCACTTTGATGTCGTTCTTAGTCGGTCAGGGAGACGTGACTACCGTAGCAGAGTGTTTAATATTAATTCAACCTGCTTCGCCTTGGTCGCCTAAATGAAATAACCCTATATTTCACAACCTATAAGTAAACAACTCATCTACTCCCCAAGGTTATCCAATAAGAGCTTCTACCTCAGATCACATATCACACTACCACCTTGTAAACAACTGAGACAGCACTGATTAATTGCGGCCACCACCATGTCAATACTGTACGACGACGAGCGCCTATCGAACCGCAGCTCACAAACACATATCCAGGATCTCGAGAAGGGCGAGGTAGCTGAACATGAACCCGCTGTCGATCAAGAAGTACAGCGCCACCATCTCTTTCACCATCACCATCTAATGAACAAACCAGGGTCACGAAGAACCCAAACAAGACGAAGAACTCGGCGCCGCTCTAGAAAACCCCCTCTCCCGCAAATCCACTAAAAAGGACGATTTGCCGCCAGAAAAGTACCCACTGACAGATCTCGACAAGGGCCTCGTAGGCTGGGATTCCCAAGACGACCCTCTCAACCCACGCAACTTCCCTCAGCGGAGCAAGGTTTTCATTATGGTCTTTGTGGCATCAATTACGTTTCTCTCGCCTTTGGCGTCGTCTATTTTTGCTCCAGGTATTCCATTTGTGAACGCGGATTTTGAAAATACGTCGCAATTGCTAGGCAGTTTTGCTGTTAGTGTGTATGTTCTAGGGTTCTCTGTAAGTTGCCAGTTCTTTTCTTTGTATTGCAAAGTAGGATGGGTATAGCGTGCCGATATTCTTGGTGCTTAAAGACTCCGTGTTTTCGTTCTTGGGGCTGACGTGCAGACGGCACATTGTAGCCAACTGTCTGTTTTGGACAGCGGCTGAACTCCTGGAGACATTCATGGCTTGGCATGAAGTCAGCTATAATATGACATCTACCATGCACGATCATAAGGATGATGAGACACTGACAAAACCAGTTTGGCCCGCTATTCCTCTCATCACTCTCCGAAATCTACGGACGCTGCATCGTCCTCAACCTCAGCAACGTCTTCTTCTGCGCCTTTACGCTCGGCTGCGCACTTGCTCCAAATCTCGGCGGTTTGATCGCAATGCGCTTCCTCGCGGGCGTAGGCGGAAGTGCATGTCTTACCATTGGCACCGGCGTCATCGCAGACCTCTTCGTCGTATCGCAGCGCGGCAGAGCCGTCGCCGCATATAGCATGGGAATTATGTTTGGACCTATTCTAGGACCTATTTGCGGCGGCTTCATCGCTCAGCGAGCTGGCTGGCGGTGGGATAAGGGGGTTGTTTTAATCATTGCAGTCCTGCTTACTACAAGCATGTTTATCTTCCTGCGGGAAACGAACCATTTGGTGCTCCTAAACCGCAAGACTGAACGTCTTAGGACCGAGTTGCAGCGTCCAGAGCTGCAGAATGTTATGAATGCGTCCAAGGCCCCAGCAGCACTCACACCCAAAGCCATTCTCCTCAATGGCATGACCCGTCCCGTGAAGATGCTAGCCACCCAGCCTATTGTCCTGCTCTGCTCGCTTTACGTGGCGTTTCTCTTTGGTCTCCTCTTCCTGCTTTTCACAACGCTCACACCCGTCTTCATCCAAGCATGTAAGCCCCCCGCCCCATTAACAAGAACAACAACGCCGACCTCTGAACAACCCATTTAACCTTCCCCAGACGGTTGGTCCCCTGAAATGACCGGTCTGGCATACCTCGGAATCGGCGTCGGAAACTTCATGGGCATCACCTTCGTAGCCAAAACCTCGGACGCAACCATCATCAAACTCACCAAGCGCAACAAAGGCGTGTACGAGCCTGAGATGCGCCTGCCGCTGTGTGTATTCTTCGGATTCTTGATTCCAATTAGTTTATTCTGGCACGGGTGGTGTGCGCACTACAAGGTGCACTGGATAGGTAAGCCTCCGCTTCTCGGCCCCCTGGTAGGACAAATTGTAGGCTAAAACGAGCAGTCACGATCATCTCCCTCACCCCGTTCGGCCTCGGTCTGATGGGCATCTTCGCGCCGCTGCAGACTTACATGATTGATTCTTTTCCACAGTACGCGGCGAGCGCAATTGCAGGAATGACGTGTATGCGATCTCTATTCGGGGCTTTGCTTCCTCTTGCTGGGCCAAGTATGTACAAGACTCTAGGGTTAGGCTGGGGGGATAGTCTACTAGGTTTTATTGCGGTAGCTTTTATCCCTATCCCGGCGTTGCTGTTTAAGTACGGAAAGACTGTTAGAGAGACATACCCTATTAGGTTCTAACCTTTATTTACTTATTTACTTTGTAGTAGAAAGTAAACAGTAGATAGTGACGGTTATTGACCAGCAATGACAAATCACAACCTCGCACCTTCCTTTTCAAACTTTGAAAAATCCATTCCCAGATCCTCAAAAATGACCTTTGCGGTCGCTCGCCCCCCGCCCCAAACCCCACCACCCGGATGCATAAACGGGCCAGCAAGTTACATGCCCTTCACACCGGGGACCCTGTAACTCGACAGGGTCCTCGTGGGCCGGTTGATTCCCATCTGACTCGGGCACATGGCTATGCTGCAGATATCGCCGCGCTGGAAACTAGGACTGTCGTTGGGGTGATCAGCAGGTGTGACGGCTTCATATGCCAGGATGTTTTCTGGTGTTAGGTTCGGCGCGAAGCGGTGCAGGTATGTGAAGGTCTTCTGTGCCACTTCGTCTTTGATCTTCATCCAGGCTGCGGGACCGCCATCGGCATAGTTGTACCGCACCATGGCGACGATGTGTAGCGTTGACTGCCCTGGCGGTGCACGTGTCGGGTCTGCTACAGAGGTGCATGATGCGCCAATCATGATGTTCTTTGATGGGATCTTGCCGGCTTCGATCTCATCGTAGCTGCGGAGCAACTCTTGCATGCTACGGGGACAGACGGTGTTCATCACAGTGCTATTAGCTAGGCCTCCGGCAGCGTACGCTAGGGGTTCTTTCAGAGCGGCGTGGATTGCGAAAAGAGTGTAGTCTGACGACTTCGTCTTCTTTGCTTCGGGTACGATCCAGGGGTCGAGACCGTCGATGAAGTTTGAGAGAAGATGTGGGTGGATCATGCCGATGACTGCTTGTTTGGCGCGAATGAAGCCTCGTCGAGTGCTTACGCCAACAGCACGACCGCTCTCGGTGATAACTTTGGTGACTTCGGAATCTCTACGTACGTCTCCGCCGTGATTCTTGATGCAGTTGATGACCACATTGGTGAAGCTGCTTCCGCCGCCTCGTGGGACAGAGAGACCATATCTTTCCATTAGACCGAGGGTGAGATAGGTCATCAAGCCCGACTCAGGATTCTTCGGATGAGCTAACTGAATCTCCGTCACAAAGCGCAGAAGCGCGACTTGGATCGTTTCATTCTCGAAGTATTCTTGTATGATGTCGTACGAAGACCGGGTCGACGCCTTCATTATTTCCATGCCGAGTTTCGTTCCGACCACTTGCGCCGAGTTTTCCACAGGCGGCTCAAACATACCCGGCATCAACGCATCCGTCAGCTCGACTGCAAGATCCATAAATCGATCATATGATGCCATATCCCTCGCCGAGAACTTCGCAATATGCTATTTCGTTGTATTCCAAACCATATTTAGAAAGTAACTTCAACTCATCATTGCGCATCAATGGGTTTGCCATGATGAGTTGGTGGATGGCTGCATGACGTTCGCTTTTGAAGCCCTTCTCTGCCATCTTGAGCGAAGCTATGCCTCCACCTGGCCAGGATTGTCGTTCGAGCACTAGAACTTTCTTCCCAGCGCTGGCGAGATATGCTGAGGCCAAGAGGCCGTTGGATCCAGATCCGATACAAATAACATCCCAGTCTTCTGTGGGGTCGTTGGTGAATTTGCCGAGCCTGCTGAAATCCATTGTGGTTCTGATTAATTGTAAGAATATGCTGGAATGACTGCGACGTGTTTGAAAGAATGATCCAGATATTCCATGATTTATATGCGTGGCTGAAGACACTTGGCTGGAGGCAGGCTGGGGTAGAAGCTTCGCATGCGGATGACCAATGAGGACTAGTGCGGAGCCGATCGTTGTATGACCTACCTGGCCATCTCCACCGCTACCCGCCCCAATGTCTTACCCTTCGGCAGATTGTAACGGGAGAATGTCTCCCATAAGCTGTATGCTCTTCCCTAGCATGGAACTGGAATTGGTTCTTTTTTGGGGAACATTCGTCAATATGCGTTTGATTAGTCTCCGAGGATGCTTCGAAAAGTATCAAGGTTGAAAATGAGTAGATACAAGCTAACAGGGTTTTCCATTGACGTCTATGGTATTGTGATTTTGATCACGGGTTGGCTTGAAGAGCATCGTAATGAACATTGGGATCGAGAAGATGCTCCGCATACAACTTCAATTGTCCCTCAAATCCAGGAGCAGCATTCACAAAGAAACGTCTCTCCTTTACACCCTGCATCAGCTTCTTAGCGACATCTCCCGAAGGTGCACCTGCAGCAGTAATAAAATTGACGAATCCGTCCTTAAATTCCTGAGACGCTGGCCCAGATAGTTCATGCACTGACTTGGGGTAGACGACATCGGGAAACAGAATCGAGACTCCTATTCCATGTAGCCTTAGAGTCATTGCAGCGCTCATGCTAAGGGATATATCGGCGGCCTTGCAGAGGCTGTAATTTGCCAATTCGGCGATTGCTGGGTTGGCGGGCATTATTCCATTTGGCGAAACGGTGTTGGCGAACCAGCCTCCTTGGCCGCGAGTGATCATCGGCGGTGCAAAACCTTGAATGATGCGCAAATACCCAAGGGCGTTTACGTCAAACATACGTTTTGAATCTTCCAGAGAAAGGTTGAGGATGTTGCCGGAGCGTATGAAGACGGCATTATTGTGAACGATATCTGGTATGCCGACATTCTCGATCACATCAGAAATGAGGGAGCGGACATCACTGTCAGATGAAACATCGCAGATGAAGCTGTGTGCTTTGTAGCTTTTGGCGACGAGTGATGTATTGGTTTCCTCAAGCTCGGAGCGGTTGATATCGACGAGGACAACAATCGAATTCTGCAAAGCATATTCGAATGCGAAACTAGATCCAATTCCTCTCGCAGCACCTGTGATGAGAACAATTTTGTTGGTGAAGTCCACATCGATGTGACTGAAGAAGACTCAAGGAGAGATTTTCACCCCAAGTCGAGCAGAGCAGGAACTCATTGCTATATTCCCAACCTCTCCTCTCCTACACTGGATCCGAAATGCCTTGAACATGTGCCGGGAGCTCAATTCAGATTGGGAGGGGTTGAGCTGAGCTACATACGGTGCGGTGTGAGAGCATGGTGGACGTGGCTTGCGGGGCCGTATGGATGTATGCGGGGGAGGAGCCGCTTCGGCCGAGTTATCTTGGTCGTTGTGCGTATATATATATCGCATTCGACTTATTTGTTTGCGTACTAATTTGTCGCACCTGGATAGCTACCTTGACGATTTGCCTGACATGTCCTTACCAATTGAGCAAACGATGCGGCCTTCGACTTGGATGGAAGGTTCGTGATACCAGAGCTTCCGTAGGAGCCTTTCTGATCGTTGATAGGTTTCAAGCCGAGTATGAAAGGGATTGGACCACCACATCGATGGATGGAGACAACTGATACGTTGATTATCGAGTATGACGTTCCGATTTTGGTTCGAGATGGGACCACTCTGTACGCCAACATCTATTTGCCAAAGTCGAGATCCGATGAGAAGTTGCCTGTAGTGTTAAACTATAGCGTTTACGGCAAAGATGACGGTGTTGACCTGGAATTGTTTCCACCTACTTGTGGGCTAGACAAGTCACGTTTCTCGTGCAATTATGTCTTTGAGGCAGCTGATCCGAAGTGGTGGTGTGATAAGGGCTTCGCTGTTGCTTTTGTCGATAGTCGAGGTACTATGAACTCGGAAGGGGAGAAATCGTACTATACCCAAGGCGATGGAACCGATGGTATGTGGCTACCAGTTCTCAACATCAAGGCCACCACCACTAATATGATCTTGGAGGTTACGACTCAATTGAGTGGCTTGCTCAGCAAGCGTGGTGCAATGGCAAAGTCGGCCTGTACGGCGCCAGCGCATACGCCATGGTCCAGTGGCTTATTGCCGCAGAGAAGCCACCATCCCTCGCAGTGAGAAACCCTTGCAATCTCAATTTCTGTTCAAGATCGAAGCTGACCACGCAACTCTGGAGGCCATGATCCCCATCGATGGCATGACTGATCTGTACAGGGAGATGACATGGAAAGGTGGCATGAAAGAGACGCAGTTCACTCCCCTGTACCGGTTTTTCTTCAATTGGAGCAACAACCTAATTGAAGACTGCGTAACCGATGCCTATTCTCACCCTTTCGATGATGAGTATTGGGAAAGCCTTCGACCACGCTTGTCCGACATCACAGTTCCGACATATGTCATCTCATCTTGGGGGGATCACGGCATCCATACGCGTGGAAGCATCAACGGCTGGAACGGAATCTCCTCTGCGGTCAAGTATTTGGAGATGCACCAATGCCAGAAGTAAGCTATCCATCCGATGAGTTAGCAGTGCAATGTTAACTTTTTCATGGGAAGATGGGAGTGGGCTTTGACAGAGGAATCACTGCATCGCCAGAAGGCATTTTTTGACTTCTTCCTCCTGGGTAGACACAACGAAGTGCTATATTGGCCACGGGTGCGATACACGATGCGCGAACGCTTATATGTTGGCGAATGGCGATATGCAGAGACATTTCCAATCCCCGAAACGCAGTATGTTGAGCTATTTCCGACACCGTCGAAAGGTCTCAGTCGAATTGCGCGAAGCAGTGCGTCCCAAGTATCCTACGACGCGTTGACCGGTGAAGTGGCATTTGAGTTACCCGTGACAACGTCGCTAGAATTCGCGGGCCACAGCAAGCTGAAGCTTTGGGTAGAAGCTCTGGGTAGCGACAATATGGACCTGTTCATTACCCTGCGCAAAGTGGACGCATCGGGTAAGGAAGTCCTCTTCCCCAACATGACGGTAGTCGATGATGGAGCTGTGGCGTACGGCTGGCAGCGCGTGTCGCGACGCACCTTGGACGAGATTCGGACTCTGCCCTGGAGACCGTTCCACACTCACACCAAGGACCTACTTCTGTCGCCTGGCCAAGTGGTTCCTGTGGAGATCGAGATCCACCCGACTTCATGCCGTCTACGTGCCGGTGAACGACTCGTACTCGTTGTATCGGGCCACGACTATGGCGAGTATCCTCCCATGTATCCAGTTCCGCGACACAAAGAAACTGTCAACAAAGGACGGCACACGATTCACTTTGGCGGCAAGTACGATAGCCATCTGCTCTTGCCAGTCATTCCACCGGTCCGTGGGTCGGCGGTTGAGCATAAGCCTCCTGCAAAGTTGATAGTTGGAGCGGTGAGAATTCCAGGCTGGTCAGAAGAACAATTTGTCTCAGCTTATACGGGAGACCATGCGAATATGACGAGGCAAGTCGCCAGCAAAGTGCCGACGCTGCTCGGCTACACACAAGTCGTGGCTTGCGAGGAATCTGTGAAGAGGGTGATGGGCTCCAGTTGGGACGCTTGCACCATCCTGTCGTGGGCGAGTGTGCGTGCTCTGGGTGCATCGCTCAGCCATCCAGAGTACATTCAGACGGCCAAAGACCACGTCTTCGCCGACGAGTCCAAGATATTCGGGAGCGTGTGCGAGGCAGCCGCAGAAGTGGTTTTCGACCCAGTTAGGTACCAGAACCGCCAGGATGCAGTGCAGGTCGTGCGGTTCCTTCCCCAGGGGAGCGGGGCGCCCAGCAGCGAGCCAGATGATTTTGACAGGCAGGTCGAGAGGGTTAGGCAAAGGGGGGAGACGGCGCGGCTGCTACGATATGTCCTCAATCGCGACATAACGCCGGCCAATGCTGGCCAGGCTTTGTTCGCCGATTCGCCGTTCCAAAGCGGCGACTGGAACTCGACGGCAGCTGTCGAGCAGTACTGGTTCGCGAGCGCCGAGGATGCGGCCAGTTTCTTCGGGCCGGGCGGGGGCGGGGGCGCGGGCGCGGGCGCGGGCGGGGTGACGATTGCGGGGAGGGAGCATGTCGTGGTCGCGAAGCAGCCGTCGATTTGAAGTGTGGGTTACATACCTAGCACCCTAGGTACCTACCTAGTAGACATAGATGAGGGTTCCCGTAGTCGATCACATCCTGGCTGCCCCAATGTCCTCGTCCACCACCAACCGCCTCGTCTGCCAGCTCTGCAATGTCTCCTTCCAGCGCGCCGAGCATTTGGACCGCCACGTCCGCAGCCATCTCGGCGTCCGCCCCTTCTCATGCATGTCCTGCGATGCCCGGTTTGCGAGACGGTACCCAATTGCCCACCCACCACGTCTTCGCCGCCGACTCTGACCATGGCTGCACAGGGACACGCTCCAGCGGCATCTCGTCGTTCACCGAGGCCACGCCGTGAGCAACGCGAGACCACGCGAACGCGTTGCACAGGCCTGCCGCCGCTGCTCCAGAGCAAAGCAGCGCTGTGATGGGAACACGCCCTGCACCCGCTGTCACGAGCGCATGCTGTCATGTGTCTATCACGCCAGACCCCCAGCTTCACCACACCAGACTCGCCCGCTCGACTTCGACACCTCCGAGCCGTCACCATCAGTCCACGCCGAGTCTGCCCTTGCCAGTGGCCCTGGCCCTAACCCAGAGTCGGACTTTTTTAGCAGCGAGGCTCTCGCCATGCTCAACCCGCCTGCCATGTCTGATTCCTTCATGGGTGATACAGACTATCCAATCTCCGACCTCGACTTCGTCGGTCATCCTGCGTCTATTCTCCATCCAAGCCTTTTTCTCCGGGATATCGAGCGGAATTGGGTTCCGCTCCACGCCGAAACGCACCAGCCCATTGCGTCGGCTACGAGCCCCGGCCCGTCAACATCTTCAGAACCAATATCTCCAGTCATTGCTGTGACAGGACCCAGTCCAATCGAAGCGCAAGACGCTGACTTTCTCCTGCATCTGCAGAGGCAGGTAGAGGTCCGCCATGGATCCCTACCTACAGGGAACTCGTGGGATCCAGAAGACTATCGGCACGTTCCTCGACTAGGCAAGGCCACTTACGAAAGCCTCGGACATCTCTTCAAAGAAGCCCAGGCTGCAAGCTACGTAAAATTAACGCTGGATAATTTCCCTTCTCTTGACGCTATCAACGCCTTCATTCAGCTCTACTTTGAGTATTTCCACCCTACCCTGCCGCTCCTCCATCGACCCTCCTTCAATCCGAATTCTAGTCATTCTTTACTTGTGCTCGCCGTTGCAGTAACTGGCTGTCGGTTTTCGTCCTTGTCGCAGCCGAAAAACTTTGTCAACAGCATGCAAGACCTCCTGCGTCATGCCATTCACATCGTCGTAAGCGACCCTATACTTACAGCTCCATATTGTTAGATCGGGCTAACCATGGACAGCATGAGCGTATCCAAACCACCGCTTCTGATCTGTATTTCGCCCAAGCACTGCTACTGAATCAGGTAGGAATGCAGTACGCCAACGACTTCAAGCTCGTCGAGCGGGGATATCCCGGAAACACACAGCTAGCGATGCAATGCCGGTCTTTGATTGCCCACCACAGAGCACCGGCTAGCTGTGGGCAGACTAATTGGCAAGACTGGATTGCATATCAATGCCTATGTCGTTTAGTTCATTCCGCTTGGGTACGGGTTTCGTCATTCGTTTTAGACATGTTCTAACACCAAACAGCTTCTAGACTCGCAGCAAATGCTCTTCTTCGATGTCATGCCCGCCATGTCTCAGGATTGTCTGTCCGTTCCTTTGCCGTGTGACGAGCGCATATGGGAGACTAGCTCTGAAATGGATTGGCTTGCACTTTACAATGATGGTTGGTGTTGTCAGAAGTAATTGACAGACGCGTGACTAACCAACTACACAAGCCCCGTCGCGCACGTACCTTCGCTCAGAGCTTTCTCAATTGTATCGAAAAGAGCCTCTTCAGAGCGGATTAGGCGAGTTTAATAGGCTTCTACTTGTGCTTGGCGTATATCGCGATTTCGTTGGACTTCGATACTCCAATCCTTACATCAGTCTTACGCACGCTACAGGCCAACGTCAAAACCCCGCACTGACCCCAATGTCTGCCGATGAGGCAAACACGCACGTCGATACCATTCTTAATATACTAAACATCAATGAGTCTACTACTAATCTCACCCTCGTTGTCAAACATCACGTTCAACTAGTCAAGATACACACTCGTGTCTCTCTACGTGACCTCTACGCCTTTTGCGGTTGGAGGTTATCAGATATAGAGATGAAAACCACCTGCTATAGCCTTCAGAAATCACTACACAAAGACTTCGAACGAAACCAAGAGTTACGAAAAGCTGTCTTCGCCGCTGCCGTCCTCTTCGAGTCCATGCGCAAAGACCGATGCTTGACATGTCAAGGACCGTTGATGCTCCTTGCGGCTGCGCTGACTCTATGGCTTTACTGCGATCTGGGCAGCATCAAAGTCAATGAGGAGAACATGCCAACGCTGTTCCTTGGCCAAGATGGTGAGAGCCAGCTAGGCAAACAGTGGATCGCGGACCCTTCATGTGCACGCCCTTTTCTAAGCAGTGTAGGAAGCTTGCATAGTGCCAGTAGTGGGCGCTGTGTCATACATGAGAGTGCACGTATTCTTTTCAGCTGGCATAGCTCTCCGCTTGCTCACGACATTGCGTTGATTAACCTTCTAAGCTTATATCGAAAGTCAGTGTTAGAGGAACGAGCCTAGGTCGAGGCAGGGCAAGCGAGAGACATAAGTGAAAATTAAAACTTTAGAACCCTCGCTCTCTAATATTCGCAGCGCAATGCACCTACAACAAGTAAGGATTAATAATAACTTATTTAGTAAAAGTTATAACGTACCCGGCATACGAGTGACGCGGATGGACGAGTGACGCACCTGTGCCAAGCCCCCACTAAAACCGCAATAGAGATGCAACAATTCGCAGCAATTAATAGCAAACTATAGCATTTTATAGCAAAATATAGTAACTACAGTAATATTATAGCAAATTGCAATAGATTATAGCATTTTTTTACACGTGCGCGAGTTATGGCCAGTCTCTCCACACGTTTTACAGTGCCTCTTGCCCTTAGTGCCCTTATCCACGTACTCTCTATTACTCTCCTTCTGCTTCTTATTACTCTTTTTAACCTCCTTTAATAGGATTAAGCGCTAGCCTTCTTCTATAGTAAGTGTCCCTTAACTCTATAATCGCTTTCTTTTACGAGATTTACAACAACTTGTAGCCTTATTTATAGCTTAAAGCTTAGCGATCTTCTTCTATGCTAGCACAAGCTTGTGCGCGATAATAGCTGCTCTCTTTAACACCTTTTTAAACGCTTTAACTATTAAAGTAGGAGAGCTATCTACATGTGCCTGAATCCTCTTCTTTACAAGAGTAGACTAAGAACCAAACTCTAGAGTATTGCTTAGAGTCCTCGACTCCTAGGAGTCGCTTTCTACACGTAGTAGTGTTAGAGTACGTAGGCAGACATCAAGCTTTAATATTATAGCCTTAGGATTAAATAGAACTAGCCTAGCGCCTCTAAAGCTTCTCTTAATATTGCTCTTCGTAAAGGCTGTCTCAAAAGTAGCGATAAAGTAGAGTAGGAATTTAATTTTGCTAATATAGTTAATGCGACAGTAGATAAGAGACTTAGCTTAGCGCCTATACGCCTTCTTTAAAGGAGCAAAATAACCTACGTTAAGTAGCTACAGGAGGTGGGATAAATAAAGAGGCATACAGAGAGTCACAATTTTGTAATTCTTATAATACTACTTAAATTCAAGGCTATAGTAGCTTTTGTGGCTATTAAGGATAAGGAGCTGTACTATGCCTACAGTACGCCTCGCAGTATGCTCGTTAAAATGCTTTATCTAGTTAAGTGTAAGCTTATTATTCGTCCAGCCATTCTCTAATACAGCAAGCTTCTAATTATAAGGTAATTTCTTCTCCTAATACTACAAGGATAGGTAGGTCTTGCCTATAAAGATAATAAATAGTAGGATCGCCTATCTAGCGGCGCTAACGCCTTAGATAATAGATACCTACTCTCTATTGCTCTACTAGAGTTGTTTAGCTCGTCTACGACGCTTAGCTAAAGTAATAACAGCTCCTAATAATAGTATGCCTATTGCGAAGCCTAATTTATTAAAGTTATAGGTGTCTTTATCTGTAATGCTGTACTTAGCTTTAGTATTCTCTATAAGATAGAACTAGTCTTATATAATCCTAGGATCCTCGCATAATGCTCTCTTATAGTTGTACTTTTAAGTAAGTTTAACTGCAAGCTTAGGTTAACGTTTAACAAAGGTTAATGCCTACTTCTCTCTAACAGGGTTATAGCTACGTTTAGCGAGCAGCGAGTTGGCTATAACTCAAACATTAGTAAGCTAAGAAGGAAATCCTTGCCTGTTAAGGTTAAGAATATAGTTAAGAATTACTCCCTCTTTATTTAGAGTAAGCTTTATTAGATTAGGCGTGCAATCGCGTTAATAAGGAGTTCCAGCGCGTTGGCGTCGTAGTGTTGCTTTAGGAACGTTATAAAGAGCTGCAGCGCGTCTAACCTTAAGGTTATCGTCTTATTTAAGAGCTTGTAAGGCAAGCTAGATTTTATTCTTACAAGAAATTAATTAAACATTGTTGTGTTAAGGCATTATAGATTTACTACAGGTTGTCGCGATTTTAGTGGGGGCTTGGCACAGGTGCGTCACTCGTCCATCCGCGTCACTCGTATGCCAGGTACGTTAGAGCTTAATAGAAGCTTTTAGAATATATAGTAATATCCAAATTGCTCAATACAAGGCATCATCTAGGTGATAATTATTACAAAGTACGACAAAATCCACTACGATACATCTCTTTATAGATCCGATCTGGCTTCTTCACCAGCCCAAGCCCTACGTATCAATTCCCGAATTCTTTCCTGCACAATCGGTCTTGGATTTGCATACGGGTTCCGCAATGCAATGTCCGCCGCCTTATCAATATCCTCCTCCTTCATACCATGATCCTTCAAAGCCTTGCCCACACCAAGTCCATTAATAAGCCTATTCAGTCCTTGAATGCAGTCTCCATCCGCACCAGGTAGTACATCGGCCATATCCTTGCTGGCGTCTGTAATAGCCGGGGAATTGTATGCCACAGTATGAGGTAGCAGGATAGTGTGCGTCTCTGCATGTGGAAGGTTAAATGATCCGCCAAGGACATGGCAAAGCTTGTGATGCAAAGACATGGTTGTGCTACCCAGGCACTGGCCGCACAACCATGCACCGTAGAGCGCTGTGCTTCTTGCAGATATATTGGCTCCATCGGCAACAATGATAGGTAAAGACTCCGCCAGCGCACGTATGCCTTCTTTGGCCAGCAGGCGAATGATCGGATTGGTGTCGGGTGCGTACAGTGATTCTACTGCATGCGCAATAGCGTTGACGCCGCTGGTCGCGCTCAACTTTTGCGGCAAGCTGAGCGTAAGGTTGACATCGTATATTACCGTCCCAGGAAGAATTTTCGGATCGTTTCGCGTGGTCTTCACGCCATCGACTGTTTCACCAAGGACGGGCGTCATTTCGCTACCCGCGTACGTTGTTGGGATGCTGATGTGTGGAAGACCAGTGCGGACGCTCAGGGCTTTGCCTAGGCCTGTAGTACTACCTCCGCCAACCGAAATAATGCAGTCGGCGTGCTTTTCTTTGGCTTGAGCAAGAGCTTGGGTAGTGATAGCGATGGGCGTGTGCATCGTGGCCTTTGAGAAAATGCCAGCAGCGGACGACCCTAGGAGCTCCGCAATTCGGTTGGCTTCATTCACTTGCTGAGGTGTAGATAGAATGAGCGCAGCTTTGTAGCCGTGGCGGGTGAGCTCCGCTGGGATGTCCGAAAGCGCGCCAGGCCTGAAGATGACCCGGCTTGGATTAGCATTATAAACGAAAGAAAGCATTTTTGGGTGATTCAAGCGAGGTTGGAGTGAGTAGTTCTGAGCTCACTTGTGTATGGGTTCAACCGCCTGACTTCAAAACTTAGGTAGATTCGTGAGCGAGGGGCTACTAATACTTAAGAGGTATGTCCGCTTTGACGTGAGGGCGGGGTTTACGAAAATCCCACCGAAGCCCCTGTATATTCTTATCTTATAACGGCGATCCATCGGGAAATTTCTGGCATGTCACGCTTACCATTGCATTCAATGTGGCAATGATTGCACCTCCATGAAAGTCATGATTCAAAAGTATATTTATGTCAAAATTTGAAAACACTGCAGAAACTTGACAAGGATCTTAAATGCTCGTGTAGGCATTGGAACGAATTGTGTTTTAGATAAAAACTACACTGTCTCCTGGAGATCAAAACCAAAATACCATTCGTACTTGAGCTATCGGAGCAACTTTGCAGTAGCTTCGTGACTTTTTTCCAATCGGAGTTGCTCAGCTTCTTCCTCAGTCACAAGTACAAAATGATACGTTAGCAACTTCATGCCTGTGTATGTCCCTGAATAGTGCTGTGCAGTAGTCTCGTCCACTTCTCCCAGATCAACCACCAGAGACTCTTTAACTCCAAAAACAGCATCCGATGTTTCGTAAGGATCCCCTCTGAGATACAAAGCGGTGATGAGTTTATCCCAGCCGGGCTTTTCAAACATGAAGTGCATGTGACTTGGCCTCATTGGGTGTCTCTTCACTATTGCAAGTAATTTGCCCACTGGTCCGTCGTGCGGAATAGGATATGGGACGGGAACAATGCCTTTAAACCAAAACTTTCCATCCTGGTCACTTGTAATGATACATCGACCATCTGGACGATCCCTTCCCGCATGCTGAACGTCATACATGCCGCTTGAATCTGTTTCCCATATGTCGACCTTGACGTTGGGGATTGGATTGCCGTCCTTGTCCTTCACAGTACATACTACCAGCAGAGGCTCGCCATTTTGATCGTGTGACATGTTGTCCCCGTGTTCCATCTGCTCAGCATCATGGGTATGAAACGGTCCTAGCACCGTGCCTTCGGTCGAACCCGCTGGTTTTGGATGGTCGATACTGTCTACCAGCAGGCTCAGTCCGAGGATGTCGCTCAATAAGATGAATTCTTGGCGAACGTCGGTGCAGATCTGCCCGGTGGCTGTGAGGAAGCGTATAGCTTGTAGCCATTCGTCTTGTGATAAGCGAGTTTCGCGGGCAAAGTCGTGAAGGTGAACAACGAGGTGTTCCAAAAGGAACCTGAATCGTGGGGATGGATTCGACGAATTCACCAAATTGACGTTCGCTGTAATGTTTTCCGTATTCAAATCTTTCAGTGATGGCTGTGGCATACTAGTCGCGGGATTGTTTGAGTCCATTGTGGATGGTCGGGTAGCAGATGCTCCAAGGGGCGAGTGTTCAATTGCAGCAAGAGGTTAAAGAATAGGCTCCGAAGTCTCTCTCGGAAACAGGCCGCACATGATCGCTCGGTGCTGAGCCCCCATAGTGTCATGTGAAGCGACAATGCTGTACCTCCGTTCCCTCGAAGGCGTTGGGGACCGGCGGACGGCATGATTGGCTAAAGCTCCCCACCGCGCCCCACCGGCCGGAGCTGACCAGACGTTGGTGGATACTTAGACACCCACCACCGACGAGTATGCCACTTCACCACGCCAGCTTAAACTATTCGCCACTGAATACTTTCCACTGCGATATGAACGTGACTTTATTTGGAGTTCTTGGCAGGCTGGGCTGGACCGCATTCTTCCCATGATTACGCACGTCCTCCAGTGCAAGTCTCGCCAGGTCAATTGGCGATTACGGAAAATGGATTGCAACGTCTTAAAACTAATTTTTCATTGCTGTAATGCTGGCGGAGTATTTAACATATACGCCTTTAATCGTTCCATGTCACTGTCTTGGTCCTAACCCACTCTTGCAGTCCTGGCAATCCGTTGAAACGACCAAATCCACTATTCTTGAAGCCTCCGTGCGGCAAAGCTGTTTCATCATGAATCGTCATGGCATTGATGTGCACGGCCCCAGATTCAATACGCTTTGCTATCTTGAAAGCTCTTCGAAGATCTCGAGTAAACACTGCGCTAGTCAGCCCATACTCGGTGTCGTTTGCCAGCTCGATGGCCGCTTCGTCAGAATCCACGGAGTAGATAGCTGCCGTAGGACCGAATGATTCCGTGAAGTAAATGTCCATCTCACGGTCAACATTCTCAATGATGACGGGGCGCATCTGTGTTTTCGACAGTCCTTCGCTGTCGTTGTTGCCATGCACAAGTCGCGCGCCCTTCGACAATGCGTCAGCGACGAGCTTGCGATTTTTCTCAACAGAGCTTTGGTTGAACAGTTGCGGTACGTAGCTTTCACCGAAGATCTTGTTCATGGCAGCCCGCAAAGCTACACGGAAATCTTCGATAACGGAAGAGTGCACCACAATACGCTCTGTGGCCATACAAACTTGACCTGCATGCAGAAATGCGCCGAGACAGCATTGAACCGCCGCAAGCTCAAGGTCTGCATCGTCGCAAATAATCGCCGATGCTTTGCCACCAAGCTCTAAAACCAATGGCTTGAGATACTTTCCCGCTAGGGAAGCGATGATGGAGCCAACAGCCGTCGAACCCGTAAAGTTGATCTTTTTAATCATTGGATTCGAGATCAGAGCATTGGTGATCTTTGCGGCATCTTCTGTACGATGATAAAGCGTATTCAAACAGCCGGCAGGCAAGCCCGCAGCATGGAGTACTGAGGCAATACCCCACTTGCGGAACCTGTTAGCAATCACGTTCAAGTCGAATGATGCGTGAGCTTACATAGGTTGCCGGTGCCGCTTCAGGCCCCTTCAATATGACCGTGTTGCCCCTACCTTACGTTAGAATGAATTGCCAGAAGACGTCAAGCAGAAAATGGACATACATAGCCAATGGCTGCAAACACGCGCGAATGCCCAAAACATTTGGGGCGTTCCACGGTGCGATGCCCAGGACCACGCCAAAAGACTCATGCAAAATTGCACTGCTGCCCCCCTCGGCGGCAACTATAGGCATTTCGCCTGTGCTAGCAATCTGTATTAGGCCTGCTATGTCTTTGCACGCTTGATACGCTGCTTCATGCTCAAATTCAAACATAGCGTTCGATGCTCCGGTCTCGGTAAGACTGTAATGCCGCAATTCGGCTTTCCTTCTCTTATATTCCTCCGCAGCTCTCAGGAAGATGTCCCTTCTGACATGCGGTTTGCTTTGAGACCATGTCAAGAAGGCCTTCCGCGCGGACTGTATTGCGAGAGAGACATCCTCCTCGCTCGCGGAAGAACATCTGTACAGTTTCGAATGGCTCAACGGGGAGCAAATGTCAAAAGTCGTACTTGAGATGACCTCTTTCCCGTCCAACCAAAATGGTATCGTGGACTTCACGTCAAAGGCAGAGGGATTTGTCGACTCTCGTGTCGCAAGGGCTGCCATGCTTTGTGGAAGAATCATTAACTTTGAGAAGTGATAAGGTAATCTGAATAATGCTTGAAAGCGAAACACTACAAAGAGCTCATTCCTCATGATATACAAATGTTTGCGGTGTACTAGACAGGCATGGTGTGTGGTGGGGTTGATAATGACCTCTCATTGGATGATACTACAGCCTCAGCCATATCTATTCGTCGGTGGCTCCTCATGTGGTGACCGAGCAAGTCCTTATATCGAGCCTTTAGTCGTCTTTTCGAAATCTCTAGATCGAATTCCTCGGGTTTTGTAAAATGTCACTTAACATCATCATCGTGGGCGCAGGACTTGGTGGCTTAGCCACCGCAATTTCCGTGAAGCAGGAAAAGCCCGACCACCAGGTGCAGGTTATAGAGTCTGCACCAGCATTGGCTGAGGCAAATCGGCCCAATCAGACGCACAAACAGATGCTAATTCGATTTTCAGGTTGGAGCAGGCCTTCAGGTTACACCGAATGCAACCAGATTGTTGAAACGATGGGGCTTGCTTCATAGCTTGGAGAAGCTGGCTTCGAGTCCAAAAGAGTTTACCATTCACCGCTACAGCGACGGTGCGCTTATCGGAAAACGAGACAACTTCGGTGAAGAGATGCTGGCAAAGTACAAGAGTCCATTCTGGGACATGCATCGAGCAGATCTCCAGATCGGAATGTACGAACGTGCCAAAGAGCTCGGCGTGGAATTCAAATTTGGCGCACTTGTTACTTCTACCGAACTGGAGACTCCTTCTGTCACGCTTTCAAATGGAGACCGCATCGATGGCGATCTGATTATTGCAGCCGATGGTAAGCTACTACTCCACCTTATCTATGGATGTCGCGCTGATTTAATCATGCCTTTGGTCACAAAGTAGGAGCGCTTTCCTGGGGTCGCCGTCGCCTCCCGTCCCCACTGGCGACCTGGCATACCGCGTCATACTCCGCGTAGATGAAATCAAAGATCGTGAGCTACGGCACTACTTTGAGACACCGAGAGTTGTGCTATGGGCTGGGCCGGATTGTCATGCCATCTGCTATCCACTGAAGGGGGGTTCGCTGATCAACATCGTGCTCCTTGTTCCCGATACCCTTCCGGAGGGGGTGGCCAGGGCAGCAGGCGATCTCGACGAAATGCTTGAAATTTTCCGTGATTGGGATCCCCGGTATGACATGATGAGATTTCAGTTGTCAGGTTATTGACTCTTACAGGCTTCGATCCTTACTCTCGATGGTCCCAAAAGTCGACAAGTGGAAACTTATGCACCGTGAGTTTTTGAACTTCCAACTCTTAAACACTTCGTCTGCTAACAGGATGAATTTCAGTCAATGAATTGCAATATTGGTCCAACCCAGAAGCGACTATAGCATTCCTCGGCGATGCTTGTCATCCCATGCTACCTTACCTTGCACAAGGTGCGGGTTCATCATTGGAAGATGGGGCAGCGCTCGGTGTATTGTTATCGACGGCCAATCGTCGTCAAGATCTACCAGAGATTCTCAAGCTGTATGAGCAGTTAAGGAAGCCACGCAGCTCTGCACTCCAGGAAAGGAGTAAGGTCCAGGTATATAGCCACCTGTCGCTCCAATGTGATGCCAGCGTACTAATAGAGAACAGAGGCACATCAATCATCTGCCCAACGGGCCTGAACAGCGAGCAAGGGATACTTTACTGAAGCAACAGTTCGATGAGCCCTTGCCCGGGTACCCGTTCTATTGGTGAGTTTTTCGAGTTTGATAAGCCTTAAGCACACGTCTAATTCCTACAAGGCTAGATCCCACGCAGCAGAGTTTCGTGTACAGTTATGACGTGTATGAAGAAGTAAGCCTCGCACCCAATGCACGATGCATTCTAAGGTGATGTTGCTAATCTACGCTAGCTTCGCAAGTTGAATATAGCTGCTCCTTGCTAAGATCATAACGGTAGACTCATGGAAATGCATTCGAAGATATATTTTTCTTGCCGCAAGTTATGCAAACAGCTTTAAATGTTTATGGAAGGCGGAGTACAATGAGTCTACTAGTATGACTTGTACATTTTTAGCGAAAGAATTACAGCATGCCGAGATACTTTACAGAAAGACAACAGAAACATTAGATAGCATTGCCATTATGAACTGATTAGACCAGTTGGGCTTCTTATACCCTCTAGATTGTTAAATGGACATGCTCAAGCGCAGAAAAGTGCGGTGTTGAATGAAGCTGGCGGAGGCGATATTATGCACGGACCACACAAACTCCTCAACCCTACTACTGTAGAAGGCTTAAATGCCAAGACCGGTACCCGCACAGTGCCGCGGTAACTTAGGGTGGTGCAAGCTTTGGTGGCTACCCCAGAAACATATGCATAACCCTAGCTTGTCTGCTATTATCATTCATATGCATGACTGCGCTTACATCGTTATCTGAGTACAATTCGAACCATTACTTACCCACGATGCTTCATCTTCTCCACTTAGATATGCTAGGCTTCGGTCGGGGGGTTGCTCTCCTTGTCATTTGTTTGATTTCATACTGGATCATCCCTTTCCTCCACGGTCTCACCATTTCTTCTACGAGAAATGTCCCTGGACCACTTCTGGCCAGATTCACCCGATGGTACGAATATTTCGCCGTCCTTGGTGGGAAGTCAAATATCGAATACATGCAGCTACACGACAAATTTGGTATGTCGATTGTGTCGCCAACCGCTCAATAAAATTTTGCTGAATAGAAAATCATAGGACCTGTCGTCCGCATGGGTCCAAATCGTTACAGTTTCAGCGATCCTAGCGATGTGAAGATCATATACGAGCTGGGCGGCAAATTTATCAAGTCCGAGTTCTACCATCCGTTAATGGCCCCAAACCCAGACGATCAGAATATATTCACAATAAGAGATCCTGCCCTACATAAGGCACGACGCAGGAAGATCGCAAATCTGTACAGCATGTCGACGATGGTATCTTACGAGGGCGCGGTTGACCGAATGAACATTATCTGCATGGACAAACTCACGGATTTTGCAAGTACAAACCGCAAATTCTCCCTTCCCGACTTCTTGCAGTGGTATGCGTTCGATGTGATCGGCGAGATTACGGTAAATATAAACTTCGCTTAAACTTCTGCTACGAGACTTACCGGCAGTAGTTCAACGAGTCGTTCCGTATGATGGAAAATGAGGGGGACATTACGGGAATGATCAGTGGTATACATATGGCTAACACATACATGGCTCATACTGGAATCATCCCCGACGCTCATCCTTGGATCATGCGCCTTCAGAGTCTGCTTGGTAACCAAGGAGCTGCGGTGTTCCTCAAGTTCACGATGGACCAGATCAATAAGCACCGTGCATCAAATGAGAAGGGCACAGACACAGTCAGCTCAGATAGTTTCCTTGCGAAGCTCATTTCTTTACAGATTGAAAACAAGGTGGGTATGCCACATATCTTGGACGTTTGTGGCAGCAACATCGGAGCCGGCTCAGATACCACAGCAATCAGCCTCAGCTCGACTATTTACTACCTCTACCGCCATGCCGATGTGTTAGCCAAGCTTCGAGCCGAGATCGAAACAATGGCGCGGAAAGGTCTCATATCGGATCCAATAACGTTCCAAGAGGCTCAGTCAATGCCCTATCTGCAAGCGGTCATTAAAGAGAGTCTTCGTGTTCATCCGGCCGTTGGAACCATACTCCCTCGGAAAGTTCCCAAAGGGGGTGCGAACCTAGCTGGAACTTATTTCCCAGAAGGTGTACGTCAAATTGAGAGGTCTCGACCACTTTGATTCATACTGACGAGCTTGATATAGACCGACGTCGGTGCTAATGCATGGGTACTACACTACAGCAGGAGCATCTATGGCGATGATGCTGCCGATTACAAGCCTGAGAGATGGCTCGAATCTAGGGAAACCAACGATTTGCGTGACTCTATGATGCTTGCGGTCAGTCTGAAAACCCCGATCGGAGATGTCCACTGCTGACTTATACCTCGCCCAGTTCGGTGCAGGATCGCGAACATGCATCGGGAAGAACATTAGTCTTTTGGAGATGACAAAGGTTTTACCTCAGATTGTTCGCAAGTTTGATTTTGTGTTCGATCATACGGGCCCTCCTCAAACGTATTGCGCCTGGTTCGTATACCTGAAGTACAACGTGCAGGTCAAGATCAGGACAACATCATAGAAGATTCGAGCGAGTCCCAAATAAATGGCATGGATCAACAATCTGCGGTGCATGGGAAGGGGCATCAATAGATGGATTCCTTTCAGAGTGTGCATAACATGTTTCCGGGTTGAGACTTCTACTTGGTTATCTCTTCACCGAGTCAAATACAGCCGTAGATAATTTTTTCTTTAGCTTCTGGCGATCACAACCCTGACAGAAATTTGGCCCTATAATGCCCGATCAAAATGTGCCCGGAGACTTGGTACTCTGGTGTTGCGTTTCCTGATGCTCAAGTGAAGAAAAAACTGCAGATTTCAGAATGTGATGGACGGAGCAGGGTTCGCGGAAATGCTGCATGAATGTCCTTCCTAAAAATGAAAATAACGAAACAAGTTTCCAGCGTGTAGAATCTCGAATCAGTCCCTCAGAGCAGTCCCGGGATGCTGAATCACCACAGCAAAGGTCTAGGTGGTTCGTTCGTCATAGGAAGGGTGAGGTGGCGCCCTCGCCAAAGGCAAGGTTGAGGTGGCTCCCTCGCCACAGCTGTGCTGCCAGATCTCAGATGTATAGGATTTCCTTACCTTACATAGCTTCTACGCTCGCGTGTGAGTACACTGTGCTGTACAACTGCAGGGAAAGGAGGGAGACAGCGACTGTGTAGACCATCAGCTCGATGTTATATTGCCTAGGTGGACACTTTTCGCTGCTGAGCACGCAAAAGTCGGCTATAGAAAAGATTACAGCTCGTCGGATTCCAAATGCTGATTTGAACATGCTCGGCAAAGCAGACGCAAACTTGAATAGTGTATGGTTCTCCACAACGAATCAAAGGCAAAACGACAAGTGGGATGTTGCGTGGAGGACATGAACGTGTTTCTCAATTGCTATGATCGGTGCTGTTTGATTCAGAAAATCAACCCCCCGCCTGCAACAGGAATATAGAGGCCATTTAACCAAGCCGCTTCCTTCTCACACAGCATTGCTACTGTCCATGCGACCTCAGCGGGTGTCGCTACGCGCGGAGCTACTGGTGTTGCATCAATGAGTGGTTGCAACGAGTCTCTTAAGGACTGAGGGGCAGCATAAAACGTTTCAGTCCCGACAACACCAGGAGCAACCCCATTCACGGTGCATCCATATTTTTTTGGAAGTTCAACAGCCCAGCATTGGGTATAACACTCCGTCATACCCTTCGAGCCGGCATAAATGCTGGAATCAGGTCCTGGCGCTCTCGACACACCGCTTCCAATGTTTATGATGCGCGACTCGCCATTAGAAAGATGTTTCAAGGCAGCCCTAGTCAACAGAAATGTCCCTCTTCCATTCGTGTGCACAATATCGCGCCAAGATGATTCTATCTTCGCCTCATCGGGGTCGTCCAAACTCATCGGCCTGTTGATGCCAGCGCAATTGACCAGAATATCGATCTTGCCGAACGCTTCCGCCGTCTTATCGGCCAATACCCGCGGTCCCTCCAACGTAGACATATCTGCTTCGATGGTGATGGCTTTGGCATTCGGGCCAAGTCGTTTCGCAACATTCTCGGCGTTCGCCTTCTCGCTGGGATAAGGGTAGTTGATAGCAACAGATGCTCCGCGCTGAGCCAATTCTTGGACAATGGCCGCTCCTAATCCAACTGAGGATCCACTGACTACTGCGACCTTGCCCGTGAGGCTTCTGCTGAGTGTGGTCATGTTGTGGGGAAGAAATGAGGTTTTCTATGTTACGATGCGCTTCTTGAACAGTGAGCCCAGCCAATTGAAGTTCACAGATAGTTGTGATCAGGTCCTATTGTCGATTAGTTCAGGTAGTTTGTGAAAAACCTTTTGTGATCAAGGAACATGCGTCAAGGAGCCTAATTGGGCAGCACGTACCATGCAATGAACTAATCCACAAATAAATTCCAAACTGCGTATTTGACCACACTCACAAGATAATCATTTCAAGCATTGCTGTGGTCATAGATCCTGTACTAATGAATGGCACTTCTCAGTGGCTCCTTTGAGCCACCGCAAATTGCTAGCCTCCAGATTGGCGCCACCCGGCCATGCCACTTCAACAAAACCCCCCTTGGCGGAGAAGGGCCACCCGTTTTTCAACCGAAGGACGGCTCCGAAAATAGTCCACTAAACGGCATTGATCCACCCCGCCGTACTAGACAAGCGGTTTGGGCTTATCGCACTCTTGCCAATTTATTCATCTACTGAGCACGTCTGCACAAAAATTGCCAGTCGTTGCCCCAAATCTCGAACGCAAGATGGTCTCACAGGTTTTATCCTTGCCGTTCGCATGTGGCGCCGTTTTACTCTATACAATTTACCTCATTCTTGGTTATATTCGATTCAACTCAAAATATCGGTTTCCAAATCATGTATCCGGCCGGCTCCCGTTGCTTGGTAATATGCTGCAAATACCTAAACATCCCGCCGAGCAACGTCTGCATTTTGCTGATTTGGCAAAGAAATATGGAGAGATGTAAGTTACCTAGCATAGACGTACGCCGCCTACTAATGTCGCCTTGAGGTTTACACTTAAACTTGGGTCTAAGCACTGGGTTTTTCTCAACTCTCACCGAGTTGTAGGCGAGCTGCTCGACAAGCGAGGCGCTCTTTACGTTTCTCGACAAGATTTACCCATGGCTGGCGAGGTAGCATCCGGTGGCAAAAGATTGGTCTTCCTACCATATGGTGAGGCCTGGAAATGGCAAAGAAAAGTGATTCATGAGATACTAGGCCCTGCACAGAAATCTGTGTACGGGCCGTTCCAGGATGTCGAGTCTCGAGCACTGATCCATGGATATCTTACCCAGCCCGATACCTGGCATCTTAGCAATGCGCAATATAGCAGCTCTGTCATCATGAGCATGACATTCGGTCGGCGGACGACCTTGCATGACGAGACCACGAGTAGAATTATTGCCGTCAACGATGAGTTGACAAAATCGTTTGAACCTGGATCAAACCTCATTGACGCATTTCCATCACTCGCACAAATCCCGTTTGGAAAGCACTTACAGCCATGGAGGTGGTGGGGCGATGGCTTGTACGAGAAGGCTTTGAAGTAATTATTCGCACAAAACTTTCTTCGGCCAAATGTTAACAATCTGTAGAAACTTTAGCACTGAGTTCGACAATCTTGTGGAGCGACAAAAGAGCGGAAAAGTACCAAAGTGTTTCGCTTCTGAATTTTTGAGGCTAGGAAGAGACAAGGACGTCAGCCGTGAAGGCATGGTATTCCTTTTTGGCTCTCTGATAGAAGCTGGCTCGGACACAACACGTGTGTCACTGAATCAGCTTGCTGCTGCTGCTGCACTGTTCCCGGATTGGGTTGCGCGGGCAAGAGAATCCTTGGATAAAGTGTGCGGCTCGAATGCCGAGCGGCTGCCCAATGCTGACGATGCTCCCAACTTACCATACATAAAAGCAGCAGCCAAGGAGACTGTACGGTGGAAGTAAGCATTTGTCGATGACTCTTTCGATGGTTGATTGCTGACCTTAATTTAGTCCATCTTTCGGTGAGATTGCTCACTCACTGACTCAAGATGATGAGTTTGAAGGTTATCGTTTTCCTGCTGGTACTACATTTTCGTGGAATCACTGGGGCATCCACAATGACCCAAATGAATACGCAGAGCCGGAAAGATTCTGGCCAGATCGATTCCTCAACGAAGATATTGACAAGCCAATCAAAGGACATTTGGGTTTTGGCATAGGTATGTCAGCCGCCTGTCATATCTCCACTAAATTTCGTTCATTAATGATAACTTACATGCACAGGTCGCCGGGTGTGTCCAGGATGGCATGTGGCCAGCAATAGCCTCTTCCTTGGTATTGCACGTATCGTATATTGTTTCGACTTCCAGACTGTTCCAGGAAAGCCCATTCCCGTCGGGAAGCCGTTCTCCATAGGGTTAGATAAACCCTACGAGGTCAAAGTTGTGGTTAGAAGCCCAGCACATGCAGAGTTGATCAGAAGAGAATGTGCCTCCGCTACCCAGTAATAATTGATACCTACTCTGTACGAGCGCTTCTCTACAAACAGTCTACTAGGTTGTATAACCAGCTCGGATTCAAGCACGAGTTCGTGGTGTTGCGCGGTAGCGATACTCTTGATCAATTTCTTGGGCTATTTGTTTATTCATCTTTTCTCGAATTTACGGCAAACATATTTGCTTCACAGTTTTAGAGTTATATAGGAATATAGGGCTGCATCTCTACTTCACGGCTCCTGGAAAGTTCCACATCGTTCGATGTGCGGTATATGTCACAAGTCCATGATTCGAAATAAAGGGTTGGGAATTAGGAAATAGGCTCGTAAATACCGGCTGGTCCAAATAGATCTATACAAAGTCAACATGTCCACCATCTTGATGAGTCTGGACTGTCTTCAGAATCGAGAAGGGGAGTACGATCTGAAGGGTATTGCCGAGAGGCACTCACAAGGTCTAATCTTATGGTTTAAATTGGCTCATATTCATTGTATACAAATCTAAAAAGCTTGAAAAATATAGCAGTCTCAAGTCCAGTCAGCTCAGCGCTTGGATCCAGTGGCCAACTCCACATCTTTGCCATCCACCCAACTGCCATGCAGGCCATCCAACAGCTTCAATGGGAGCTTTATCTCTGCCAATGGACCCTTCTCAATGTTCTGGGCATCAAAGAGGAGGAGGTGACTACGACTCTCACTATAAAGATCCGCAAGTATGACAATGTATCCGTCCTCTGGGGCAGCATTCTCAGAACGAGGCACAAAACAGGGCTCCTGGAACGTCACATTATCTCCATGATAGTAGGATTGGCTTTGACCATTCTCAAAGTTATAGCAGACGAGGGTGTTAAATCCGGCCTGCGCAGCGGTACCATTCGTGTAAACCTGCTTAGATGGATCGATGGTCAAAATCCAGTAGCGGTTGTACTTCTTTCCGAGCAGGCGATCGTCGATGCGTCCAAACTCATTAACACCCTCGACGACCACTTTCTCTGGGTAGATCATTTCTTTTGTGCTTCCATTTGGGTCAAAGCAGTATCTTAGCACCGGAGACCGAACATTCCTCGGATCGTAGTGGAACTTTTTACCCTTGCTATTCGGAAAGAACGGGAACACGCAATCCGTCCACACGTTGGCATCCAATACAAGTTTCCCGCCTTCCTCGTAGCCGTTAATAGTGTGAGAATAGCAACCTTTCGGGGTCTTGAACCATTTTACATCCTCGGGCTTTGCACCTCGGCGAGGTACTACTCCCAAAAGCTGGTAATCAAGATTCTCGTCCCAGAAGAAGTGTTCGCCACCCTTTTGCATCTGCTCAAGGCTCGCTTTCAGGCCATTGATAGGGAAGATGACAAAATTATCAGTGGCCCAGAAGTCATGGATCATGCAAGCCCATGGGGCCTTGAAGCAGACCTCTTCCGTAATACGGCCGGACTTGTCTACTGTGAAAGAGTAGATATCCGGTGAAGCATCGCCCTTGGCCTCGTAGCCAAATCCAACCAATTCGCCAGTGGTGGAGTCTGCCTTGGGATGAGCAGTATGCGTAGGGCATTTGAATGTTCCGTTGTAATCGACCAAGCCAATTGTTTCCAGTGTAACCGCATCTATCTCAAAAGGTGGCGCGTCCTCTTTGAGCGCCATGATCTTATTCGCATGGTAAATTACATGAGTGTTGGCAGTGGTGCGAGTCAATATGTCGCGGACCCGTGGATCGTCTGTGTACTTATTGCGATAACGGCCAAAAAGAGCTCGACGAGCAGTGCGCTCAGCCTCGAATTTTGGTGTCCGTACGTAGCGGTTCTTGAAGTCGACGTGGCCGTTTTGGAAATTGAATACGCAGATATTGCCATCGCCATTCAGCGGGACCTCGTCTTCGCCGAACATAGGTGGGAATGCATGATCTGGCTGCACACGGTAGAACGCTCCGTGGAGGTCCGCTGGCACCTGTCCCAAAACCTCGAGTTCGAATACTTCGGCTTCGAAGCGTGTATGATCATAGTTCCAGGCACTCATCTGGTAATTCCTAGGGAACAAAGTGCTGGGAGTGATGTGCACCATGATGTATGAAGGGTGCTAAACGTTGCAAACAGTTGAGAAATGAAATGCGAGATAGACCTGAAGCTCGATATTGATCATATTCCTGGGAAGCAGACTAACATATATATCATAGCCGGCAGTGATATCCTCGACCGAAGCACAAGCAAGTTTGAAGGACGCCGCCGTTTCCGGGTGGCGCTCGGCGGGTGGGGTGGATATCGCACAGTGTGGAGACAAGTAAACGGCGGGGCTTCCGAAGTGATCAGCAAATAAACTACAATATCCAGTCATGCAATCTTAGTTTTTGAGCTGTATCGAGTACATCGCGTCATTTTCCCTCTGCACCATGGTCCAATTTTATGCCGATTCCACGCTGCAGGACCATCACAATCATGCCTTTCAGACGGTGCCCACAACTAAGCAAGACAGTATTCTTCCTCCAGGATTGGACGCGGACACATTTCAGAGAGCTCTTGTAAGGTTGCACGATGTTGTAGGGGAGGAAAATGTAGCAGTGGGTGAAGCACTACGCGACTTCCGCGACCCGTATCCACTGCACGTCGGCGAAAATCAGCCCGCAGCAGCAGCTTGGTACGTCTCCAAAGCTATCCCCGGACTTGTGCTAACCGACCACGACGACAGCCCCATCTCCGTCGAGCAGATTCAAAGCATTTTGCAGATCGCAAACGAATTCCGCATTCCGATATGGGTGTGTTCACAGGGTAAGAATTTTGGGTACGGCGGCCCAGCGCCCAGGCAGTCAGGCTCGCTGGTGGTGTCGCTGCATCGCATGAAGCGAATCCTCGAGGTCAACGAGAAGTTTGCCTATGTACTTGTAGAGCCTGGCGTGACATTCTTTGAGCTGTACGAGTATTTGAAGGCCCGAAAGGTTCCATTATGGGTTGGCGTACCTGCGCTCGGATGGGGTAGTGTACTTGGCAACGTATGGTATTCCTTGTCCGATATCTAGAGTGCAGACGTGCTAACGAAGTTTCGCAATTCAGACAGTCGATCGTGGGCATGGATACACCATATCAGGAGACCGCCAGCGAAATATCCGCAGCCTGGAGGCCGTACTCCCTTCGGGCGAGATACTGCGCACCGGGCAATGGGCAGTGAACGATTCGCCAAGTGCTCACACATGCAACAACAACTTTGGACCTCAAGTCGATGGACTGTTCCTGCAGACAAATCTCGGCATCGTCACGAAGCTGGCTGTTGGCGTAGATCCCGCCCCACCGGCCTTCATGAACGTCAAGGTGCATGGACCCAGATTCGAGGATTTAGGTCCTATCGTCGATTCTATGCAGCAGCTGTGGCTTGAGGGCATCCTACAAAACCATGGTATGATCACTAACATTAACCATTTTGCATCTCACGACGTTCCGAAACATGTGCATCAGAAAGAAGAGGGACCATTGTTGTCACAGACCATTGCCCAATTGAAGGAAAAATACCAGACTGGCTACTGGAGGGCTATCTTCGACCTCTATGGCACAACAGAGATGATCAATGCCCGGCTTGCAAGAGTCAAGGCAGTATTTGCCATCCATGCCCCGGATATAGCGCTCGAGACTACTTTCTTCGAAGGCTCAGATGGTAATCCTGTTGATGCCTTGGCCATTGGCACCCTCAGCGCGGGTGTGCCAACAATGGTGCCTGTAAAATTGGCGGACTACAATCTACCTGCGGATGGTACAGGAGCTGGTGGCCATATTGACACAACCTTAATCCTGCCATCCATCGGTGAGACTGTAGTGCAATGGTTTACCAAAGCGAAGAAAATCATGGAGGATGAGGGTGTTGATCCGTTCATCGGCTGCCATGTCTTCCCTCACCATATCCTGTTTGTTCAAGAGTATGTCTTCGACAAGAAACAAGCTACTCACCGAGAGCGAGGCCGCAGAGTTGTCAACTCACTCCTGACCGCTGCAAAAGCGGCTGGCTTCGCCAATTACAGGTCACATATACAGTACATGGGTAAATACGATGGTACCATCAAGTCAACTTTCTGGCTAACACACCCCAGATACTGTACAGGATTTCTATGATTACAATAATCATGCTTATCGTCGTTTCATCGAGACTTTGAAAGTAAGCCATAACTCTTTTACCTTGGAAATGTTACCAGACTAATACTGTCTCACAGCAAGCTATCGATCCAAATGGTATACTCGCGCCAGGCAAGCAAGGTATTTGGCCACTACGGAGTCTGAGCACTACAGCAAATGATAATTCCGGAATCTCGGGGGAGAATAGACCCTCAACATAGCCTGACGTGTTATTTTGTGCTGACTTTCTCTGTAGAACCGGAATGTGGTTGCTTTGGGAGCCGCAGTGATCCCTTCTTTTCTGTGTTTAGAAAGAAGTCAGCAATATTTCTCATTTCTCAAACAGATTCACAGTGCCTAACTCATTCGATATCTAATAAGCAATCGTCGTCAATAGTACTGGGTGTAGACCTCCGATAGGTTGTCATTCATTGTGTTGTGGCTCGGTGGACATTCAGTCTAAAGTGTGAACTTCATGAAGAATTTAGCTCGAGATTGTTACGTGAGTTTACTTAGAGAAGAGGCATGGTCACCCACATCGCTTGAGCCTGAACCAACGATATGTGATTATAGATGAGTTTCACCGTCATCGCTGATACATCACCTAGCCTATGAATCTGCCGGCTGCGCCCCGAGATTGAACGCAGACACACGCGATCAGCGTAAATGAACACCGAACCACTTAACCAGTTGATCTTCTGCCTGATCGGCCATCTCTTTCTCATTCGGATCATTTGGATTCCCACGTACGGCGAAGCCATGTCTCGCACCAGGCACCACCACGACCTCACTCGCAACGAGCGTTTCTGCGGCCAAGATGTCCGCGACCTTCTCGACGTCTCCAATCTTCATCGCGAAGTCGACATCCCCAATGATCATACTATAAGGAACTTTGATGCCTGAAAAGTCTTTGACTTTCACCTCACTTGGATGAGCTGTGAAGGCTGCGTCAATGAGTGGCAGATTCCCACTGGACATGTTGTCACATCTGGCCAAGCGAGTGGCCGCATATGCACCCCAGCAGAATCCAGAAACACCAACCTTGGCTCCTTTGGGCAGCTGAGCGCGCAATTGGGACATGAAATCGACCATAAGGCTGTACCTTTTATAGGTGGAGTTGCGGATGAAAAAAGGAATGATATAGTAAGCAGCTTGTGCGATAAGTATACTGTGATTCGGTCAGTATCAGTTGATCTAAGTGTGTAGCATGGTCTTCCGCCGAAGACTGAAGACTTCCAGACATACATTTTCGTCATGTAATCCCAAATACTAACATTTTCGCCGCTGATGCGATCCATGTGGGATTTGACCCAAGCAGGGAGTGCACTACCTGTGAATCGATTGTTGCTTAGAGATGGGTTCTATAAGCTAATTTGGTATGCGTACTCACCATACATGAAGTCTGGCAAGAACACACGGCAGCCAGTTCGACGCGCGTACGAATCAGCAAGTCGCCGCAAGTTGGTTGTGCCCCAACCAAATGCGTCGGAGAAAACGACAATAACATTTTGAGAATGTTTGTCTGCCGATTTTGGTGGTTCCGTGATATAAACATCAAGTCCGCACATAACGGTCTCTGACCCGGTGGTGGGCCCGAAATGATCTTGCCCACGGAAACAATCAGGGCACGACATTATGACTATGATCTTAGCCTAGAGGGCGAAATTTCTGCGATGGAGAAGCTCGAAAGGTTTGTTTCGTGGTATTTGTGGTAGCTTCGGCGATCGATGCAGATCAGTACCGCGGGACAAGAAGGTGAACTGTGGAAAAGGTACCCAGGTGGCTCCGTGTTTGTGAAACATCCGAACCCACCCAGTGTAAGCATCATATGCCCAGCACGACTGCAAGAACCCACATTTCGAAGCTTCATGGGTTGCAAAGTTTGCGGTGAAGGTCAATTACAGTGCGAATTATATAGTTTCTACCAACTGTTTGGCACAACGTCGTGGTAGACTTTGAAACCGCCTAGCTCTTTTGCAGCACGAATCGCTGCTTCGTGGTTATCGAGACTATACAAGTTATGAGTTGCACCGCCTCGTTTTCCCAATAATAATACTCTTGATTCGACCATTGATATCGTCAATTTAATTCCCTCCCTATTGACACCCAATTTGCCAGTGATTGAAATATCTTGATGCATTATCAGTGCGTACGGTACAGGAATTGTACCAGCGGGACCGCCACTTAGGACCACTCGACCTCTGCGTTTCACTGCACGAATCGCAGCAGCAAAAAATGGACTTCCCTCCAGTCCTCCACTTGCCCAATCATTGTAGACGTCCACGCCTCGGCCTCCGGGCGTAGCAGCGCGTATCGCTTTTGTGTCAGCATCAGTATCGCCAGTCATAACGATAGTTTGAAGCCGATCATGGTTCCGGAGCTGTTTGCGTAAACGGTCGAGCTTGCTCTTGCTGCGACCAATGGCGACGACGTTGGCGCCTAGAGCGAGCGCAACCTCACTCGATATACCCCCAAAAGTTCCAGTAGCAGGGCCAATAAGCACCGTCTCGCTTGCACGTACGTGAGCAGCTTCTGAGATCGCTCCCACACCCATTGCGTAGAAGGAGATTTCGTGAAGATCTGCAGGTGTGTAGCCCAAAGAGTCGCATAAACGTTCCGTATTCAGCACAAAGGCATTCTCAAGGGGGATCTTTTGGAACTGTTGCAGAGACCCGTTCCTCCACTCCCCGTTCATGAGCTTCTTGGCCATCGGGTCTTCACCTCCGTGGTGCCCTTGGATCACAAAGAGATCTTCATCGTCTCGTGCTGTAATGAACGCAGAGAAGTAAACGAGATCTCCTGGGCGCAGTGAGACAGAATCTGGTCCAACAGCATGCACACGTCCAATGTGACTTGGATGTGGAACTAGAGGTAGCGAAAGATTGAAAATGGGAAGTCGACCACTGTGGATATCTTCGGTGTACGGCACAATCACAGTGCTGAGGACCTTGATCACCACCGATCCAGCTGTTGCTTCGGGGACAGGGAGTACTATCATCTTTAAAGGCGTCGAGAAAGAATGTAGCCAGAGGGCGCGATTGGTCGTGGGTGTTTGGTCGGCCATGATGGGTTCTGGTAAAACCCCAACGAGTCAATGAGAACGAGGGCAGCTTTGGAACGAATCTTCGAGTTACGAGTAATCCACCTTGAGGCCATGACAAGAGGCCTTATCACAAGATCCGCCATTACCCACCTTGTTTTAGCTACCCACCTAAGTGGTTCCAAGGCACACTCCCATTGGCGAAGGACGCATCCTAATCAGTCTAATCACACCATATACTTTCAAAACATAATCGAAAGTGGTGGATAGTGCAAATATCTGACGTAACTGCCATTTAGTTCGATGCGTGTAGCTTTTTTAAGCCGAAAACATGCTCTGAAGCGGTGCGTTATTTGGATGCTGGGTCAAGACCTTCAACTTCTCGGACACAGCGCTCGGAACTGTATCACAACGTCAGCGGGGTTTACACCGGTGATATGAGGATCCATACACTGCCAGACAGACCGATCCGAAAGGAGTTCCGCTGCGACTACGAGAGGGAAGTTTAATAAGCAGTCATCATTGCTTGTATCGCGCAAGGTCGCCAACTCGGCAGAAAGCTCATAAATGACTTGATCCAGCTTCGCCGTTGTGTCGGGATCCGGAAAGAGGGTTGATCTATTCCTAAGGTACCAACTAAGAAGCAGGCCTATGCGTTTCAGTCAGTATACTAAGTTGGGGTGTGGATCTACGGTCGGTAAACAGATCAGACCGATCTGGGGAAGAGCGTACCTCCCTCATAGCAGGCGGTACTTATTATTGGTCCGAATTGATGGGGTGCCATTCTTTGCAAATAATGAACGCCCATTTGGCAATCATACTGCAGCGCTTCCGCAGCGCGAAACAGAGCGATACTTAGGCGGGATGAGTAATCTAACCCGACCATCCGTGCTCTTGCGTCCGAAACCTTTCGCTTCCTAGGGAAATCCAGTAATCTTTTCATCTCCGTCAAAGTTTCGCTTGCATAAAGGTGATAGAATACGGAGTTTAGCAATGCCCTTGCTATGCTCAATAGTGGATTAGGCAGTGTTTGGCTGGCTTCATTCTGCTCCGCTCGCTCTTTGAATATGGTATCCAACACACGGACCGCCCTGTCAGTTCTATTCACGAAATCGGTGCTCAAATCCAGGCGATAGGAGCCGGCGAGAGCTTCGAAGGAACATGTTCGCCACAAAATCAGAGACACAAGTGCTACGAGACCCAGATCGCTGATTGGTGAGGCTGGTTTCTGCCCAGCGAGGATACAATCTTGCATTTTCCCACTGTCAGGTTGTTGCAAAAAGCCTTGCCATTCATGTTCAGTCTGTTGCCAAATGGAGTTGCACGATGGAAGCGGGAAAGGCGTATCATAGAATGGCGCGGTAAAACACTGTTCCTTCGTTGTAGAAGCCAGTGCAGCGCCAAGTTCAACAGTGTGCGCGATGCATCTATATTGATATTAGCGCAAATGAGGTCATGAACACAGACGAAAATAGCGTTGAATCACCGGATGATAGTTTCTTGATAGACCCAGTCCTTGTAGGATAACGTTTGGCACGAGCTCAATCGTTCGAATGCATCTTGTGCCAACTTGTGAGTGTCGAGTCAGCCTGAGCTATCTTATGAAGGGGCTTCCAGCACCGGTACCTTTATTGTTTGTGGAAACAAGCTTGATGCTCGTTGGTGCATAGCAAATGTTCCAACATATGCGCTGAAATGGCTCATCAGCAGATAGGTTTGCAGCATCCACAGTTCGAACCTCCCATCACTTTCCTGTGTCTCGTTCTGGCGTTCCAACTAGCACAAAGTAAGCATGTGATTATGAGACACATAACGACGGCATTGTGATTACATTGCACATAAGCCTTCGAGCTACAGCATGCAATTCTATTGCAGTAGTGCGCTCGCACAGATATAACGCACCACATGCCATAATCTCTAAGAGTAAGGGCGCTTACAGACGATCAGTACTTCTCATCGATATTCGAAGACGTACTTACAAGGAGTGGATGCGATGCTGAAAGTTGGCTGGTGTAGTATGGGCATGTGTGGCGCCATATGCCTAAAGAAAGCATCCACGAATCGATAGACGATGCGTTTTGAGGGAAAGTGGAAGGTCGATTTCGCGTTATCTGGATGGTAGGTTTGTAGATTGACAACCGCGCCTGCGTAATCGGGATCACCCGAGGAATCACCTACGCTTGGGCATGTTATTTGAGCGGCATGTTCGATTGACGGGGGAAGTTTCTGATTCTCGAGATGCGCCCCACTGCGTGGTATCTGCGAGTTTGGAGATATATCGGAGACAAACTGATTTAGTAAGTCCTTGGGTGACAGAGCTGGCAAGTCTGTGTTTGTATCTAGAGCCACTCCCACGAAGGCAGTGGTCGGAAAGTCGAGAAGGTCAAAATCGAACGCAAAATCGAGTGAGGCCGGGTCCATCTCGTGAGACATGACTGGAAGCCTCCCAGACTGGTCTTGACGAGACTCTGGCCCGCCGTGTTGATTTGGATCCTGGGCAAGGGCTTGATTCTGAACTGGTGGCTCACACTGGTTCGGCTCTGAGGGCAGCCTCACTTGCTGACATGGGCCTTGAATTTGATCTGCTACAGTAATCGCACTTTGACTCAAGTCAATCGCTAGCTGCTCCTGATGAATATGTGACGCTGGTACCCCAGCTTCCAATTGACTTGGGGCAGGGGCTCGCTCTGGACTGCAGCTATGTCCCAAAGTGTGGGCTTGAGGCTGGCGCGTAGCCTGGCCGACCTCGACACACTCTGGAGACCTCTCGCTAGACGGACTGGACGAGGCAGAGGCGGGGTGCGTATCGTCTGTCCTTGCCGTTGCACGGGTCCGCTTACTTGCACTAGGAGCGGCTTCGGGATGAAAGTTTCTTGTATGGCGCACAATAACGTCTTTGCGGGACGACGCAACGTCGCAAAATTGACAAACATACGGCTTCTCGGTGCGGTCTGCATGGGGCTCGTGGTTAGTTGCAGCCTTCGCACCCTTGGCGCAAGCAACACTTACGGGTCTTCTGGTGGCGGCGGAGATGGGCGGACCGACTGAAACTAGCCTGGCATTGGGGACACGACAACGGGGCCGGCATGAGAAGGTTGTAGGAATGCTGCTTTTGAGTTGACATCACTGAAGGAAGAGCGAGGCACGACATGATCTGGGGACGGCACGAGGAATGCTCCCTGCGGGGAAATGCTTAGCGCGGTGAACTAGCGCACAGGCCCTAGCCTCGACCTCGTAAAGGCCCGATGGCCAGTGAATCTCTCGTCTGGATCCCAATGCGCTCGAATTTTCAGCCACTTGTCCAGTGCCGAGGGCGTCATTACTAACGCGTCACGCGCTTTCTCATTCACATCTGCCACGTATATTCCGCAACTCACCTTCTCAGCCCTCTCAAAGACGCGCTGCATCCATGCGTCGTTTGCCGCGTCCCGCTCCGGGTCTTTCCAGCAGTTCATCGCCGATACGTAGCATTTCTGCGGCAGACTGAGCGCCTGGTCGGCTTCGTCCGGATAGTAGTCGAGGGGGCAGATGGTTCCAGTGGTTAGCCTCGTCGGCAGCTCATACAGAGCCGGCGTGATGGCCTCAATCAAGTCGTCATGTGACACCCTGGGATCTGTCAGGATGCTGTCGACGTTCCAACGCTCGCCGTTGCCCTGGGGCTGGAATCTCTCCTGCGCCGCCCACAACTCTTCCCAGGACCGTTCCTGCATCGCAACGCGCTGGACCTGCACCTCCGCAAACTCATCGGGGAGTTTGTCCCAAGGGCTCGCCAGTACCTTTGCTTCCTCCAGAGAGTCTGCCCAGACCGTCTCATTTATCAGGAACATGATGCGCTTCCTATCGGACTCCTCGCCATCACCTGGTTCATCCATATCAGACCGGAATGTAAGGAAAAACAAGTCCACGCCATATTTTGGGACCTTTTCGGATGTTTCCAATACCCATTTGAGCAGTGGCTTAAAACACTCCGTCGAGTCGACCACAATGGTCGTGTCAAAAATCTTTCGTGCTGCTAAAGTTCTGGCCCAGATCCGGGTGATGACGCCGAAGAATCCCCTTCCGCTGCCTGGTGCAGCCCAGAAAAGATCCGCATTGTCCTCTTTGTTGCACAAGACAACCTCACCCTTTGCTGTGACTATCTCAAGTTGTGTAACCCATGTATCGCTGGTATATCCCCATCCTCGTACAAAAACTCCTTGTCCACCGGCGAGCAAAAACCCTCCGGCGCCGACGTCTCGACTGTGACCCCACGGAAAGAAACGTTTCAGGGCCCCAAGCTCAGTCGCAAGTTCGTGTACCCTGTGGCCCGGGCTAAAAGCCACAATCTTGGTGGCCGAGTCATAGACGATGCTTTTATTAAGTTTGCTAGTGTCCAAAAGTACTCCGTCCTCAACGAGCGAGGCGCAGACGAAGAGGTGTCCACCAGATCGCACTCCGACGTTGAGATTTGCTGTGCTTGCGTTTTTCATGATTGCGGCGACTTCAGCTGTTGTGGTGGGCTGGTAGATCACAGCAGGCTTAAGGGCCGGGACGCGAGCATTGAAGAATTGGGATCGTACGTCTTCATAGTCGCTTGAACTGGGCGTGAGCTTCTTGCCAGTGGACGACATGATCGCGACGAGGAGTGTCTGGCAGGATTGGGTCCTGGGCAATCTCTGGGTAAATGAGAATAGCAGTAGAAGATGTTGCCTCTGCCGATCAATTCATTTATAGCGATATATGGAGCCATCTACTGAGCTACCCACCAGCTTGTTCTAGGGAGCCACCCATTCCATTACTCGGGCCTGGTAGTCAATCGGTCCATTTCGAGGATGTGTCTCGCAAAGGCACAACAAAGTGTGAAGGCTGCGCAAACATGAGGGCGGAGAGCCTTCGCAAGCATGTCATCGAGTATGGACGCACAACTGAATACCACTTGTATTGAACTCAAGGAATGATGACTGGTGGCATATGGATGATTGGGAATTGTCCCTCGAGAGTAGCTCGTAGATCGTCCTCCAGAGCATCAAGCTTTAAACCCAACCGCTTGTCCCAGGGACTCTGTGATCGGAGATCCCCCACACTTTCGCCTTCTTCTGTGCGGCTACATGTCACTGCCCGTACAACCAAAGCCATTCCCCAAGGGTTCCCAACAGCAATCAGGTTGTGTCCTTCGGCGATCATATCATCTGCTTTAACATTTTCAGTCTTCCACTGCGTGCCAGACAACTTTTCCAACTGAGCTAGAATGATGTTTTGCGTGAGACTGTGTCCCGCAAGATGGATATATTGGTTCTTTGAGTCGTGATATGCCACCGGATCCGTGAGGAGATTACATACGGCCTGCGCCACATAGGATCGAGTGCTTCCGGAGAAAGGATTGTCACCGCCATCAACGATATTGGCTTCATGTTTGCCTAGATCAAAACCGAGAAGCCCGTCCAGCAGACACTCGTATAAAGTGAGCTACTTGGGATTTCTTTATACTGGGATAATCGCACATACATATTCAATCCAAGGGTTACAGATGAAAGAAGTCCAACTGATCAAGGCCTCCATTTCTTTCAGATGCTGTACGATTTTTCTTTTGTATGTGGCTACGCCTACATTGTAACGCTCGTGATATGTCCTAATTCCGTAATCGGAGGGGATGAATCGATCTACACCTGCCTTGATAAGCGCGCCGATGATGAGCTTGAGCCGGTCGAATGGAACGTCATAATTGAGGAAGGACAACGCAACGTCCTGGTCTTTGAAAGCCTGTTCGAGAGAGGCGGAACTGTAGTCCGACCGGAAGACTTTCACCGGCCCTGGGAACTCGGCGTTGGACTCGACCCGAGTGAGTACTGACACTTCTGGGTGATTTGGATGAGCCAGCAATTGTTTCAAAACATGGACCCCAATGTTGCCGCTTGCCTGAACTATTTTAATGCCCTTGTTCACCTCTCCAGAGGGAAGCGAAACCTACACCGATCAGAATCACCTTGCGCACTGGATTTGGCATGGTGAGAGGGAATGGAAATATCGAAATTGTGCGTGAGTTATGGGCGGACTATCGGTGAAGTTGAAAGTTCAGCTTTCACGAAGAGGGGTATGCGGACACGCTGGTATAAGTAACATGGACCCTTTAGTGGGGCGGATACTCGAGCGTGCTGGATTTGCGCCTCACCCAGGCTGTTTGATCGACGGATTCACCATGGAGATCCGGGTCGATTGACGAGAACTTCACCTGCACCAAGACGAGAACACCGGTGACGCCTACATTCTGCGCGCCTTCAACTGCTCGAAAGCTGAGTCTGCAATCGAGAGGTCCAAGCCGAAATCTGGAGGCAGAAGTCCGCGAGGGCAGCACTTTCGGGAGCCACCCCAAGGCGCAAACCCTATTTGCTCCGTTGTGGTGGCCATGGACATTACTGCAGTAGTTCGCGCTCGTAGCGGGTGGGGTGGCACGGTGGCACGTGGGTGGCACCGGGTGGGTACCTAGAGCCGCTCCACCCACCCTACATCTGTCCCAGGTGGGCACGTGGTGGTCGAAGCGAGGTCAAGAGCATCATCAGCCGAGTAATCGTGCGAAACACTGAATGAGTAACTCTAAACAGGGCGTTCATTAAACGCATCCCCCAAATCTTCACAAGCCCGGCGCCGTGAAAACGGAGCATCTCGGAGGTTCACAACATGGTTGCCGTGGACAATGTCACTCTCCAGGCAGACATCGAGCAAGTCTTCAAGAGCCTGCGCGACCAGCCGCGACATACGCCCGATCAAGAAATCATCGTCAGAAAGGCTATCGAGTTATATCTTGTTGCGTTCAAATATTACGACTGGGACAGAACCCGTGCATTGGTTCATCCGAAGTATAAGCAACACAGCACGATGGCAACCTCCGATGGTCAAGACTCCATAATCGAAGTTGCCCAGCTTATGAAATCAATCGCGACAAAGCACTGGGCAGGGCCTGGTGAGCCGCATTTCAGGATTGACCCGAAGAGAATTATGGTGGATGGCGAATATGTGATCTGTCAAGTGCATGGAAGGCGATGGGAGCAGGATAGCGGGCAGCATGTATTTGATATGTACCGATATTGGGATGGGCGGTTTGTCGAGCATTGGGACGTAGCTATGGAAGTTCCAGCGACGTCTATCACGGCGAATGGCAATAGTCTTTTCTGAAAGGCAGCTGGCAGGTGTATATACGCTGCTTGCACCTCATGGATTAAAGCATACCTTTGCAAGTTCACCAGCCTTCACATCACTATTTCTCTACGTGTTCTTTGCCTGACGCATCAACGCATTTCGAAGAAGCCTCGGAGTTGCATAGCGGACATTGAAAATTGCGCAAGAAACGATGCAGACCCAAAAAGGCTTTAGCCATCCTCCTGTGCTTCACGTTATCCACTCATACGCTTCGCACGTAACTCTTCTACCGGCGCATCAGTCTGGTAGTTCATTCGCTCTTTCATATTGTCGATTAGCATGACACACGCTGTGCCAAGCGCGCCGATGACAGCCGTGATGATGAAAACAATGCGGATGGAATCTGCAAGCGCCTGTTTGTAACTTGCTGCACCTATAGCTATAATGCTGGGTGTCACTCCAGCCACAGCTGTCAAGGCAGAAGGATTATTGGCTGTCAATGCCTGGATGAAACCTGGTACTGAGGATACTGGAAGTCCTGCAGCAACGACTGCTGGTGGGATCCGAGCTGGAATCATCGAGCTCAAACGCGCTCTGAAGATTGCAACATAGATGGAGGTTGTGATGGCGTTGGCAAGTGCTCGGGAGGACGTTGCAACAGAAGTCGCCGTGGCAATTAAGTCGTGCGGCACCGATAGTTGAACGCCAGCGACGATCATTACCAACGGTGCAGCAAAGCCTATACCCGACAAACCTGCGCACGCCATGGCGCTGATACCTAGATCAGGTTGCATAGTCGCAAACCCAACAGCTCCTGCGGTCCAGATTACGAAGCCGCCAAACATGGGCCATTTGATATTTCGGTAGCGGGAGGACAAATAAGCCCATATCGGTGTGCATAACGTCGTAGCGACCCAGTATGGCATGCTTCGTGCGACGATTTTGAAGGGGTCTGACTCGTACAAAGCTTCGGTCCTGAGAACCAATTAGTACAGATCGATTCAGAGTCGCTGCTGAGGCACTAACAAGATGGGATAAAAAATGGTAAAGGTGATGATCAGAATAGCCTCAATTGCAAACAGACCCGTGCAAATAGCGAAAGTGCGACCATTGGGCTTTCCGGGTAGAAACAGGTCATGATGAAGAATCCCGACTCTTGTGCCCTTCCACTCGTACATACCGAAGGCGACAGCAAGCAACCCACCAACGACTACAGTTGCGATGACCCTGGAATTACTCCAGGCGTACTGCCCACCACCCATACCAAGCCCGACAAGAACAAGGGTGACGGCAGCAGTCAATAACAAGCCTCCTGGAATGTCGAGCTTTCCCAGTTTCTGGACCCAGTTCAATGAGTCGTATTCCGTCCTCCGTTTGGGCGGATTGTAGCCAAAGTAGATGGTGATAAGACTGGCTGTCCACATGCTCATTTCAATCCACTAGATCGTGCGAAATTAGCACCAAGAAACTTATTATGTCCATTTTTGTCCCAAATGCTTACCCAGAAGTTGCGCCACCCACGCACTGGGTCGGCTTTCACCAAGGCACCTATAGCAAGTGGTCCAGATATGGAGGCGCACGCCGCAGCTATGTTGATGATTGCTTGGGCAACTATTACAGCACGTTAAATTTATTCTCTCGTCGAATAAAAGCTCTTGATGCCGAACTTACTGGGCCTCCACTTGTTCGGCAGGATTTCGCTTGGGATAGCATACAACATCGGCGTCGTAGCATAACCAAATCCTTTGATCGTCTGACCGGCGATTACTCTCGCAATGCTGGATGAGCCGGGAACAATTGCGCATCCGATGATACCCATTGCGCAGCCAACAAGTAGTATGTTCTTTCGAGCTTGGAATATATCCGATGCGGATGATAGAACTGGTCCTATGGCACCACAGACCAGGTTAGGAGCATTTGGGATCCAAGTTTGGGTGTCCGACGCGTTCAAGGAGTTTCCGATAAAGTTCAGCTGGTCAAGACATGTTATGGGCGCGGTTCTGGGGTTCTAGCAAGGAAGTAAACTCACCACTGCTGGAGGGGCCTGAAGAGATATTACAGCAACATAATTGATGAGAACCATGGCGAGAAGGGCAACGTAGGTTCTCCAATGAATTTCGGGCTCTGATTCTGCATTCTGGTACGCATGCTCATTGTGTTCTGTTTCGTTCTTTTCGGTATTGTTGACAACATCGTCAACAGATGGATAAGACGCCATGATCTTAGGCTAGATTCACGAAAACTTAAGTTGAGAACAATAAGTAGAAGGGTTTGGATTCGAGGTTGATGTTATAAAGGGTTCTAAAGATGTAGTGTAAGGCGATCGCGACTATCTATTGTGCGCTTGGGTGGGGACAGGGTGGCGAATAGGTGATAGTCTACCTCTTCTTTAGGCTTCTACACCACCGACGGGTGGTGTGGCAGGCAACTTGACTAAGCAGAATGCTGTGCGGCTACACTGTAGACATAGGAATATCCGTGGTTATTGCACAATTTCTATATTGCATTCGCGTACATTGTCTTCGAAGGCGTAAGGTTTCGTTTCTCCCGCACAATCCGAGCTGGAAGGATAGCAGTGCTATACTCCTAGCAGTAGAGCGCCCCTCCAGACCACCAAGAGAAAACCTCTAGATCGCAGGTGGATAGCCTATAGCTTCTATCTAGGTCACGTACTATAAAGTAAGGTAAGTAAATTTAATATGGATATACTATTCTAAGCTATTCTAAGCTATACTAGTTTAGAATAAGCGCAATTGCTATTATTAGTGTCTAATCCTCTTGTAGTAACCTGACACGCCCTTGTCAGCGCAAACTAGGCTAGAATCGACAGACAAGACAAGAACGCTCCGGCTTAGACTTGCCGATACACCAGACACTTATCATTGTCGCAAACTTAAACCTTCTATCTCGTCTTTTCGCGGGTAGATTTCGTTTGCTTTGCACATGGCTGAGTCTTTTGACGGTGCTTTTGCTGGGTCTCAGTCTGCGGGGTGCGGCCAGCCGCGGGACGAGCAATCCCCGCTGGATCTGGATCTGGATCTGAATTTTCATGAGTACGTCTGGCCGTCTTACTATCCCGCCCGTGCTCTGCAGCGACATACCATACCTACAAACAATCCGGCTCTACTCTCACCCAGGCGGTATCTATATTAATCATTTTCCGCTTTAGTTTCATACACGAAGACTTCCTGGACCCTGTCGATACTTCGGTCTTTGCTACCACAGCCACTGAATCTCCCGTAGGTCAGCTAGAGATACAAAACCCCGCCACTTCCCGCCCATCTTCTCGGCCTGCCTCCATCTCCAGGGAAAGCAGTGGTGAGGGACCACCAACCAAAAATGGCACCCGTTTCTCCCGCGCTGTCCTCACCGTCCTCCGCGGCTGGATAGAGGACCATCGCGGCTATCCGTATCCAGACGAGAGCCAAAAGGAAATGCTCAAGTCCCAGACCGGCCTGACTTCTGACCAAATCACCAACTGGTTCGCCAATGCTCGCCGACGAGAAAAAGTTCGAGCAGTCCGCCGCAAGGGCTCTTTCAGCGTCGGCAATCGCCCAAGCCTGCCCATGGCCATCCGCGGCGACGCAGGCCTCAATCCCATGGAGAGGTGGAAAAACTCTCCACCTGAACAAGACCCAGCTCCCCTCGTTGCCATTGCAAGCGCTGCCCAAGAATACACACTCCCGTCGCCCAATGTGCTCTCGGACAACGCCTGGTATCCGAGTCGACCAGCCTCAACCGGCAGCATTGGTACTGGCCACTCGGATAGCTCCAGCGTGTCTGCCTTTTCGGCCGCCTTCTCGCAGGACTCACATGGTTCATTTGGGTCCTTCATGTCTCATCAAAGTAACAAGTCCAAGCAAAGCCAACGACGCAGGCGCAGGACGGCTCGCGAGAAGCCGACCAATCTCAGCGGGGACGAGTCTCGCGTCTTCCACTGCACCTTTTGCACTGACAAATTCAAGAACAAGTATGACTGGGCAAGGCACGAGAAGTCACTCCATCTCAGTCTGGAGAAGTGGATATGCGCACCGGCAGGTAGCCCCGTCACCCAGTCGCCAACCGGCGAGATGATCTGCATCTTCTGCGAGGAATCCAATCCCTCCAAAGAGCATCTAGACGCACATCGACATGCAAACTGCTTCGACAAAGGCATCGCCTCGCGCACGTTCTATCGAAAGGACCATTTAGACCAGCATCTCCGCCTAATGCATAGCTGCAAGATTACCAAAAACATGGCATCGTGGAAAGAAGAAATCACCAACGTCTCGTCCCGCTGCGGCTTCTGCGGCCTCTGGTTCGACACCTGGCAAAAGCGTAAAGACCACCTGGCCAAAGAATTCCGCAACGGGCGCAAGATGCGAGACTGGAAGGGCTCCAGAGGATTTGACCCAGATACGGCCGCGCTCGTCACCCACTCCCTCCCACCGTATCTCATTGACCAAGAATCCAAAACCCCGTTACCATTCCGTGCTTCTGACGCCTCCACCCTAATAACATATCGCCAATGGTCCGAAATCTGCGCCATGAGCGCCCCCCGCCCAAGAACGCTCCCCAATCCTGACCTCTACAACCACCTGCTCGCTCCCTCGGGCAAAATCTCGCCCAGCGAAACTCTGCTCGACACTTCCTACTCCGAAACCCTCACGTACTGGGAATCCTCTGCATACTACCTGTCCCAATTCGCGCAGAAAAACATCGCAGCGGGGATCCCTGTGACGGACGAAATACTACAACGGGAGGCGCGACGAGTAGAATGTGGCGATGCAGACGATACGTGGAACGTCACTCTCGCCGATGATCCGTACTGGCTCCATCTATTTAAGCAAGTACACGGCATCATCCCTCTCGAGCGAGACTTCACGCTTGCGGATCTTATTGAAGATTTCGGACTTATAGCGACGCTAGGCTTTAGCAGCAATAAGCCGACGCAGTATGATTTGAATTCTATTTCGCATGATGTTTTGCAGAGCTTAGAGTGGTGGTATAAGGAGCCGTTAAGCCAGTTGCCTAAGACAAGGCCAAGGTCGTTTTTACAAACAAAATATTAGATATCTAGGCTTCTACACAAGAAAGTGAACGAAAAGTGGTCCATGCAATTTCAATTGGAAATTCCGATTGAAATCGCTTCCAGCCTAGCGTCCTTTCCGCTACCCCACCAAACTGAAAGTTGAAAAAAGATAATTACTTATATAATATAAAATGTGCAGATTGACGAGAGCTTTCCAAATCCGTGCTCGTTTTTGTGATAGCTATAACATTCGTTGAGATGCAGGGCGTTGAAGTTTAACGTTGTGGAAGACTAATTCTAATCTAATGTTAAAACTACCGTTGATTCCTATGTTCTAAGAGTAGCGAGGTACGGGGTGGCTAAGCATAATGTCCGTACGATAATACTGGTATTAGATGTCAGATAGGTGACAGCTTCTTAGGGTGCTTTAATTATAAAGAGTAACAGTTATAGATAAAGGTTAAGTTGCAAGTTCTAAGGGCTTATTGTAAAGGCTTATATACTATATAATTATTCTAGTTCTTAATAGCTTTTCTTTAAGCCTTAACGTTCTACTATTAAGCTTTAAAGCTAAGCTTTTAAGAAAGTTATGTAGTTACTCTTTTTCTTAATGTAACTAAACTGGTTAGTAGGGGTAATCAATCCGTACGTTACCTTAAGGCCGTAGGGGTAGAGGTAGCAAGGAGGTGCTTAGTATAGGCGAGGGTTGGGGTGATAGATAATAATAATACGATGGTACGTTACAAGTGATAGAGTACAAGGTATTTTCGAGGAACTGAGTATCTTGACTATAAGGCTATAAGGGCCTCTTAGAACTTGCTTTTATCTTTGTTCTTAAACGATAGTTAGTAGTTTGTTGTTAGCTAACTACGAACTCTTACAGTTAGTAGTTAGCTGCCTACTAACTGCTAACCTGTTACGTGTTATTAGGCGCTGCGCTAGGCTATCTCTAGAGTCCTCTAGAGGCCCCTTCTACAACCTTATCGTTCTATATGTCTTAGAACAATCCTGTTTGAATTATATTTATAACACTACTCCTCTTCTCTCTTAGGCCTAGGCAGTTATTGTTTCGTGCTGTCCCGCGAGTATTATAATCTAGTAGGGGTCCTTTAGGGTTTTATCGTTCGTCGCTCCTTATGCCTTCTTGTCGTTGCTCTCGACTTGCTAACTGTATTCGTCTTAATAGTAGTAAAATAGTGCTCTGCTCTTATTGCACTAGGTTAGGGATCTCTTGTATTATTTTCTAGGATAGTAAACATTATAAGGCTTATATTCGCTCTAACATGCGCGCGCAATGTACTACCTCTAAAGTCTTAATAGTAGAATATTAGTATTAGCTAACTTTAATAATAGCTTGTTTGCTAACTTATGTTAGGGAGAGAAGTTAACTGTTTCTAGGGTCTATTGTAACAATAAATTGCTAAGGCTAAAAAGGCTTAGCAAGAGCTTTTTAATAAGTTAGTAGAGAGTTAGGCTCGCTTAGCTTGTCTCTGTCGATAGAAGGAATTTATAGAGAAGAAGTTAGCTAAGCAATTAGTAGCTCTTAAAGCAGAGTTAGACGCTAAAGAGTTAGCTCTTCTCTTCTTATAGGCTAGTACTAAAAGTACTAGAATTATAGAGAGGTTCGCTAAGGGTTTCGCTAGCGTTATTTATAACTTCTTTCTTAATTAGTAGCTAGGCAATTCTTTATCGCTGTCTGTGCTAAGGGAATTTAACTTTAGTAGCCCTCTAGTGTCTTAGAGCTAAGGTTTTCCTCTAGTTTCTAGGTGTCTTTATATAGTTTCTCTTTCTTATCTATTCCTAACTATTATATTAGGTAATAAATTTTACTATTTCTCTATTTGTGTTTCTTAACTTTTTTAACTTTCTATTCTTTAGAGTCTTCTTCTCTATACATCTAGGCGTTGTATCCCTTTAGTTAGGCGTTTTATAGT